>CM037855.1:88190039-88790039 GCA_021234595.1 Delia radicum
TTCGCAATTCAATTAAATTGCTTGCAAGAGAAATAATTTGTTTATTTTAGCAATTAGTAATAATATTGTTCCAAATTAGGAAAAAAAAAATTAAAGTCATTAAAAGAAAATATTTTTTAGACAAACTAAATCAATTTTTGTTAGAAAAGTTGCTATTTTAAACACTTTTTGTCTATGTACAGTAAAATTTGTAAAAAAAACTCGTAAAACATGAAAAATCACAGGTCATTTAATAAAGAACAATTAAAAGATTTGATCGAACTAGTTCACTGATTGGCATTGAACAATAAAGACCGAGTCACCAAAATGAACGATTAATCCCAACTCTACACAATTGTAAACAGCTGTTGTATTCTTCAAAACAAATGTAAACAAAACTGACAGTTAGGGATGACAAAATGTAGATAACATATTGTTTCTATGAAATAACGAGGTCGTTCTTGAATTTTTAACACTATAACACTATGGCAAATGTTGAAAACAACAGCTGATTATAGTATATATTCAGATAGGAATCAGCTGATTAAGGCAATATGGCGGACAGAAAATGAGCAAAATGAAATGCAAAAATTTAGGAAACTGCACAAAAGTTTTAAAAGAGACAATATGAAAAAAATCTGTAATACAAAATACTTGGAGATTCTCTATACCTATCTCTTTCTTCACATCAGTGCAATGTAAACAAACCCATACGGTTCGAGATTACTTTTTAGACATATCGTCGTATGAATATTGGTGAGACCTATAGACCATTTCTGGCAAAATTGAGTTAGGAATTGATTATATATGATTAATGTGTCTCTTTTATTTCTAATTGGGAGATATCCAGCCCCAAATGTGCTGCGTATCCCTATTTTTACAAATTTCTTAACATTGGTATGGTGTATTGACCACTTTTTGGACAATGAGTCAAACTTTCTATAGAAAAATAAAAACATTATTTGTCAATCTTGGTTTGACACATTTGAAATAAGCAATGCATATAAAACAAAAAAAATAAAAAAGTTTAAGCATTGGTTTGCACTATGACAACCTAGTTTTATAATGGTTAAAAGAAAAAAAACTTTTGACCTACTTGAAAAATTGTTAATAACTCTGGATACTCAGTGCAAAAAGGCGTAAAAATTAACAATATTGTTTATAACAAATGCAGCTATAGATATAGCAAACAAAAAAGAAAACCTATCTTGTAGAAATTTAATAATTTTGTTGTAAACTTTCTTTATCGTTTTTCTCGCAAAAATGTTTTTGGTCGGTGAGGCTCTCCAATAACACAAGGGAACAAAATTGAACTTTTTTTGTGTTGATTTGATATTTATAGCAAATTTTTACTAATTTGGGGTCGCTGATTTCAAATCTGCACTTGGTTTTTCTCTATCAGCTCGACTTTTCGAGATATACCGTTATGTTCAAAATTAAGGCACTTCCGCTACATATATTGGAATAACTTGAAAACGGTTCACCATATTAAATTAAAAAAAAAAACCGAAACTCGCGAACAATATTCTCTTTAAGCCGTGCTTACATTGTTTTTAAATTTTCCAAGTAGTTTTAGAGATATCGTTCAAGTTTTGAAAAAAAAATTAAAATTTTTTTAAAAAAAAAAAAATTTTTGTTCTTTAAAAATTCCTAAAAAACAAAAATGGGACAAAAATCACAGTTTTGGTCTAGAAACAGTTAGTTAAATATATTTCGAATGAAATGAGCTTTATTTCATTGCAATCGGTGCACAACTTTTGATTTTGTTCACGATTTACTGAATTGATATAAATCGCGATTTCCATACAAAAATAACATTTTCTAATGTGTAAGTGTTTGTATGTAATAACCCAGCAAAAAATTTCCAAAAAAGTTAGGGGGTTTGTAATCAAGCATTTTGGGCATAACGCATTCCTTACTAGATTACCTACTCGATTCTTTTAACAGGGCGTGGGACTAAAATAATTGATTCTTTAGAATTGATTTTTTTTTACCGAAGAACTTATATTTTTTACCGAAAAACCATTTACTTATATTTTTAAGAACTACATACATTTTTTTATAAAGAAATAGTTCCATTATAAAACTACGAAGTACTTACACAAAAAAAATAAATAGTTCTCTAGAAAAAATAAGAAGTACTTACATTTAAAAAAAAAGAAGTAGTTCAATAAGTTAATTCAACTTTTGCTCGCACGTGATTCTCCTAGGTCACTCAAATATAACGATCTAAACTCATACGGAAATAAAATCCTAAAAATTGAAACATCAAATTGTTATGATAACATGGGTTTGTCATAATTTTGGAGCTATAAACCACGAAAATATAAATTTTTCAAAAAAAAGAACAATTCAAAATTGAAAAACAAAAATATGATTCACGCACAATCACCCTCGAAATTTTTTTTTACACTCACTCACGATAACGTCAGTAATTGCAAGTTAATAACATTGTTATTTTCTTTTAAGTAAATAATTACTTTGTTATTGAGTTCATGCTTTCTGGTTTAAATTTAAAGAATTGATTACAATACTACTTGCTTTTTTGACTCTATTGTTGGAATGAGTTTGGTATTGCAGTTACTAAATTTGACATTGAGATATGTAAGCAAGTGTGGGCATCACCTTCTTTTTGGAATGTGTAATTTTTTCCTGGGAAGTTAGTTTTTTATGATTCTAAGAATTAAAAAAATTAAGTAATAAAAAAAGATTATTTCATTTTTATGGTTGCGGTAGCAAACTCATAACGCCTATAAATTTTATTGTTCCTTTATGACACCTAGTCAGATCACAGTCAATTAAAGAGAAAAAAGAAAAGTGCACTTGTTTTTATTGATGTGTGGTTTACCGTTGGTAACGGATGATTTTTTAAAGAAATTCCCCTTAACACATGTGTTCATTCATAAGTGACTGTCAATAAAATTGTGGATGGAATTGTGGAAATTGTTCAGATGTTCCTGGTTTAGTAACAGCGATGGGGTTAGAGGAGTATGATCCAAATGACTGGCGACTATTTATAGATTCTTCTAAACGCAGCCGAAAATGTGTACTTCTGCATAACGGTAATAAATTGGGTTCGTTGCCGATTGCACATTCAACTAAAGCTAAAGAAGAATATTCTACAATTGCCTCAGTTATAAATAAAATAAAGTACAACGAACACCGCTGGCTAAAATTTTTCGATGAGTTGTAATTACATTGTAATATTTGTGTATTAAAATTTTTTATTTTTCTTTAAAATTTTTTTTTTTGTGTTAAATTAAAAAGTATAGCTGATAGAAATGAACAAAATCAAAATTTGTTATTTTTGTATGGAAATCGCGATTTATATCAATTCAGTAAATCGTGAACAAAATCAAAAGTTGTGCACCGATTGCAATGAAATAAAGCTCATTTCATTCGAAATATATTTAACTAACTGTTTCTAGACCAAAACTGTGATTTTTGTCCCATTTTTATTTTTTAGGAATTTTTAAAGAACAAAAAATTTTTTTTTTTTTTAAAAAATTTAAATTTTTTTTGCAAAACTTGAACGATATCTCTAAAACTACTTGGAAAATTTAAAAACAATGTAAGCACGGCTTAAAGAGAATATTGTTGGCGAGTTTCGGTTTTTTTTTTTAATTTAATATGGTGAACCGTTTTCAAGTTATTCCAATATATGTAGCGGAAGTGCCTTAATTTTGAACATAACGGTATATCTCGAAAAGTCGAGCTGATAGAAAAAAACCAAGTGCAGATTTGGATTTAGCGTCCCAAATAACCTTTAAAACAGTATTCAGTTCTTAATCAACAGAACCATTGTTCCCTTGTGTAATCAATCGACGATATGTCATTGGTAGCACATCTGTGTATAATCTGTGACAAATTGATTAATTAACCCGTTGCAAACCATTATTGCGAGTGCGACGAATATCAGCCATAGCAGGAAAGAAAAAAAGAAAAAATCAAGCGTAATTAAATTTTTTTTCTGTCGTTGGCGTGACTTAAGTGAAGTTATCCATAAAAATTGTTACAAAAAAAACTTTTCTCAGCGAAACCGGGCTTTGGACATACTGGAAGCCACTAAGTTATTTATGGATCACTTTTATACAGAAAAACTTTCACTTTAAAGCAGGAATTTTTTTCATGTAATAGGGAGTTCAGACAGTGAAATTAGTCCACTTGATTAACGTTAATCCCCCTTTTTAATATTCCACGTTTACATATGCATTTTTTGAATAACTTGATAGCCAAAAGATTAACTTTTTTAGTTTAAAATACCGAGGTGGCTGCAGCCTCTTAACGTTTATTTTTACCTAAATTTGTATGTGTGTTTTGTTTTATGCAAAATTTTTAGATAACTGCATCTTTTAAAAAAGTGCTAGTTCGAAAATGGAAAAACATGAGTTGGGCGGCAATGGGTTAATATTTTGAATACGGTTCGAGATACGACGCATGCCAAAGTTGAAAATATATAAATTAAATGAAATATCTAAACTTTAGAGACCTTTAACTCGCAAAATATGGGCCGCCGAACAAAACTTTTTTTTGAAACTCATCTATTTTAGCCCTAATTTCGGTTTTTTTTAAGCTATGCCCGTAAACTAGATTTATTCCCAAAATTTATATTCCAAATTTATTTTCATTGCCTGCGTGACCTTTTTTAACGCCGAATAGAATAATATAAAAATGTAAAAAACGTATGTCCCTATTGTACACAAAGCAGAGAACTGCGTCGGACGGCTTAAAAACACTTCGATGCGGATATCGGTAAGGATAACGTTGTTTTCTTTTATTTCGGTAACGGTGTTTTAGGGTAACGATATTTCAGCAACGGTTTTTTAGCGTTAACGGTATTTTACATATTTCGGTAACGGTATATTAGCAGTAACGGTATTTTACTTAATTCGGTAATCTTATTTAAGGGATAACGGTATTTTAAGGGTAACGTAATTTTTGTTATTTAGGTAATGTCTATGCACACCGATACTTTTAGCTACACTACGCCCGAGTTTCAGTGACTAACTAGTTTATGATAAAGCTTTGGGATACCATGTCTGCATATTTACATCTATTTTTTATTTTTTTCTTCAGATCTTGTCAGATTATTTCGGTAACGGTATTTTAAGGATAACGCTATTTCAATTATTTCGGTAATGGTATTTTAGCGATAACGGAATTTTAGCTATATCGGTAACGGTGTTTTAGGGTTACCGATAGCCAGTTGAAAGGGTTTAAAAATGGTTACACCGAGCCAACGTCAATAAAAAAAAAACTATGCTTTAAAAAATTCTGTAAAATATAGTTAAACCCCAATTATTGTACATAAGTTGCAGGAAAAATTAAAAAAATTGAGTATATTTTTTAAAAGTTTGTAAAAATTAAAATTGGGAATATTTTCTTTTAAATGTAGATTCACAATGCTGGAGTACTCTACGCTACAGATTGGATTCAAGAAAAAAGAAATAGAAGTATACAACAAATATTTTAGTGCAAAAGAGAAAGAAACATTATGAACGTTAAAGCAACGAAGATTTTACTACGATAGCACTTTAGCAATTTAACTGTAAATTTCTTCATTATAGCTTTTTATTATATTTATATTCATCCTTTAGCTGCCGACTTTTTGTTTGTACATATATTTCTATTTTGACTTTAGATTTTAATTAGGGGTTCTTAAATTAGAAAGGCAAACATTTACATATATGCCCCTCCCACTCCTACCCAACAAAAAATTGCTCCGAAAATAGAATTTTTGAAATTTCTTAGCCCATTTTTACAGCTAAAACATTCGCATAACCAAAAATGCTTTATATGATTTTGTTCTGGCCATTGAATGAATCCACTTGCCAAATTTCAATTGTCTAGCTTTGTTAGTTTAGGAAATACACCAAACGACACTTTGTTTGGAGATAAAGGCTGATTAAAAAAATAGGACTTAGCAAATATCGCACCCAGAATATTCTTACAGTAACTACATGTAGGTCAGTAGTAGTTGTTTTAACTGCTATTGTTGTAATTTTTCTATGAGAAAATAAAAACTACTAATTTAGACAGTTATTTCAAAAAATAACTAACCAAAAATACTGTACTTCAGTAACAATTGTTTTGAGTAGTTATTTTGGTATTTTAATAAACAACTACCAAAACAGTAATTTTAAGGTAATCAGTTATTTTATGGTAGTTATTTAAAAATAGAAGATTACGTCGAGTTTTTAAAAATTCTCGTTCCGTTTATATTTGTTATTATTGTTATGTTCATAGTTTGCAAATAACAATTTGAAAATTTTATTGTTTGGAACTTTGACTTTGCATTTAAACATTTGACTTTGCATTTTAAAACACCAAATTTTATTCTATTAAAAAATATTTTTAAAATACCAAAAAAATAACTGTTAACTGTACAGTAGTTTTCGCAACTTATAAAGCCGTTTTATATACATGGTTTTTATTGATATTCGTTTTTATTGTTTATTCACTCATTTAAGGTTAGTTGTTTTTGACCGCTTCGATAGTGGCTTTTATTATCATTGTAGTTGTTTTATCAATAGTTAAAAATAACAAATGACAAATGCAGTCATCGCCATTTGTAGTCATTTTAACTGTAATTTTTAGTAATTTCTACTTTCTTTATTTCCTGAGTGTAATGTTGGTTTTAACACCGATGATTTTTGTTTGAAATTATTCCAAAATCAAAGGGTTTAATTCCTCCGGAGTAGAACGAACCTGATTTTATTTACACTCAAAAAAGTTTGACAGTAGAATCTACTAAAAATGACAGTTAAAACCACTAATTTCAGTTTAAAAGGCCCCAAAGGTAATTATCGTTAAAATCACTAAAATTTGTAGTTGGATTCAACTGTTGAAAAACAACTAACAATGCCGCAAAAACAACTGATAATTTTTTATAACAAACAATTTGAAACAACTGTTGGCAAAAACTACTATTTATGAACAGTTATTTTTTCGGTATTTTAAAAATATTTTTTCTTTCAATTACAATAAAAATTTGTGTTTCCTACATCCTATTTAAAATGCAAAGTCAAAGTTCCAAACGGTATTCCACTTCTGACGATTTTCTAATCGTTATTTGCAAACTATGAGCATATCTATAACAACCAGGAATGGCAGTCAATTCCGCTAAAATACCGTTATCGATTCAAACCCCTTTCAACTGACTATCGTTATCCCTAAAATTCGTCAAAAAATAAAAATCGTTATAAAGGTATATATTTTCCCAAAGTTTGATGATAAACTAGACAGACGTATCGGGCATAATTGGGCCAAACATGTCGGTGTGCATTAACATTACTTGAATAACTAAAATAACGTTACCTATAAAATACCGTTACAGAAATAACAGTAAAATCATTAGTGTCCGGCCGAGTACTCGGCTTCGGCTTCGGAGTTCGGCCAAAAAGTGAAGTTCGGCCAAGTTCGGTGTTCGGCCAAATTTTGGACGAATTTGATTATTTATAGGTTAGGTTAGGTTAGGAAGGGTTATGTACCCAAGGGCACAACTCCACTCGGAGACCAATACGGTCCATTGTGAATCCCTTCAGAGAAAAAACGGTGAGAAAGAGTAGAAATAGACAGAAAACATAGCTTGAAAGATAAAAATAAAGAAAGGTAGAAAGTATATATTTACTCCCCAGAAACCGGATCCTAACGTCCCCTTACTAGAAACAGCCGTTCTATCTCCCTGACAAATCTCAGCAAATCAACTGGATTGCATCCAGCGACACACCCGAGTTCGTCGTGAAATCTATCTCCTAGCCATTTCTGTCTGAGACCCTGTAACCTAGGACAGTGGCACATTATATGCTCAACCGTCTCCAGTTCCTCAACGTCCTCGCACAGCCTGCAAAAATCCGGTATGTCCCTGTCCCATCTGCTTGTGAAAGCCCTGACAGCACAATGACCGGTCAGGAACCCCGTAAGGGTCCTGAGACCTTCCCTGTCCAGTCCTAGAAGAACCTTGGTTGCCCCTGCGTCCAAAGCGGGCCATAACGCCCTAGACACCCTGCAGTCCATTCTGTTCCTCCATGATTGGTTAACGGTTTCGCGGAATCCCTTCCGTATAACCTCAAAGTAGTAACATAAAGGGGGCTTTACCCCCCCCCGTCTCTTACCGCCAAGTCCAGATTTGAACCCTCCCTCGCAAGTTCGTCCGCCAACTCATTGCCATCCACCTTGCAGTGTCCGGGTACCCAACACAGCCTCACCGTGAATGCCTCCATGAGCTCCCTCAGAGCACACCTACACCGTGCGACCAGGCGCGAGCGCACCGTGTAGTTTGTCAGTGCTTTGAGTGCCGCCTGACTGTCGACATAGATTGTCACCCTAGATCCCCCAACGATGTGTCCCAGTATCACTTCCGTCGCCCTCCAGATCGCCAGGATCTCCGCTTGGAAGACACTGCACTCATCTGGGAGTCTGTATGATCTTTTCACGTCAGTGTCAGCAATATAAACACCGGCACCCGTGCCCGTGTCCATTTTGGATCCGTCCGTGAATACTGCCCACCCCTCAAACAGCACATTGGATCCACGCCAGACCTCCCTAATCGGGAAGTCCACCGGAGGTGTTCCACCGAAGTCTAAGGTCAATATCATATGATCCGATATTCCCTCGAGACTACTACCATGATCAAGCAGTCCTACTTCGTACAATATTTTTGTGTGGTCATCTCTCCTAGGTCTTACCAGCGCAGACTCGTAGAGCCTAAATAAGTTCCTAGCAGCCACACTCCTCACATAATGTTCAATTGGGGATAGATGCAGTATGATATCCAACGCTGCCTGTGGAGTACTTCTCCTCGCACCTGTGATACCAAGAGAGGCACTCCTTTGGGCCTTGTTGAGCAACTTCCTACAGCTATCCACTCTCAATGCATCCCACCAGACAGTACATCCATAAGTGAGAATAGGTCTAACTACCGACGTGTAAATCCAATTTACCATATCCGGTCTTAGTCCCCAATTCTTACCGATGGAGTTTCTGCATGTGTAGTAGGCATTGAGGCCTCTCTTCATCCTTTCCTGAGTATTTCTCTTCCACGACAATTTGCTGTCTAGGAAGCACCCCAAATACTTCGCACAGTCCGATAGAGGCAACTCGACACCATCTAACACTGGCCTCCTAAACTCCTCTATTTTATATTTCCTGGTAAAAAGCACCAGTTCAGTCTTGTTGGGGTTTACCCCCAGTCCCCTATCTTTCGCCCATGCCGAGAGCTCGCCCAGCCTCACCTGCATAATCTCGCTGATCGTGGGCAAAAATTTCCCCCTGACCAGCAGTACTATGTCATCCGCGTAGGCAACGACTTTCCCTCCCCTGGAGTCAAATGTCCTGAGAATTCCGTTAACCGCTAGCAGCCACAGAAGAGGAGATAAAACTCCCCCCTGAGGCGTCCCTCTGGTAACCCTTCTCCTTACGTTATGATCCCCCAGGCTCGAGTTGATGATCCTGCTGCTAAGCATACGGACTATCCACTCAACCAGAAAGCCCCTAACACCCAGCCCCACCAGCGAATCCCTAATGGCCTCGATCCTAATGTTGTTAAAGGCCCCTTCTATATCCATAAACGCAGCAAGAGTATACTCCTTGTATCTCAGGCCGTGCTCAATGTAGCCCACCACCTCGTGAAGCGCACTCTCAACTGATTTACCTTTCAGGTAAGCGTGTTGAGCGTTGCTGATGAGATGGGTATCAATTTTACTTCTAAGATTATTTATAAAAAGCACAAATAAATAACAACTGTGGTTCAAAAAAAAAACAAACGATATTTAAATATCAATGTGTGTGAAAAAATTTCAAAAAGCCAAAAGAGTTTAAAAAAAATTTCCAGAAATATACCTACAGGACTTTAAGCAAATAATCAAATTTAATGCGATATAATTAAATATAAAAAAAAAAAAATTCGAGTGGTAAGTAATCCTAAAAAGAGAATAACAGGTTCATCAATTTGGGATAGACATGAGGCAGTATCAGACTTAGAAGTAGCAGAACCAAACGAAAATTTTATTGAAAAAGAAATTAAAATGTTTATTACGGAGCCTTTAAGTCCCAAAATATAAATATATTTGAGTATTGGAATTCAAGTCCATTTACAAATATAAAAGCTGTAGCAATAAAATATTTATCAGCCCACCAACTAGTATAGCTAGCGAACAGTTTTTTATCGCTGCCGGACAGCTGTATTCTGATAGACGAAGCAATTCACATGGTGTGAATGCAGAAAAATTGCTTTTCTGTCATTACAATATCAAACTTTTTAATTTTAAATACCTATTAAATATTAAATATTAAAGTTTAAGTTTTTTTTTTCTATATCAACTTAAAAATCGATCAACTATTTTTCTTTGACTATAAAATATAGTACAAATATTTTATTCTTTTTTTGTACTTAAAATAGTACAACTATTTTTCAAATATGATTTTTTAAAAAAATATAACTATAAATTTGTATTTTGTTTATGTTTAATAACTTTTTGGTTTAAATTTATTGATCTAAAAAAACAATTTATATTTTTTTTTTATTAAAACAAAAAGTTCGGCTTCGGCCGAACATTGATATTATGGCCGAAGTTCGGCTTCGGCTTCCGCCGAAAAAAATGAGTTCGGTCGGACACTAAAAATCATTATCCATAAAATAAACTTACCGAAATAACTAAAATACCGTTACCGCTAAACTACTGTTACCGAAATACGTAAAATGCAGTTAACACCATTAGCATGTTACCGAAACCGTTACCAAAATAACTGAAATATAGTTACCCCTAAAACAGCGTTACGGAAATAAAAGAAAATAGCGTTGCCCTCATCGATGCCCGCATCGAATAGATAATAAAAATATAAACTAAAGGAGAATTATTAAAAACTCGACATAATCTTCTATATTTTTTAATAACTAACAAAAATTAACTAATATTTACTTCAAAATTACTGTTTTTGTACACTCAAAAAAAAGTTAGTAAAATCGGCCACAAATTTTGCTCACACAAAAAATTACAAAAAAAAATGTTTAAGATTTTCAGCAAAGAAATTAACTAAAGCATAAATTTTCTATAAATTTTTTGAGTTTTTTTCAGTTTATTAATATTCAACAAAAATTTGATTAACTTTTAGCAAAGATTTTATAATTTTTAATCTACTCAGTGTTAGCAAAACTTTTACTAAGTCTAATAATTTTTTTGCTAACAATCAGCTCGCTGATTTTCATCAAAAGATTTTGCAGACATTAGCAACTTTTTTGCAAGCACTGGCTAAAATGTTGCTGACTCAGCAAAATTTTTTTGCTGACTTTACTAACTTTTTTTTTGTGTGCAGTTAGTTTGCAGATAAATATGAGAAAACTTCATTTCATTGCAGATTTTTTGTAAAAATTAAATTCTAACATTTTGGCATTTTGAAATAATTAATTTTTAATAAATAATTAAAAACATTTTTTTAAAAAATTAAATTCTAACATTTTGAAATAATTAAGTTTTAATAAATAATTAAAAACAGTGATAAGTTTTTAAATTTGTTTTTTTTTTTATTTATTTTCTTTATTCATTCATTTATTTATTTTTTTAACATTTCAATAGATTTCAAATGTTTTATGAATTATTTATTAATTTGAATAATTTGTTAATTTGAAATTCTTATTAAAATGCTTAGTTTCTTTATTATTATTGTTTTTATAAACATTAGGAAAGTAAAAAATATATATTTAGAAAAAGAGGTATTTAATGAAATGGATTAAAATGATAAACTAAATGAAGATCTCATGTGAAATGAAAAATTTGAATAATAATTAATAATTTATAGGTAAGTTGTTAATTTTCAATATATTTTTTTTTTAATTTAAACTTAATCACAAATTAATTAAGATAAGAATTAGCTGAAGTGGTCATAAATTTGAAGTTTTCAGTTTATTAAAACAATTTGTTTAAATAAAACATATATTGTCTTATCTACTTTAATTTGTGATTTAAGTATGCAGTATTTAGAATAATTTTGAAATAATGATTTTAATAAATTTTAATTTTTGTATAATGCATAAAATTAGGTTTTAATTTTTTTTAAAGAGTGCTTATCATTTCTTTTGTTTTATTTTTTTTTTGCTTAGAAAATGTTGTAAGAATTACATACTATCAATTTTAATTATTATTTTTAATAAATTTTACAAAGTGCACATTTTTTTCTTTTGGTATTTATTCTGGTGTGAAAGTTTTTTTTCTTGTTAGTTATGTTAATAAATTTTATGTATTTTATTATTTAAAAAATAAAAAAAGCACAGATTTTCTTGTTACTGTACTTTTAAATTATTTCTTTTAGTTTAATATGACTTAATTTTATTAAAATTTGCTAATGATTTTTTGTAAATTATCTAAGTTAATCTTGGTAACGGAAGAAAACAAAAATATGAATTGATTAAAAGTGAATTGCAGAATAAAATCAATCCCTACAAAACATTTTGAATGATGTTAGGTGACCCACGATTTCTTTGTCTGACTTTGACGAAACCTCTCACAGGCAATATTTAAGGTATTAATTTTGGACATGATCTAAGTCATACCAATTTCGTGAAATTTTGTCAGTTTTTAATATTTGCTTACTTTTGAAACTAGAATTTGCCTCAAATTTTATCTTTTGTACACCTGCACATGAAAACCAATTTTCGATACCACTTACCTGTCTCTAGCTAGATTTATATTTCTATCCAATAATTAAAAATTAGCAATAAAGATATTATTTTTTTAAGAAAACTTGGGAATTTTAAAAAGTGTGTTTTTTCAACTTACACATTTGTCAGGGTTCAAAGCTATTTTACGCTATTTGAATATATCTTTAAATTACTAAATAACGTATATTGGCGCCCCAGCAGACACTAGTTTTTTAATTTTATTTTGTGGCACTCATATAATTTTAATAGTAACATAGCTCATAGAGGGCTTTTTTTCTATTTAAAAATAGATATTGAGATTACAATGTGCGGTGAGTAGACTTCGAAAGACCAATAAGATCAAGACAGACGTGAACAATTATTTCCTGTGCAAAAGAAAGTGCGGTTCAAGGGAAAAACACGAAGTGTGTCTAAAATGTAGAGTTTATCTTTCAGTATAATATGTAAACAGCTTCAAAAATTACGTGTTTCAAAATTCAGCCAAACAAGTTAATATTTGCGAACGTTAGTTTAACAAAAACTTTTATTACAGTGAATGTCTAAAAAAAATTTGAGAGTATTTTTAAAATTAAATTTGAAAATATTTTGTAGACATTCACTGTAATGAAAGTTTTTGTTAAATTAAATTTCGCATATATTAACATTTTTATCTGAACTTTGGTGAACGTACTTTTTTTAATGTGTTTCCACTGAAATCTCTAATATCACTTGGTGAGCTCACTTCACTGGACAGTTTGACACTAATCGACCAATTCTTTTCGCAAGGGCTCGAAATAATCATCGATTATAGTATATACTCTTACTCCTCTATTTCGTACAAGTTCTTGTTGCATTGCCTGTAGCCTCGGCAACATTATGCAGTTCATATAATACTATGTTTTCACTGAGAGTTTTGAAATAAAACATGTTTGTACATGTTTTCCCATATTTAATTTTTTTAACAAAACACATGTTTTGCTTAAAAGACGTAAGTGGAAACATAGTATAAAATATATTTGACAAACAATTGTTTTCCTGCTGTTGCCTTAAAACTAAGTCCTCACCTTTGCCACATCATTGTTAGTAACGATATTTAAAATGTGTTGGCGCCCAAGCAGGGACATGATTTTTTCAAGAAACAGTATCTTTTTACAAACATACAATATTTGAACTAAATGGCCATATGTTTGTAAAAAGAAATTAAAGCTAATGATAGATTTTTATGGACTTTTGACAAAAATTCTTAGTTTTTCATAAAATTTGTTATGACCGTATTTAATAGACTAATACGGTAAGAAATCAAACTTTTTATATGCATTTTTTAAAAAATCTAAGAAGTTGATAACGTAAACTACAACAAGGACCTTTTAAAAACGCATAGAGCCAAAAAAAAGACTTTAAATTTAGTTTTGCCAAAGAACTTTAGTTGAATTAATATGTTTTGTCAAAAGTCCACAAATTTTAATTTTTTTAGTTTTTCATTAATATTAAATAGACAAATTAAGTAAAAATCTTTTCTTTTTTTTTGTTAATAAATATTGAAATATAAAATTAAGTGTATTTTTACAATGTAATTTTTTTATAGAATTAAATTTTTACTTTAATTTTATATAAGTTAATTTTAATTTTGTATTTAATTATGATTTTAATTTCTTTAATTTAAAAATAGTTCTAAGTAGAAGTCACTTTTTTTAACATATTTATATGATTTTAAATATGTTTATGTAAACTAAATTTTGTTTGAGATAATGAAAACTAAAGAAATAGAAAATTTAAGGAAAACATAAAACGAAAAATAAATTTTATTAAATGTTTTCTGTAGAAGAATTATTGTAAGATTGAAATATCTTCTCGATATATCAAGATACTGCAGGAATGATTTCTTGCAAATTATTACAATAATTTTTTTATATTGTAAAAAGGTATTTGAGGATTAGATTAATTTTTTGTTTGAAATTTTAATTATGTTTGGGAGGGATAATATAATATTTGCAAAGCTTTAAACAAATTATGCATCAAATTTTGTACGAATCTGGGTATATAAATATTTTCCACTACACTCATAAGAATTCATGCATAAAAATACATAAAGTCAAAACAAAAACTTTCGTAAAATGAACGAAATTTCGATTAAAGTTTTTGTTATTTTGGATTATTATTAGTGTAGGTATTATGTCTGTTCCCTGCTTGCTGGTAATGGGAGCCTGATTAATCAAGCGATCTCAGTCGGTCAGAGCCATAAGTCGATGGATTGTAGTTCTACTGAGACTTTCTACTAATAAATTGTTTTAAAAATGCTTAAGAATACTGCTACAACCGAAACTGAGAGTACCAGTTACCTTGAGAGCCTTGGTAATTAGTTCCCACAATCCGATATCGCGAAAAGTGTTCATTTAGAACTGTAGCCGCTATATTACGCAATATATTTCGGTTATTTGGTATTGGCATTTTTTTGTTTGCATCTTATAGGATGACGTCCGATGGGATGGCGGGCGGATGTCGGAAGGTTGAAGATCAACTCACCAAGCAATTCCTCTTAGCCTGACACCTCAAGCATTCTGATGTTCGGTTGAACCAACCACCTAGAAATATTCGTCACGATATCAGAAGTTTTCATTCCAGTGCAAAACCAGAGACTAGATTCCTAGTCAGTGATCTGGACTACACCAAAACGAAGAAGTCAATGCATCAGGAGATTGTCTGTAACGGAATTGAAGGCTACAGTGCTAACATCACAGTGCCACCTTCTATTTCTGACTCCGAAATTAAGTCACCTAGGAGTTTCCGGAAAACATTAGCACAGCTCCGATCCGGTTAATGACACAAGCTGAACTTATACAAAAAGAGACTGTATGATTTCTGTATCTCGTCTACAGAATGTGACTTAAGTTCACATGATACGAACCATCTATTGAACTGCCACTTTCATCCAACAACATTGATTATCATTGAACTTAATACTCAACCAATTGCGGTATCCAGCTTAATGGACCTCGATCTACCGCCTAACTTTTCTACCTAATACATTTCAACTTTCAATTTCAACAACAAAAACGAACTGCCGTTAAAATAGAGTCCTGCCAAAAGTGTTTAACGGAAAGAACATGAAGCTACGAGACGCTTCCACTAAGCAACGAGAATATGTCATAGGTTGGGTAGAAGAAACTGTAATTGCTATATGGATGTTCTTATCGCAATAGGTAGCCAAAAAGCTTTCATTCTCCTCATGTGCCACTACCTAAAGCAGTAGCTCTACTGTAATTCGTCTCCTTCACCCTATGGCAAATGAAGGATATATACATTAACTCGCCAAGGGGATTCGAAATCAGACACTTTGATTGTCAGGAATGCACAACGAAAATTGCTTCAATCAAGCGACAAATGCGGTATCTGCCACTTGAGCTGTCGTTGGACGGGAGGTGTAGAGTGCTTTGCTACCAGTGAGGGCGGCGTCCAATTTGCCAAATATGTTCGGTGAAGGCTGAAGAGCTCTCTGAGGCACTAGGGGTGTTAGTTGCCAAAGGACACATGGACTGATAGCCATGGAATATTTATATAATACAGTGTATGTATTTTGTTGAGCTGGGGGTATTATCAAATGCAGTTTCTGTTGTTATATTTAGATCGAAAAATGGGATATTGCCATTGAGCATCAGGAATATACGTTTTCGTAGATTAAATTGTAGATGGGATGTTCGGAGGGCAACACGTTGCCATTGAGCTGTTATTATAATTTTTGTAGGAACGCCAATTGCTGATTTGCATCATGTGACCAACCCCTTAAAAAAAAGTTGCTTTGAACTACTGTTATTTAGAGTTGACAAATAAAAGATAAATTCGAAATCAGACCTGAACAGCGAAAATTGCGCCATTCAAGCCACACCTTTGGCAGATGCCGGACTGCATGTGCTTCGATCATGGAACACGTAACAAAACCAGGCTTCAAGTACTACACTTAAAGGAAAAGCTTCATCATATTTATGAAAAAATTCATACATTTTATGAAAGCTTCATTGTTTTTCGTCCAATAAAACTGTTTCATAAAAATATGGTTATGGTGATACGTTTCGGAATTCCAACAGGATCCCGCACAATTTTAATACTGAAATTTGCTAATCTTCCACTTACTTCAAAATTTGTCCGTTTTGCCCTATCTGTTTCAGCTTTCGAGATATTTTCCATTATCATAAAAAATATTTTTTTCTATGTAATTATGAAGAAGTTAATGAAAACTTCATAAATATGACAATGTTTAATAGATTTTCGTCCAATGAAACTGTTTCATAAATATGATGAAACTGTTTCATAAATATGATGAAACTGTTTTTCTACTCAGCTAGAAAAACCTACTGTAGTGGGAACGAGGCAAACTAAGCTGCAGAAATATAATTACATCCACAAGCGCATTTTGTTTGAGAAAGTTGTTGACACACAAGGAAGGTATTCTTACGGGGTTGGGCTGAAATTTAAATATGTGATAAAGGGGGAAAACTAGTTTCCAAGCACATACTTTCCTCGACCCAATATTAAATATAAACTTTTTTATTTTTACATTTTTTTTTGTATAATTGTATGACCATCTGATGGTCTCTCCGTTAAATTAATATAGGGAAATATGAACAAAACGTAAAAACTTTAACACTGGCTGTTTCGTTTAAAACATTTAAATTGCAGGAAAACAAAAAAAAAAATTGCCAAAAAAAAAATATTAAAATAACCCAAATATGTTTGTATAAATTATGCAAAAAAAAATTTAAAAATTTCCAAGTTTTTACTTTTTTTTGTCAAAAACAAGGCAATATTTCGCCAGTTTAGTCATAATATATTCAAAAACATCTTGGATAAAATAATTTTACCAATTTTTCGCAAAAGATTTGTGAAGGATTTATAAGGATTTTTTCAGAAAACAAAACAATTTCTTTATGTTCTGAACTTTTTAACATCGTATAGTGTACCTGGCCTTAACATAAAGTAATAGCATTTGAAACTTTTTGCTTCGCGATTATTGGTTTAGATTGAACAACATAGATTGCAAATTTTATTGTAGTTTTGTTTAAAGTTTTATAAATACTAATTTGTTTACTCTTTCATTATGAACTACAAATTTTTATTAGGCAAATATTGGAGTTATTTTTTTTTTATTATTTATTGAATTAAGTTAATTTTTCTTTTACTCTTTTACTAAATTTATATTTTTTGTGTAAAATGTTATAATGCATGAGTTCGTTTATTGCTGATAGTTGGTTTGTGTTATAACATTTTAATATAGAATTATGTATTTTAAAAATGTATTCTTTTCTTTTTTGAATTTATATATTTTTTTTTTAGTTATAAAGTAAATTACTGCATTTTTTTCTTTTAAGCTTTTTAATTATATTTGTTTTTATTTATTAAACATTTGTTTTGTATTTTTTTTTAGGAAATCATTATAAAGACTTTAACAAACTTAATATTAAAAAAATAGAATAGCAAATAAAAAAATATTGTTTAAACAAAATAAATATAAATTTGCAAAAAAAAAAAATAATAACATAATGGATTTGAGAACAAAAATTCAGATAAAAAACAGTTATTGAATTTGAGATTAAAAAACGCAAAAAATATATGTATAGTAGATTAGTTAATAAATTAACAAATTATTTAGTTTTCAGTTTTTTTTTTTTAATCAGGAGGATGGAGATTTGTAAAATTCTTGTATTTGGTTTTTGTAACTTTAAATATTTGTTTTTTTTTTTTTAAATATAAATTTTTTAAGAGTTTAATTTTACTTGATTACTTTTTCCCTTAGCAAAATGTACAATTAAAAATATATAAATATTAGTTAAGTATATTAATTCAAGGGAAATAGGTGTAGGACTAGGAGTTTGTTGGTTGAACAAGGATACAAGGAGCAGTTGGAGCAGGTTTAAAGAATTAAAATAGAAGAAATAGTAGTAAAAGTAGGGAGGTGGTGTAGTATACAAAAAAGAAACGTTTTTAAACGTCAACAACCATTTTTTTGTGTATATCTGTATTACCGACTACCGAACAAAATTCATCAAATGAAATTTTACCATCTTCATCTTTGTCGGCGAAACAAATTGTCTTATCTACGATTTGTTGTAATTGTGTATCTTTAAGATTATTGCCTACCATCATTTTTAACACCTAAAATATAGAAAGAAAGAAAAAACGTGGAATACAATTTTCAATTTAAAACTCATTATTCGATACAACTTACTTGAAATAGTTCACCATTTGATATGTAACCGTCATTATCCATATCATAAATACGAAATGCAAAACGTAATTTTGATAATTTATCGCCTTTAACACTAAATTGTGAGACTCCTTGTATGAATTCCTTAAAATCTACTTCGCCATTACCATCGGCATCGAATATATCGATGACACGTTGCACTAATGGATTCTGTTGCAATTCTGGTAATGACATAAATTCATCAACACTCAAGGCACCAGAATTATCTAAATCGAGTTTACGAAAACGTTTACCCAAACGACGTATTTCATCAGCATCAACTGTAATATTAATAATAAAAATAATAAAATTATGTGTTTTGTGTAAAAGACATCAACAAATTATTCGTTAACTTTGATCTAAAAACTATGAGCTTATTTACGTTAGATATGTTCTCGTAGTCACATTGTGATCCCGCCTAGTTTGGGTAAAGTTCGGGAAAATGAGAGTTAAAAAAAAAATATTTCACAAAAAGAGAAAAACACACAAAAGTACGCGAACGCCATAAACCATATTTCTAGCCCAAAAAACATAAATAATTGCCAACTAGGCGCTTTTTCATCAAAATGATTTTTTTTTGGCGATTTTCATGACAAATTATGGGTCAAAAAAGCTGTCAACAGAGAACCTGTTTCTAAATAAACAACAACTGGTAACACAGCTGATGATACAACAGCTGATAATAACAATTTACCCAAACTTACACGAAAAAAGTCTTCTTCGTGCAAGAATAATATTAAATTCTCTTGGCCGTTCCTATTTACCCAACTTTTGAGCACGCGAACGCTTTTTGGAATCCCGAAGTAATATATCTGGATACCCTACTGTCATTAATAAGCAACAACGCCCTTCTTTGCGCACGCTCCAAAAGCTCCAAAATATACTTTGAAGTCCCTGCCTATATATGGTTGTTAAATTTCATCTTTGGCCGGTTAGAGGTGATAAAATAGTAAGGAAATCAGAGGGAATGAAGCAATTCTTGCAACGGTTAAGAAAGCCTAAATACTTGAATGTTTCTTTCGACCCTCGAACAAAGTGATTTTTCCAGAGGACTCACATTGAATTATCATGTCTAGAACATAAAAGCCCTGCAAGTCTTGGCCTGTAGTTGAAGGAAATTGAGTGGCTAATGTTGCTGTTTGCAAAAGAGTAGATAGGATTGTAATTTAGACCGAGAAAGTCATTTAGGAAGATAAGAAAGGGAGAACGGAACCTTTGCGGTACCCCTATATTTAACTGAAACTCATCGGATGAGACCACCACTATACACTTAGAATATTATGTAGGTAAAGATCATTGCAAATGTAGTTAAAAACAAATAAAACTTCACTTGAAAAAAGGACGACTTACATCTCATTCAATTCAACTAACATTGTCATTTGTGTTTTACTGTTGATAAAATGAAACACAAGTGCATTCAAAATGAACCCCAAATCTAGTCAAAAATTGATTAACATTTTTTTGTTTATAGCAACAAAAAAAACTGATAAATTTATGTAAATTCATAGCCCAGTAATTTGATGTTGTTTGTTTTTTTAAATGAACTACAAATGAAGTTGTTTTTCCATAAAAATAAAGATACTGTATTACTACTAAAACAACTACAAATATTTACAGCAGAAGTTCCTTGAGTGTAACAACTCTTATAGTGCGATCTCTGAAAAAATTCGATTGAAGTCATCATCGACCGACACCAAAAGTAACACGAGTTCTTTATGCCACACACTATCAAACGCCCTGGAAATATCTAGAGCACCCACTTTGCTTTCACCAAACCTCTAAATGGACCGACTCCAACGCTCCGAGTGAAACGCCATCAGGTCTCCTGTAGAGCGACTTCCACGAAAGCCATACTGTCGATCATTAAGAAGTGAGTTTGACTCTAGATAATTAACAAGATGTTAATATACTATGCTCTCCATAACTTTCGAGAGCGCAGAACAGATTACAATTGGGCGGTTATTGTCCGCATTTGGGGATTAGCTGGACATTGACAACCATTTGTACGGTAGGACATGCTAAAGAGTGTTGCCAATGGACGCGATCACGTCGCGTCCATTGGCAACGTTTCAGTACTAGTACTGTTATGATATCCGGTCCCTCTGTTTTATTTCCGCAAAGATTTGCTAGAACCCTCTTAACGGATCTTAATCTCTAGAGCTGGGGCAGTGCTTGATTGCTTTCCGGCAGAAATGAATTTACTGCGAATAATTCAGCCGAAAAGGTTGGCTTTATCAACCGGGTCAGTAAATAATTGGTCATTCTTTATAAGAGTTCGGAACTAGCATTATACCTTATAGTTGAGGTGGGTTGGATAAGCACAAAGGCAAGTCAAGTGCCATACCCAGAAGAGGGAAATCAAGGAAAGAAAGATAAATAGAAAAAAAGATAAGATTGAAATCAGGAAGAGAAAAATAAAAATAAGAGTCCCTGCCTAGAATTTTCCAGACTTCGTTATGAATCTGAGAAAATCAGACAGGGGATATTTATGAACAGATTCACAACACGTCATCACCTAAAATGCGCTGTCTGATATTAGAGAAAGTTTGACAGTAACATAGTGTTCCGTAGTGTTCTCATCCTCCAGACATTACACACACAATGGGTCGTTTACAATGCCCATCCTCTCCATATGACGAGCATAAGTATTGTGTCCCGTTATCAGGCCAGTGAGTATATGACAGTGAACTCTACTTAAAATTAGTAGGTATCGTAGTTATCAACACCCCCATTTTGCCTGCTAACAAAATAACTCGGACCCCCATATACAGTGCCGTTAGAGGCACTAGATCCATCAAAGTAATCCCCAAGCAGTTCAGTTGTTCTTTCCCAGTCCTCCCTGCTCAGTATAATTACTCTATGCCTTCTATCGAATTCGATACAGGGTATCATGTTATCCAAATCGGACAAAGTTCCGAAACGATAAGTACATACTCTGTGTTGCAGTCCATATACCAGGCTACATTCTTCCGGGACCTACATACTGCTTTCATTGCCTCACCCTGCATATGGAGGTCCAGGGATACATAACATCAATAACATCCCCAGCTGTGATACTCATAGCACCTGTAATACCCAGATCAGCAGATCTTTGTAGTCAGCCTCGCCCGAACGGTTTTTACCTACAGATAGGTAAAAACCGTCACGATAGGTCTAATATGTGGGCGTTGTGGTGTAATGGTTAGCGCGTTGGACTTTTACACAGAAGGTGCCGGGTTCGATCCCCGGTGCCGGCAACATCAAATTAATATGTATGAGTTTTTTCTATCCCTCATACGTATCGCAATGTCCACCTTCGGTGTTCCCATAGCAATTAACCCCACCGAAGTAAAATAATGAATCAGGGCTATGAACCAAAAAGCTTCAATAAGTTCGCCAACTCTCCATCAGGTGGCGAGCAACAACTGTTCTAAGACTTATCATCTCGCGCAATTACAGTGTTGCCATGTCTGAAGCCCTTCATCTTTCCCCACCTTTCATCTCTATACTATCCCTTTCCAAAGAAAGCAACACACTAAATATAGGAAGTATTTCCTGAGTGTTGCCTCTCTTTTAAAAAAAAAAAAAAAAAAAAAATATAATAACTGCAAGGTACATCCCCTTCAGATTTCATACCCCAAGTATTCACAAAGGCTCTTCGACACTGACAGAAAATACACAGCCCCTGAGACACCGTCAGTTAAATATGCCTTTTCCACATTAACTTACTATCCAAGGTCACCCCCAGATATTTGACTGCAGTGGACAGTTGGAGAGTAACTCCCATTAACTCCGGAAGTCTAAGATAAATAATTTTGGTCCAGACCTGGGCGATGTCCATTACATTTTCCAATCATTCACTTATGAAAAATGTATATATCTTTAATAATTTCAGACCTACTCTCACACTTGTGGCCTTAACGATTTCTTTGAAAATTTGTAAAATTTTTAATACCAGACATATAATTATTTTTGTTCGATGAGGTCATTTTTGTAAGTAGTTTTACATATTCGCTGCACAAAAAAAAACCCACAAAATTTGTGCACACGCTTACCAGCAGCATTACAAAAAAAATAAACGGTTACCAAAATAATTAGTTTTTCGTATGCCTAAAGATACTGGTTACAAGTTTGAAAATAATATAGCTTACCCTTATACTTATCAGTAATTAAAAAAATAAGTAGTTTTCATAGAAACGATTTATGTTTTGTATCTTACTTCAAACTTGCAAATTTATAAAAAATATCCCACTGTTTTGAAAACTTTAAAATCGAATCAATACGTTATGCGTTATGGGACTCTTGTGTCGCGAGCGATACATTTTCATGACATATTGTGTCAAGACTTGTTTTGTGTTATTTAAACTGTAAAAATTGTAGTGTTTCCAATTATTTGACCAAGGCGGTTAACCGGTTAAGTCAAAGGTTTTCAAAAAATCGCTTAAATAGATTAACCGGTTATTCGGGTCGGATAATCGACAAAATTGGCGGTTAATCGTTTAATGCAAAATAAATGTGTTTCTTCAGTATTTTACCAATAAAAACACTAAAAACTGCTTTTTTAATTAAACTCGAATGCCTTAATATATAAATTGTTTGATTGGGATGATTGAAAGCAACTTAAAGATTTATTAAAGCGGAATCTAAGAACTCCTCTAAAAGAATATGTTGTCGAATATGTTCATCGACAGGTAAATCCTTAAAACTGTATTCATAATCGAATATTAACTTAAAATAAATATTTGAAACCTTGTGTAAAAGTTAATATTGTTTTATGAATACAGTTTTAAGGCTAAAATTTGTGTTTTAACTAAAATGTATTTGAAATGCTGTTTAATATTTTTATGAATACGGGTTTAGAGTTACAGAGTTTTTCGATTAAAAAGTTGTAAGAGTCTACCAGTGTTGACATGTTTAAAATATAAGACGGTTCAACTACTCCAAAGTAGAACAGGTACTCTAAATGGAAGTTATAGCTAGAACTAGTTAGTTATATCTTCCATTTTCAATAAAACGGGTTTGGTTCTAGTGGAACATGTTTTAGAAAAAATGCGTTTTGTATAAAGTTTTCTTGTGAATTGTTAGAAGATTTAGAGTTCCTACAGATTTAACATGAAAATTGAGAGTTGAGTAACTTGATTAAAACAAATGCAGCCTTGCAACATCTTTTCAAATGGAATACAAGAAAATAGTGCCGAAAGTAATAAATAGAAACAACCAAACTAAAATATTAGCAAATTTCATGTCACAAACCAATTTAGTAGTAGGCAAACTGGCATATAATTCACAAAACTGGCATATAATTCTCAAAAATCTTATTTTCTTAAAATGACTACATGGTTAGTCATTTTTATGACAAATACAGTCATCGCCTTTTTGACTACATTTGTAGTCATTTCAACTCTCATTATTAGTCATTACTACCTTTTTAATTTCCTGAGTGTAATTTCTGTTCTACAACCGATTATTTTTGTATGGAGTTTGTCCTATTTGCAATAGGTTATTTACCTCCAAACAAGAACAGGTTGCTTTAAAATCGGTTCTTGAACTAGTTATAGAACTGGTTCTGGGACAGTGAAATCTTACCCTCTGGAAATTAAGAAGGTAGAAATGACTAAAAATAACGGTTGAAATGGCTACAAATGTAGTCAAAAAGGCTATGATGACTGTATTTGTTATAAAAATTACTACCCATGTAGTAATTTTCAACTATTGATAAAACAACTACAAATTAGTAAAAACGACTAACAAAGCGGTCCAAATGAAATGAATGCATAAACCATAAAAACGAGAAACAAAACAATGAACATAAAACGACAACATAAGTTGTAAAAACTACTATTTTTAACTGTTATTTATTCGGTATTTTAAATTTCTTTTTAAATAAAATAATGAATTTTTTTCTGTGAATTACAATGTAAAAATTTGTTTTTTTACATTGTATTTAAAATGCAAAGTCAAATTACCAAACGGTATTCCAATTATGACTTTTTTATGCATTGGAGATACAGTGAAATTTTCTAATTATTATTTGCAAACTATGAACATATCAATAATAACAAATATAAACCAAACGAGAATTTTTAAAAACTCAACATAATCTTCTATTTTTAAATTACTAACAAAAAATTAACTGTTTACTGCAAAATACTGTTTCGGTACTTGTTTATTAAAATACTAAAATAACTACTCAAAACAACTGTTACGGGAGTACAGTATTTCTTAAACTGACTGTCTAAAATAGTCGTTTTCAAATAACCTGAAAAATGTCAAGAAAAGCTTAGAAAAAAGTAACACTATCTAAAATATCATCAAATTCCTTTGTAAAAGAAAGTGATCCTTAAGTATTCATATAACTTTTTTAAGCAGCCCAGAAAAATAGTGATAGTAACTGTATCAAAATAGGTTCTACACTCAGAATATTCTTACAGTAACTACATGTAGGTCATTCGAGTAGTAAACAGTAGTAGTTGTTTTAACTGTTATTGTAGTCATTTTTCTATGAGAAAATGAAAAACGACTAATTTAGACAGTCATTTCAAAAAATAGCTAACCAAAAATACTGTACACTCAAAAAAAAAAAGTTAGTAGAAAAGTTAGTAAAACGTCTTGTAAATCAGGTATACTATTTTTTAGCAAATATTTTTGCTAAAATCGTGTTTTCAGCTAAAATTTTTGTTATGCTTATTCAGTACTTAACTTTTTTATACTAATGCTTTACTAATATACTAATGTTTTACTAATTAATTTTGCTAAAAAAAGTTGTGCTGATAAGCAGAAGTCGCGGCATGTCAAGATGTAGTAGAGAAGAGGAAAATGATACTAAAAAGTACAACTCTAACAAGACAAGTAAAAAAATCAACAATGAAAAAAACATATACAGACATGTAGACAGAGTAAAGCGAAAGAGAAAGACACACATCTTAGGTAGATTTGTATGGTTCCTTTTTTTTATTGCAAAAAAAAGGGTTGTTTTTTTCGTTTCGTTTGTTTTTGTTTATTTTTTTGTTTCGTTTCTAGAATTATCTTCGGCAGTTGCGATAGCATCATTTAAACGATAGCATCATTTAGACAACCATTAGGTCCATTCGTTTACACCAAAATTTGCACAAATTTGTACAAATTTGTACTGGATTTTACTGAAATGCGTTCGCGTACACATAAATTTGCAAAAGAGAGCATCTACTAAGAGAGTAAAGTGACAGTTGTCAGCAAAAAACCTGCAAATTTTTACTGGACAAATTTTTGCCAGTAAAATCCAGTAGAAAACAAAAACATATGATTAAATTAAGTAAACAAACAAAAATAAGCATACATTTAGTAATAAAAACATTTAAAAGATTAAAAGCTGAATTAAAAGTGCGGCAAAAACTAAAAATAATTATTTTCAACCTGAAACAAATAAAAGTAGTCAGTTACAATTATTATAGTAACAATGTATCAGTTTTCTAATATCTGTGTTAATTGTTTTTATTTACATTAATATATTAGAGATGTAAAGCTAATGAATATATGAATACTTCTTACTGCATATTATTCAGGGTACCGAATATCAAAAATCAAGTATTCATGTATTTTCGTACGTTATTTAACTAGAAACAAAATTAAAAGTCATGTACAAACTAAACAAGTCTAAAAGCTTCCACAAAAGTTTATTTAATACATACAATTGCTACGAATTTATGATTATTAAAATGCAATGCATCAAGTACCAAAAACAATATATACTGGGTAGTCTAAATAACACATATTTTACAACACTAAGCTTTTTAGCGCTCATATGTTTGAATTAACCTGCAAGTTTTTGCAATTTTTCCGTTCGTTTACTTTTTTGTGCAAGAGCCAGTTCTGAGAGTACAATTTTCATTTTGCCCAAAATTTACTCATCTACTGGATTTTACTGGAAAAGTAAACGAATGGACCTATTGATGTAAGTAGTTGAAAGAAAATTTTTATGTTATATATATTTATTTCTATATATTTTCAGATATTAAATTAATTCATGTCGTCAATGTGGGAAAATGAAAATTTTTATATTTCGTAATTATTGTAAATTATTTTTAAAAGAATCACAAAAATATGTTTTATGATTTTCAGCAATTATATTAACTAAATTACAATTTTTTTTACAATTTTTTTGCGTTTTTTTCAGTCTACTAAAATTCAGCAAAAAATTTATTAATTTTTACCAACGCTTTTTTATTTGTAATCTACTAAGTGTTAGCAAAACTTTTGCTGAATCTACTTATTTTGTTGCTAAAAATCAGCTCGCTGATTTTCAGCAAAAGATTTTGCTGACATTAGCAATTTTTTTGCTAGCATCCTCCTGACTAAAATTTTGCTGACTCAGCAAAATTTTTTGCTGACTTTACAAACTTTTTTTTATGAGTGTACTTCAGTACAAAACAAAAAGATATTTCAATTTCAAGTTTGCGATTTTTGAGTGTATTTAAAGCAAAAGACATCAAAATCTAATTTGAAATTACTATATTTATAGTTTATATGTCAAAACTTAAAGCTAACAAAGTCGACAGTCTATTTTATGACGAAGTTTTCTAATGAAATTTGAAGATTAGATCCATATGACTCTGAACTAACAGATGTCAGTATAAATCAAAGGTCATCAATCTGTCGTTTCGGATTGTATATAAATTAATAGTATCCTCCTAAAAAAGGACGACTTTCATTGTTAGACTTGAGTTTAGATATGTAAACAATAAATAAGTCAGTTCAAAAAAGATGTTGATGTCTTTTTATTTAGACTTAACTTATTAAAACTGCGTATACCACTGGATTCTACGCCTCAAAAATAAGTTTACTTGTTCCCGGGGTTTTAGTGTGTCATTTTCATATACTTACTGAGCATTTAGTTTTTTCTATTTATAATAGTAACATGATATGTTCTCAAACCTGACAATTCAAAATGAAATGCAACTTTACTAAAACTTAGTATATTTTTGACTTAAATTCGGTATAAATTTTACTTAAATCTGGGAAAAATATAACAGTTGTTTTGAGTAGTTATTTTAGTATTTTAATAAACAAATACCAAAACAGTAATTTTGCAGTAAATTTTTGTTAGTTATTTAAAAATAGAAGATTATGACGAGTTTTTAAAAATTCTCGTTTAGTTTATATTTTTTATTATTGATATGCTGATAGTTTGCAAATAATAATTAAAAAACTTCATTGTATCTCCAATGTATAAAAACGTCATAACTGGAATACCGTTTGTAATTTTGACTTTGCATTTTAAATAGGATGTAGTAAATATAAATTTTTATTGTTATTAAAAGATAAAAACTTTTTGTTAATTAAAAAATATTTTTAAAATACCGGAAAAATAACTGTTAAATACAGTAGTTTTACAACTTATGTAGTTGTTTTATGTTCATTATTTATATTGTTTTTTGCTCGTTAGTATGGTTTATGCATTTACTTAAGGTTAGTTAGTGTTTTATCAATTACTACATGGTTAGTCATTTTTATGACTTGCCATACATTTGTTGTCATTTTAACTGTCAGTTTTAGTAATTTCTACTATCTTTCATTTCCTGAGTGTATGAGGAGCAAAAGTATGAAAAAATTAAGAAAAGAATGTGTACCTACGATAATAATAATATATTCTTAAAAGGATTAAAGCCACCTTTCTGAAATAATAAATTGGGCAAAAACCTTGGTGCCTTAAATGGTGTCTAAATTGGACCGTAATATTAGAATCAATATATAGAATTGGTGGTCATGACCTTATTAATTTTTTTTTTATTTTTTTATTTTTTATTTTATTAATTAATAATCATATAATTACAAATTATATACTATTACCCTAACCGAGCACTAGCTAATATGGCCTTCGGCGCGTTGTAGCGAAAACAGACCAGTGCCTCTGGTGGGAATCGAACCCACGACCCCCGCACTGATAAGCCAGCACGCTACCAACTAGCCTACCGGGGCGCACTATTAACTTTTTAAAAGTTATGATTTGTACTCCCGTGTTATTTTAGTTTTAAATTATTTGTTTCGACATTAACCGAAATATTGGCGTTTAATCGAGGAAACAGTTAAACAACGATTAACCGAATTGGAAACACTAAAAAATTGTATCGAAAATATTTGCCTTTAAAATGTCTAAAACTGTAGTAATTTTTAACTGTTGAAAAACTTCTAAACAAATGCAGTAAAAATAAGGTAATACTTAATATCACATTTTACTGAATTTTTTATTCTTTAAGACAATAGAAACATGTCAAAATAAAAATAAGCAAACAAAAAAACACTACAAATTGTTGACATTATTTGTTTAAATTCATATATAGTAGAATATATAAAAATATTGTTGAAAAAATACAAAATAAAAACAAAAGACTATTAACAATATTTATACAAAAAAAAGAAAAACAACAAAACAATGCCAAGGTGGTAATATACACTTTCAAATACATTATACGTTATGTAGATAGACTCAAAGTGCAATAACATAAAATTGCAAATATTTTAAATATTTTGAGGAATTTTTTTTTTTTTTTTTGTTGGATACAAATAAACAAATGTCAAAAATTTAATACAAATATAAACCATTTATTTTAAAAATTGTATACAGTAGTTCCAGCTTAAATTCGACCAGTTTTAGTGCGTTCCCCGTTTAAAAGCGCAAAAAATTACTGGCAAAAATATATTTCATACAAAGGGTATGGAAATAATTTCATTTAAAAGCGTCCCGCTTAAATACGTTTATATGATTACCTAAGGTTGAGTTAAATTATTAAAGTAAGAACGAAATTGATCGCTTAAATGCATTTTTGAAAATATGAGTTTTTTCCCTAAAAAAAAAACAATCCATTAAATACATATTTTTTTAAAAATGTTTAGTAAACACAAAATTATGTTAAAAACTTTTTACTAAAAACGACGAAAAAGTTTATATATAGTCATATACAGCGTGATCTAATTTGATATCATTTTATAAGCGGCCATATGTAACAATATATATTCGCATAGCTAAATATAAGATCATATATACTCCAATGTGTAATTATATAGAGGTATATATGATACAGTAATATCAAATAAATTCTATCACTTTTATATATAATTATAAATGACATCACATATAGTTATATATAAATACATGTGTTAAAATTGAAAAAATCTATCACTTTTATATATAATTATATATAAATATATATGGTAGAAGTTGAGATATATAATCGTAAATGGCATATACTATACTATTATATATGGTTATTCTAATTATGTACTAATATATGTATAATTAGATATAACATAAATTCAAATTATATATAACAACATATAGTGTGATATTCAAAAAAATTATTAATTATTATTATTTAATTTTCGAAAAAACGATATCTTGACCATAGTTATATAACTTGTTCCATATATGTCCCTCCGAAAAAATCCAGATTTTGGATTTCACCTCTCCGAATTTGATCAAACTTTATATAGTAATTGAACCTTTTATAACTAAGAAGTTATGACGTGTTAAAGTTGAGAAAAATTATCAAAATTGTTAAAAACTATGCCTACATAATTGGCTCTAACATTTTCAATATTTGAGCTATATAATTGGTTGATGTCTCGTTTTAAAGCTAAACTTCTACTTTAAAAAATAATCTTGAAGATTAAAATATTTTTTTTTCAAAAGCCGCGGTTTAGGAAGCTTTGTTTTAAAAATTGGTTTTTTTTAAATTTTCAAAAATATATATATTGATTCTCAACTTAAGGTACGTTCAGATTAGTCAAATATTTGACAAAAAATATGAAATATTTGTTTGCCGTAATCTGAACACAAAATATTTTTGTGTGTCAAACAGCAAATCAGCTGATTTTGGTCAAATAAAATTATTTGCATTCAAATAAATATTTGACAAACTTAACCATAGTGTGAACACTAGCTATCAAATATTTTCTTCTGATTTGAGTAAATATTTATTTGATCTTACAAAAAAAATGTAAGAACAAACAATGGCAAATAACATGTGGTAAAATCGTCAATTATAAATTTTTTTAATAAATTTATTAATAAAAAGGCTTTATAAAAAAACTGAAATGTAAATAGATATTAAAAAGCGGAATTTGATGATGCAATATTTTGAGAAATTTTGTTTAATAAAATGGAATGGAACGATATGGAATGAAAAGGGGAATGATTGGAATCGGAACACTGTACACATTTGTGTTGTCGGTCTAGTGGGATGTGTTAAGATTTGCAAAAATTTTGTCCGTTTTGCAATATTTTACAAAATGGCGATATTTTAAAATGTCCAGTATCTCCAAAACTAAGCGAGATAGACCAAAACGGACAAAATTTTTGCTCCAGAGGAGCATGTTTTTTTACACTTTGATTAAATAAATATTTAATACAAATATTTGTTTCAATCTGAACGCTCGACAAATATTTTTTCGTTTATTTTATTTGACACTTTTTGAGAGCTGTTTGAACAAACAAAAATCATCAAATATTTGATCATAGTTTGAACATAAAATAAAATAATTTTTTATTTGACACAATTGGAAGCAAATATGTAAACAACTATTTTGTTCAAATATTTGATTAATGTGAACGTACCTTTATTAACTATCTTCCAAATCTGTATTCTGAAAGAATTATCTTTACTTCAGTAATGAATTTTTCATAGCTTTAATGAAAATTGTCACTGGAACTCGTCCATTGAAACTTTTCATATAATCTATAAAACAGGTTTCATTAAAGTCAATGTTTGTAGAATTAATGAAAATCTTCAGAAAACTAATGAATCATTCCGACAATGAAGAATTATAAAACAGTTTCATAAATTTTTTTAATATTTGGAAGTTTCCTTTAACGTTCATGAACGTCTTGAAAATTGCATTGAAACTAAGCCAATGAAGTTTTTCACATGATTTTTTAAACAATTTCATTGAAGTCCAAAATTGATACAAGACTGCATTGAAATAATAAAGCACTTTATAAAATATGTTGAGAAATAAATCTTAAGACTAAAGTCTGAAATGTATGAAAATTAACAAAATTATGAAATTTTATGAAAAAATAAAAATTAAGTCGTAAAGACTAATTGAAATAATTACTCCAAAGAAAAGTATAATTAAATTTGTGAAGAGATAATTTATGAAATCGAATTAATTTTTGTTATGAAATTTTATGAAAAAAAGTTTATGAACAATTTTTAAATATTAATAAAATTTCTGGGATATAATGAAATTCTTCATTGAACCTATGAAAAAAAAAATCTCTGAAACTGTTTCATAAATATCAAAACAACACAAAAAGCTAGAGATGTGTATTCGGCACTTTACCAAATATTTCTCGAATAGTTCAATCATTTATTTTCATATAAATTTCAAAAAAAAAAATGAACTGTACTTTAGATATAGGCAAAATTAAGTAGAACCATAAAACTTTATATGTTGAAAAATCATCTCAATTTTTTAGATAAAAATACAGGGTTTTGAGCTTTTTTCTTTAAACCAAATAATTTTGCCGAATAGTGCTACTATTCCGAATAGGCCGAATAGCGAAGAGTAACAGAATATTCACGACATCTCTACAAAAAAGCATATTAAAATTAAAAAGAATTTGTATTTGTTTCCGTAATATTTTTTCTTTATCATTTTTTAAGTAAATATTTTCTTTTAGTAAATTAGCAATTGCGGTTTAATCATGTGCAGATACGCCAAATGTTTATGTGTGTATTTAAGTGGCAATTTTAATTTGTTTCTTCCATAGATGGGCATAAGTTCATTACGTGAAATTTTGTTGGTACCATTACCCATTGAGGAACTACTAAGGAATCGTTCTCGCAAAGTGTTTTGTCGCTATTACTATTATTTTGACAAATATCCGAACAATAAAATTTCCGAGTTCTCAAAAGAAAATAAGAAAACTTTTTTTTGGCATTTATGACTTAAATTTGCATTACAATAACTATCTTACTTTGCACAACTCCGGAATAGTTTTATAATTTCCCTTAGGCCGAGTTTTTAGGATGTAGATTATCTTTAAACTTAGATTAACGAAGTTTTTAAATGGAATACTGCTTTTGAAATGTGGTTTATTTTATTATGATCAAAACTAAAATTCTAAACAATATGAAGTGGTTGCGATAAATTTTTGTTAATAAACTTGGAAATGGTAGAAAAAATTCGTTACCGGTTTAACTAAAACAAGCTTAACTAACATTCCAAACTCCAACACACGGCCTTAGAATTTAAAAATTTTGAACGATATTTTAATTTAAGGGTTTATTTATTGTGTTTTCAAAGGCTATAAACTTCCTCGCATGACTCAATAAATTTACTGAAATTTAAAACGTTTATTCCGACTTACTTTAATTTTTAAAATGTTAATATTGTTATCATTTTGGTTTACCTCGTGAAAATCAGTCCTTGCTTCGTCTATGACTGTCAACAAAAAAATTTTCTAAAAAATTATGCGAACGGATATGAAACAATTCGCAGTTATAATTCTTTGCTATCTCTTTCGCTTAAGTAAATATCTGTTGGCCTTTACTCTGTTTCTAATCTTAAACGGTCAAAATGGTATCAAATTTAGAGAAAATAATTAAATAAGAACAATAGGTTTGTTGCAGAACTTTTTGCTGCCAAGCCCAGTTAGAATTACTCAGTAACAAACGTACTGAGAGTAAGGAAAATTTACTCTCAATAAGAAAATTTCTAAAAATTACTCAAACAAAAAATTTTGAACAATTTAGTAGTTTGTTAACAAGAAAATAGAGAAAAATTTAATAGAGTTTGAATAAATTCTAAACTTCAAAGATTTGATTACTGGTAAAGTTTTAACTATCTCACTACAATAGAAGTTTTAAAATTATTTATTTAAAATGGAAAATCCAGCACTTTTTCGTTTCCCGGGAAAGTGGATAATTATTTAGAAATTCCCAGGATCCCGCTTGAAAAAATATATAGAAAATTTTTCATACCTAATTATATTTTTTGTATGCAAAGTGGCTTACATGGCCTAAGATTTTTTTATAAAAATAAGTCTTCATTATAAACCTGTGGTTTTATTCAGTATATTTAGTTTCTCTTAAGTCCTTAAAATCGTTGTTTGATTTAAAAAAATAATTCAGTATTAAAAATTGTAAACTTAAAATATAGAAAACAAAAAGTTTACAATAATTCAAAAAAATTAAAAAATTATAATAGCAGTAGAGTCCCATCGAACAGTTTGGCCAAAAAAAAAAAACTGCATTTGGCTAATATTAGTTAGTAGATTAGATTATATGGCACTATGCACCGCGACCAACTAAGGTCTTTTGTGCTGCCTAAAGTTACCCTAAAGATTCAAGCTACCTATAAAGCCAATAATCCTATTAGGCAAAACCTTCATAATGTTCGAAGGAGAGACAAAGCGATCGCCAACTTGGCACGCCTTTCACAAAGCCTCGGACATTCGCAAAGAACATGCTCCAATGTCTCAGCTACCAGTTCGCAAAACCTACACTCATCCGTGTCCGAAAGACCCCTTTTGCGCAGGTGGTATCTGAGATTGCAGTGTCCAGTCAGGTAAGACACCAGGGTACTCAAGTTACCCCTCCCGAGGGACAAGAGTCTCCTCGATCCTGCACTGGAAAAAAGAGATTAATCTCTTAGCCTGTCGTTGGCCAAGAGAGTTTTCCCAATAGATAGAGAATTCTGATTCCCTCCACGACCCGAGCTTCTCCCTAACATACCCCAAAAGTATACCACAGAATGGTTCAGGGCCAATAAAGGGCCTTCGGGCCCCGCAATTAGCAAGACAATCTGCCCTCTCGTTGCCCTCATGCCCCTCGTGACCAGGAACCCACCCTAAGGTAAGCGAGTTGCGCCCACCAAGTCGGTTAAGAGCCAGAATGCATTCCATGACCAGACCAGATGACACCTCATAGGACATGTAGATGCGAGAGGACAGAAAGAATGTAGATGCGAGATCTAATAGTGCCCTTTCATAGACACTCCTCCGCGCAGACACAGATAGCAAAAATCTCTGCCTGAAAAATGGAGGGGTATCTACCCACGGGTAAGGCCCGTTGGAAACCTGGTCCACAGACACCCGCACCAGTGTCACCATTCGCATGCTTTGAGCCATCTGTGTTAGTTAAGTGTTTTGGAAAAAATTTTATAATGACAAACATTTTTTAGAAATGACTAGGGTTTTCAAATTCCCTGCATTTTTCAACTTCCGGGAACAGGGACACTTTTTTTAACATTCTCGGTATTTTATAATATTTAATATTTACTAAAGTTTTGATAGTGAAAGCTTGTTTTTCTTAGGAAAGGGCTAAATATATTTAAATTTAACGATATGTTCGTTCAGAGTTTGCAAATAATAATTACAAAATTTCATTGTATCTCCAATGCATAAAAACGTTATAACGGGAGTACCGTTTGGAATTTGAACTTTGCATTTTATGTAAGATGTAGGAAATACAAATTTTTATTGTAATTAAAAGCAAAAAAGATTTTTCGTCATTAAAAAATGTTTTTAAAATGCCGAAAAATAACTGTTGAAAAACAATAGTTTTTATTAATTTTAACAGTTGTTTTAACTTTGGGCAGTAAAAAATTTTCAGTTGATTTTACTACATTTTTAGTTGTTTTTAATACATTTGAAACGTAATAGAAACGCAAATAGTGTTGCCTCTTTCGTATTGAAATACAAAAAACTCTTTTTACTCACAAATGCTGAAACGGGGGAATTTTTGGTTTCACACTTTTTGATGCGAAAATTTCTCTCAATAAGAGTCAGGAATTAGCAACAGGTATGTTTATCAATAGAGTCAGAATACAGTTTTCCGTCGATTAAAGTACTTTACAATTCTAAAATAAGTGGTACTTACTACTTCCCACCTGTGGTATGATCTATAAATATATGTATTTTAAAATTCATTCATAAATTTTATGTTTATTTCTTTAAATAATGATTAATAATGATAAACTTCTGTCTAGACATCGTGGCGAATCTATTTAAATCTATCTATAATTATCAATAATTTAAATTTTACTGGCAATTGCATTTTTTAATTATTTTTTAAGAAAATTTTAAAAAAATATTGAAATTTTATAAATTTTTTTTTTATTATATGTATATTACTAAGGCAACCAAATATATGCTAGAGCTTGTTTTTTGTTTGAGAGAATAGAACTATTTAAACTAAATACAAGTTCTGATCATAAAATTGTACAAATTTTAAGCTATGTATGTGTATTTGTTGGAGCTTTTTTAGCTTATTTTTAAATATTAGCTTATTTTTGACTTTTTTCTTTAAAAATTAAGCTTATTTTAGCATTTTTCTTTTGAAATAGAGCTTTTTTGCTATTTTTTAGCAATCGGTATTTTTAAGTATTTTTTTTTTTTTTTAATTGAAAAATGAAAATTTAATGTTGTTGGTTAATCAAAAAGTATTTTTTTATAAACCAATTTGAACTTTGAAGCTGAGGAAATCAATTTTTCATTTGAACCTTTGTGTGCCTGACGAAGTTCCACGGATCACATTTTATACAAATTTTTAGTGTCCGACCGAACAGTTCGGCCAGAAAATGCATTTGGTTTGTATTCGGTATTTTAAAGCATTATGGACAAATTTGCGGATGGAAAAATATTTATTGGACTGATTAGATGCTATTTTGAGTGTCAAATTTAAAGAAAAGTCTGTAGTTAAGCAATGAATTCACTGTTCGGCCTCAGAAAGTTCGGCCCAATCGAAAATAGTTCGGCGGCCGAACTTTTAACTTTATAGCTAAACTTCGGCTTTTCTCTTAAATTTTATACACAAAATCGAATTAAATCGGCTCAACAAACATGTTTCCAATACAAAAATTTGGCATCATTGCCTCTAGATATCAAAAAACCGACAAAATATAGTTTTTTGGCCGAACTGTTCGGTCGGGCACTACAAATTTTATTTGTAGTAACGATTTTAATAAAAAGTTATCAAATTTTTTCGGTTTCGTTTTTTAATTTAACGGCTTTTTTATATTTAAACGGCTTATTTTACTGTTTCTCGAGCTTTTTTTAAGCTCTATTTTTTGGTTGCCCAATATATTGTAAGATACTATTTAGTAGAATACAAATCATATTTAGACCAATGGGAGGGAGCAGGTTTTTTTTTTAATTCGAATTATTGAAATTAAATTTAAAAACTTACATAAAATAAATTGTTTAACAGTTTATCGGATAAATTTTGTCGCCTTGCAAGAGATTAAACTGCATTAATTCCCAAGTGTTATTTTAACAAATGAATTATTAATATAACAAAATAAATATTTACATACATATGTATTAGGGTGTCCCTTACAAATAGATTTGTCATTAAAAATTAATTTCAAAGATTTTTTAAAATGCCCAATTTGCAGATGTCGATTGCTATTTATATAATATAATAGTTGCTATTAAAGAAAAAAAAATAAATTGGAAAAATGATAATTCGAGTTTGTATTTGGAGCGACTTCTTTCCAGGACATTTTATGAAAATATCTTATTTTGTCAAAAATTTAACAAAATTTTAATGTTTTCATCAAGTTTGCATAATTTTTTAAAAAATATTACTTAAATTTATTAAGACTACAATTATCTTTAGTGTTATTTAAAAAATCTTTAATCCTTAGTGGCCTGCGGGACAAAAATGACTTAATTTAAATTATAACTCAAGATTATAAAGATTTTAAATCTATAATTTTCCAAAAAATTATGTAGTTGCTATTAAAGAAAAAAAAGAAATAAATTAGAAAAATGATAATTCGAGTTTGTATTTTTAGCGGCTCCTTTCCAGGACATTTTATGAAAATATCTTATTTTGTCAAAAATTTAACAAAATTTTAATGTTTTCATCAAGTTTGCATAATTTTTGAAAAAATATTACTTAAATTTATTAAGACTATAATTATCTTTACTGTTATTTAAAAAATCTTTAATCCTTAGTGGCCTGCGGGACAAAAATGACTTCATTTAAATTATAACTTTAAGATTATAAACTTCAAGATTATAAAGACTTTAAATCGATAATAAATTTAAGCGACAATTTTCCAAAAAATTATGCAAACTTTGATGAAAACATTCAAATTTTGTTCAATTTTAAAATAATCTGTTTTCATAAAATGTCCTGGAAAGGAGTCGCTCCAAATACAAACTCGAATTATAATTTTTTCAATTTATATTTTCTTTTTAATAACAACTATTATATTATAAAACTAGCAATCGACATCTGTAAATTAGGCATTTTAAAAAGTCTTTGAAAATTAATTTTAAAAAAAGACGTTTCTGCATTTTTATCATATTCGTGGGTCATTTTGGATTCCTGGCTAAAGTGGGTTAATGATATCCGATGAAGTCAGAATTCCATATCTGAATAATTTTGAGTATATTAAATAGACAATTGAAATAAAACTTAAATTTTTTTGAAATTTCGAATTTTGGGAATTTTTAACAATACACTTTTTTCCAAAATGACCATTTTCGGTCTTCTTGCGTCACGGGTTAACGTTTTACAAAAAAAAAAAGAAAAAATCGATTTCTTTCATTTGGAAAATTTTGCAATAAAACTGGGTGGTGTTATGAACGCAAACGGACAAATCGTAATTTTAAGGGACATGCTAATATGTCTACTATGTTATTTTATACCATCTTTTTCTAACGACTTATTATAGAAATGTAAATAAAAATTAAATATATAAAATACTTACAATTGGAGCACATCTCCATTGGCAGAGAAGTTTCATTTCCCTGAAAAATAAAAACAAAAAACAGATTATTATTAGAATAATTAAAATGAAATACATATATAACTAATATAAAAGAGAATAACAACATTTTGTTTACAATAAATGACTCGAATAAATTTTTGATGTTTTAAGTAATTTCAATTTAAAGATCAATATTACTTTGTCATTTCGGTTTTAAGGGCTTAAAATGTGATTAATTAAATTATTATTAATTAATTATTATTATTAATTAAATTAAACGTTTATGTCGTTTATGCCAAAGTTTCTTAATTTTTTTAAATATTATTGTTTTAAAAAACGTCGCCAATGATGGTCCTTTGTAATTTGTCCATGTTTTAAACTGGATTTTAGTTAAAATCTGGTTAAGCTGCATTTACATTTACATTCGAAATCCAGTTTAAACTAGATTTCGATCATATGGTTGTGTATAAAATGATACGCGAACTAGATTTCGAAATATAGTTTAAGCCCTGATTTCTACAACACGTTCGCCTCTACACGAACGGGTGACTACGTGTATTTTGTTTTTGCATTGCATGTATTTTGTTATTGTTTTTAGACGAACGTCAAGCAAAACGTGTTCTAGAAACAGGGCGTAAACCGGATTTCGAGCTAATGTAAATGTAGCTTTATGAATTGTGTGAAATTGATGCTGGAATTCCACAGGGCAGTGTATAAGGTCCCATTTTATAGACCACTTACAAAGCAGATATGCTTACAAGAGACAATGTCATGGTGGCTACATATGCCAGCTGAGGCATCCTTACTTGTTCAAACTGAACTCGACGATATTGAGCATTGATTTAAAAAATCGAGATTAAGGTTAATTCCAAGAAATACAACCAAACAACTTTTGCTGTCAGAACTGGTGATTGTCCCGATGTAACCATAAATGGTAAGGTAATCCCAAAACGTCAAAAAGTCAAATATCTACACTCAAAAAAATAAGTTAGTAGAAAAGTTAGTAAAACGTCTTGTAAATCAGGTATACTATTTTTTAGCAAAATTTTTTGCTAAAATCGTGTTTTCAGCTAAAATTTTTGTTATACTTATTCGGCACTTAACTGTTTTATACTAATGCTTTACTAATTTACTAATATTTTACTAATTAATTTTGCTAAAAAAAAAATTGTGCTGATAAGCATATTAATAGTGTGGGCGACAACCAGATTGAAAGATATACGCAGAATGAAGCAGATGTCGCGGCATGTCAAGATGTAATAGAGAAGAGGAAAATGATACTAAAAAGTACAAATATAATAAGAAATACATAAAAAAATCAATCATGGAAGATTTTTGTATCTCTTTTTCATACATAAAACAAAATTGAGGATTAAAACAACTTAAATTTTACGTTGTCACCGGCTTGTGAAAATAATTGTCTATTAATTAAATAAAAGACAAAATAAAATATTTATTTATTTAAACTAAATGTTTATATATTAATAATCTAGTGTGGTCAAATTGCACACAAACATATACAGACATGTAGACAGAGTAAAGCGAAAGACAAAGACACACATCTTAGGTAGACGTTTATGGTTCCTTTTTCTTATTGCAAAAAAGGGTTGTTTTTTTCGTTTCGTTTGTTTTTTCGTTTCGTTTCTATAATTATCTTCGGCAGTTGTGTCCTTTAAAAGATAGTATCATTTAGACAACCATTGATGTAAGTAATTGAAAGAAAATTTTTGTTATGTTATATATATTTATTTCTATATATTTTCAGATATTAAATTAATTCATGTCGTCAATGTGGGAAAATGAAAATTTTTATATTTCGTTATTATAGTAAATTTTTTTAAAAGAATCACAAAAATATGTTTTATGATTTTCAGCAAATAAATTAACTAAATTACAATTTTTCTACAAATTTTTTGTGTTTTTTTCAGTCTACTAAAATTCAGCAAACAATTTATTAATTTTTAGCAAGGCTTTTTTATTTCTAATCTACTAAGTGTTAGCAAAACTTTTGCTGAATCTACTAATTTTGTTGCTGAAAATCAGCGATTTTGCTGACATTAGCAACTTTTTGCAAGCATCCTCCTGACTAAAATTTTGCTTGCTCAGCAAAATTTTTTGCTGACTTTACAAACTTTTTTTTTTTGAGTGTAGGAATGATTCTAGATAGACGACTTATCTGGAAGGCTCACAAAAAGAGTAAACAGGAACAATTAAAAATTTAAACAAAACGACTTTATAGGTCCGAAGTCTAAGTTAAACTCAAAGAATAAGTTACGAATCTACAAAGTTATTCTGAAACCTGTCTGGACGTATGGTATCCAATTATGGGCGGTAGCCAGCAATTAAATATTTTTTTTTTTTTAAGAGAAGCAACACTCAGGAAATTCTTCCTATTAATTAATGTGTTGCTTTCTGTAGATAACGGATAGTAGTTACAGAGGTGAAAGCTGGGGAAAGATGAAGGGCTTCAAACATGGCAACACTATATGGAGAGTTGGCGTACTTATTGAAGATTTTTGGTTAATAGCCCTGATTCATTATTTTACTTCGGTAGGGTTAAGTGCTATGGGAACACCGAAGGCGGGCGCTGCGATACATATGAGGGATACAGAACTCGTATATATTATTTTTCTAATTATATGTTGTCGTCACCGGGAATCGCACCCGGGATCATCAGTTTAACAGTCATACGCGCTAACCATTACACTACATCGAAATTCTAGAGATATTAATCGAAAACATTAAGATGAATCCTTGATACAACGTGTTGGGTGAGAAATGTTGTTACCAAACGAGATTTGTCGATTTCATCTGTTCGATATGAAGCCAGAAATATAAGCGATAGGTATTTGCAGAGGCTCGGTAACCACGTTAATCCTGTGGCGATATCATTGCTGGACAGTACCAATGAAACCAGAAGACTTAAACGAAATCATGTACTAGGTAACCCTTTTCGTTGCTAAGATCCATTATTATTTAAGTAAATTTCTTTTACGAATGTAATTTAATCTTATAAAAATGACGTAGTTAATTAAAAATCGTTTAAATCCAGTTTAAACTACACCATTTCAAGATTAATTTCTGCAAATATCACATTAAGATCAGACGGAAAAACTGTTGTTCAGCTAATATCAAAGTTAAATATTTATAGTAAATGTAAATGAGGAAAAATGTCGGTAAATCAGAAGTTATCGTGTAAAATTTAAAATTTTAATAACATTCGAATATGCATAGCAAATCAGCCTATATAACAATCAAATAGTCGTAATAACATTTGAATAATATATATAGTAACATGCAAATCAGCCTATATAACCATCAAATAGTAGTAATAACATTTGAATATATAAAGTAACACCCAAATCAGATGATATAACTTCCAAAAAGACATTGTAGGATGTGAACGTGCTATGGTCTGATTACACAGGAGGACAAAATCATAACTTTTAAAAATTAATAAGGTTATGGCCACCAATTCTATATATATATCATTTTTCGATCTGTGGTAGTTTTTCCACAAAATTAATTAAAAGTTTGGGGCATGTAAATGCAGTTTTTAACATATTACGTTCTGTTGAAATGTAAAGACAACCCTTATATTCTTATATGAGGTACATATTTGATTCACAAAGCTGTAGATTAAACCCGCTGTTTAGCGGTTTTTCTTATTTTTCTAATTTTAGCGGTTTTAGCGAATTTTATTACTAAACTAACAGTTGACCTTCACAAATGGTCATGCAGTATTAGGAAGAGGTGTTTCAGCAAGAAAACAACCCAGCCAGAAATTGCCAATGTTCCGAAAAATCAAGCACTGGCAGAGCACTATTTGCCAATGATCCAACAAATAAAGTGCTGGCAAAGCACTGATTTACAACGATCTGGCAACGTTAGTAAACAGTGCTTTGCCAGTGCTTAATTAACAAAAATTTACAACAGTAAAAATAATAAAAGCACTGGCACAGCTCTGGGTTAGAACGCTCTGCCAACGTTCGTAAAAAGTGCTTTGTCAGTACTTGATTTACAAAATTTACAACCGTAAAAATAAAAAAGCACTGGCACAGTACTGACTTAGAACGCTTTTCCAACATTGGCAAAAAGTGCATTGCCAGTACTTATTTACAAAATTTACAACCGTTAACTTAATAAAAACAGTGCCACATCCCTTGTTCACAACAAGAGTGGAATTTATGATTTAAAGTTAAGAATATTAAGGTCTCCTATTATAGTCATTATAGTCAAAGTATAGTTTTTGTACTAAAATTTTACTTAAGAAATTTATTTTCAAATTTCTTTCTTTAGTAAAATTGTAGTAAAAAATCGTCCTAACTTATTACAAAAATAATTTGGTAAAAAAACTATTCAGTTATTTTGTAATTAACTTAGCTAAAGCAAGCCTATTGTTATTTCTGTTCAAATTACCAAAATCATTCAATAAGAAATAATACAACTCTTTACTGAAGCGAATTACTAAGTAGGACTTTATTGGTTGTTTTTGGTTTTGGTACTGGCAAAGCGCTTATTGCCAGTGCTTTGCCAACGTTTTAAAAAAGAAACGGCCAAGCCTTGCCCGGTGTTATCATTTTGGGGTTGGCAAAGCACTTATTGTATTATTTAAAAATCACTTTATTGGTTGTTCTACCAATGCTTTGCCAACGTTTTAAAATTATGGTTTAGGTACTGGCAAAACGCTCATTGCCAGTGCTTTGTCAACGTTTTAAAAAAGGAACGGCCAAGCCCTGCCCGGTGTTCTCATTTTGGGATTGGCAAAGCTATTAAATCTTCAGATATCCAACGCTCTGTCAACGCTCATACCACCGTTGAAAGCACTGGGCCAATGATTTGCCGTTCGTATTTTTCTGGCTGGGAATTATTTTAATATGGTGCCTCATATGCAAAACGAGTGATTTGTCAAAAATTTAATATTGCAGCATAGTTTTCCGAGATGAAACCAGGGTCCAACTTTTAATATGATATGTGAATACTTTTGAAAAGTTTATGTGCAAGAAACCAGTCAAAAATATTTTTAATTTTTTAAGAAACCCCTACTTTTGGGACAAATATGTACCAAAACGAATGTTTTTGTTAGGAAAGCTTTTTGCAAATATAAACATTTTTTTCTGGAAATTTGGAAACATACTTTTGAAATGTATTCACATATCATACTCAAAGCAGAACCTTGGGGTCACTCAGGAAAGCTTTGGTGCCATGTAAAACTTTTGACAAATCGCGAATTTTAATTACAAAACGCATTGATAAAATAACTTTTTTCCTGCTAACTTAGCTCCATTTAAATGACTGAACGTTTTATTTGCTCAATTAATTATTTCTCGATAGAGTTCGTGAAAACCTAAAAAATTAGGAAAAAACGCTTAACAGAGTTAAATTTTAAGCTTTGGGAATCAAATATGTACCATACATATTAATACAGGTTTTGTTCTTAGTTTTAAACCGAGAGAAATAACCCAATGAAAAAACTGTCTATATACTCAAATACAACTTGATAGCATTATATATGATTATATGTGTGGCAATATATTATGATATGTGTTCATCTCGTATACTTAGATTATTAATTTTTTTTAATATGGCGTAATATATCATCATAAATCATTTTGACAAAATGTTTTTCTGCATTTATTGTGCCTCTCAAAATTATTTTTAATAATTCTTTGAGGGTAGGATATTTTATACAAAGATGGAAATATACTACAATTTTCCCTATTCTTAAATCTGGTAATAGGAATAATGTTGTCAATTATAGAACAATTTCAAAATTGACAAATATTGCTAAAATTTTTGAGCATATTGTCTATGATAAACTCTTTTTTCAACTTAAGCTCTATATATCGTTATCACAGCATGGATTTGTGGCTGGAAGGTCTACCACCACAAATTTAGCAGTTTTCACCAATTCCTGTGTTTCTTGCTTTGAAAAAGGGTTTCAAGTAGATTCAATTTATTTGGATTTTGCAAAGGCATTTGACAGGGTTCCACACGAACTACTGTTACTTAAGTTATCTAGGATTGGTTTTCATGCTAGTATGCTAAGTTGGTTTAGATTTTATTTGACTGGAAGATATGCTGCAGTTTCTGTGTATGGAGTTTACTCAAATTTTTTTACTCCCACCTCTGGTATTCCTCAGGGCAGTATCTTAGGTCCTTTATTGTTTAATATTTTTATTAATGACATCTCTCATTGTTTCAAAAATTCTCAGCACCTCATGTATGCTGATGATCTCAAGATTTTTAAATCAATTTCTTCTTTTAGAGACATTTCTGACCTTCAGGAGGATTTGTCTAGAGTCGTTTTATGGTCTGACCGTTTGCCTTTTAATATTGCGAAATGTTTTTATATGAAATATCATCGATGCCTTTACACTTTACATTCGCAATATAGTATTAAAGGTCATATTATCTCATCTGTTGATGAAATATTGGATCTTGGTGTAGTCTTTGACTACAAATTATCGTTTTGTAGCCATTTGAACTTCATTATACCTAAAGCTTATACATTATTAGCATTTATACGTCGTAATTCTGCTAATCTTTTTGATTGTTCCACAAAAAAAGTTTTGTTTGGTTCTTTTGTAAGATCTAGGCTCGAATATGCATCATTTATTTGGAGCCCTGTAGCGGATATCCATATTAAACGTATTGAGAAAATTCAAATTAAATTTGTAAAATTTGCTCTCCCATTCCTAAATGTTAATGTTAATCAATCTCCTTTTGATCCTACATTTTCTGTTCCATCCTATGAGGATAAATGTGAATTTATTTTCATTAAAACTTTGGAAACACGTAGGACCATTCTTGCCTTAAATTTTTTACATGGTATTATTTGTGGTGTAGTTGATTGCCCAGAATTATTGCATCTAATCAAATTATATGTTCCTTCTAGATCGTTAAGAGTTAGAGATAAGTTCTTTTATATTGATATACATAGAACTAATTATGCGTTAAATGAACCTCTTACTAGAGTTTTGAGATTGTTTAATAAATATTGTAATCAATTAGATATAAGTGTTAACCACTATCAATTTTAAACTGTATTAAATAATATATTTTAAGTTTTTTTTTTAATATTGTCATAATTTTGCTAGTCTGTAAGGATTTTTGTATCCATAGACGAAATAAATAAAAAATAAATTTGCATATCCTGTATATCTGATCATATGAAATAGATAAAGATCTATATATGACCATATATTCTACCATATACGAGCATATGCAAGAGTATATGGTGCAATTAATGCAAAATCCCGAGTAAAAACGCGTACATACAATTAGGCATTATTTTATATAAATATATATGTTATTGCATGTTATTATATGTAAATACATAAGTTTATGTATGTTTAATAATATACAAATTTGTTGCTCTAAATTTTTTTATACGATGCCACATATGACATATACAATTATATATGGTTAATCTAATTATGTCCGAATACATGTGTAATTAGATATAACACAAACCAAACTTATATATAATAAGATAAAGTGTAATATTGAAAAAAATTTATTTCATTTTGGATTAAACGATATCTTGACCAACTCATAGTTATATATCGTTCCACATCAGAAAAATGTAGATCTTCTTTTGTATAAAACTATATATTGCCGCATTTAAAGTCTGATAGCTGTCCCGATTTAAAAAAAAAAAATTGCCAATTTCGTCACGTACTCCAATGATAGGTATTACTGAGCTGTTTAGGGATAAAGCCCTAAAATTTTTTTGAGGGTACATACTTATAGTTGTTACCCGCGACCTTCGTAGTGTATTTTTTAAATTTTTTGAAAAAGAAGAATTTAAAAGTTTGGCGCTGCTGAGCATATTATGGGAAATTAATTTATAACATGTCCATTAGGGCAATAACTTTTTGCATTTTTTGCAAATATCAAATCTCCCCAGACAAAATCGTGTAGGGCATGGACAAATATTAAGAACTGCGTTTTTAGTTTTTCGCTATCGTTAAAAAAGGTTCCGCACCAAACGCGTTAAAGTTTTGAATCAAACAAAGTTAAAAAAAAAAACTTTTTTTGATGCCTCAACGTCTGACCATCACATCTATATAATTAAGGCATGCTGATATCAATAGTAAAGTCCGTTTTCGAGTCAACGGAATAGTTTTCTTCCAAATTTGCTTACTTACATATGTATAAACCATATTTAAAAAAAATTGTTATTAAAAAAAATTTAAAATAAATATATTAAAGGCATTTTAGAAATCGCTGTCGGTGCGCAAGGTTTTTTACCAAATTGAACTGAAATAGTTTTTTTTTATCATTAATACAATATTTGCCATTAGAAAACCCCTGGGGAGAATGTTGTCCAAAAAAAGTTATCACCCTAATGTCCATAGATTAATTTATAGTTTGAAACAAGTCATTTTATTTATTACTAGTTTTAAATTGAAAGATGTAGTGGACCAAAATTACTCTATGGCAATATAAATATATTTCCAAAAATATGGTCAGCATTACCAAACTTGAGCCCTATTTTGTACAAAGATCTAAAAAATACGAACAGAAACCTGTCTTCCAAATGCGTTGAATTTGCTGTGGAAATTTTTAAACGACGGCAAAAAAATAATATAATTTTTCTTTAGGGTTTTCCAAGGCATAGACTGGCTATGCCATATTATTCTTTTAATAACGTAAGAAAATAAAGTAAATCACCTCAATTGATCCCTTTTTGTTTTAACCTGGCGTAGATTTTTAATTTTGATAAAATACATTTCGGAACTTCTGATTTTGTATTTATTTTGTGTTTTATTGTGTATTTTTAAGCAAAAATTAGTGAAATAACAAACATTATTCAAATTATTCGAGTTACTCGTGTAATTTTAATAACTAACTCGATTAATCGAGTAAGTTAAAAACCTCAAAATGTAGTTACACGAACAAAACCAAACAGGAGTAATTTGAATGCCCTACTAAATATGTATATGAAAATATAAAAATTCCGGAAAAAAAAACATTTTGTATTTTTAATACAAAAATTAAAACATTTTTGAAAATATGTTTTGGATACCAGCTGTAACGAAAAAGATTTTAAGAAGGTGTAAATTGTAAAACAGAAATTATCAAATGTATTTCAGATAACTTTTGGAGTCTTTTATGCAGTACAGTATTTCTTTATATTTATTAAAAAAAAAGAACCTTACTGTCACACCGCGTGAAATTTTTTATTAAGGTGGTGGTTCAATCCGCAAAAAGTGTTCACAAAAATTGAAAAGGGTAAGCTAGCCTTTAAGAGAATTATTTCTGTAGTCACCCTGTTTTAACACAGAATGTGCTACAGGGTGTCAAAGTTGACCATTTCGGGTATATTAAAGCAATATGCGCTCATAACTGATTTTACCACCTTGGTATTTTAAACTGACAAAGTTAATATTTTAGCTGTCAAGTAAATCAAAAAAAAATGCATATGTAATCGAGGAAGATTATAAAGGTGCATTAAGGTTAATCAAGTAAATTAATTTCCCAGTCTAAACTTCATATTACGCTGGAAATCCTCTTTAATCTAGATTTCTATCATTTGGTGGTGTATAATATCGAATTTACATTAGGCTCCAAATACATTTAAAATAGGATTTCGATTGATTTCGAATGAAATCTGATACAAATTGGTGATTTCAAATAGATTTCCCATACAAAATTAAATTCCAATTTAGTTTAGATGTCGGCGAAATCTAAACAAAATCTAACTATTTGTGCAGAAATACAAAATACTGCACCAAGATATATTTATATAGGTAAGGTAGCCTTAGTAGCCCAGCTGTTTATCTTCCTCTTACCTGGTTTTGACATTTCTTACATGGTTTTGACATTCATTTGTACTGTATCTTGAGTACAAAGCAATGTCAAAACCCTGTTGTTTTTGTATTGTTTGTAGTTATTTGTTGTAGTTGTTGTTCTAGTAAGACTACCTATATAAATATATCTTGTACTGCACTGTGCTTTCCCCCTGTCAGCAGAAAATAAGGGTTTTTTTTTGCAGAAAATTATGTAAACATTAATCAGCTGTTCCTGTGATAAAAAAAAAAATAATTAAAAAATGCATTTTACAGCAAATTTACATTAGGTTCCAAATCCATTTCGATCGAAATCTAATAAACATTTGGGATTTCAAACAGATTTCCCATACAAAATGAAAACCCCAATTTAGTTGAGATTTCCGCGAAATCTAATCGAAATCTAACTATTTGTGCAGTAATACAAGATACAGCACTTTGCTATACCCCTATTTGCAGATTTATTATGGTTTTTTGCAGAATATTATGTAAACATTAATCAGCTGTTTATGAGATAAAATATGTTGAAAATATACATTTTTATAAATTTGAAAAACTTAAAAATAACAAATTAAAATGCTTTTTTTCGTTTAAAGATACAAGCTGAATACGTCAATTATTGTTTGACCAATAAAAATAGTGAAAAATCCTTGAATGGCGCCGGCAAGACATCTTACAAAACATTCCTAAACATCCCTATATAAAAACACTTTCATTAGCTAAAATAACATTGTATATATTTCATAATGTACATACATTTTGTGTTCTGCCATTGAATAAAATGTATTTTGGAAAAATTTTTATTTTCGGTTATTTTTTAAGGTTAGTTTGTTTACAAAAAAAATTTTTGTTGTACGATCGAAATCAAATCAGCTGTGAAATTTGCAAATGTAAACGATTCTGATTTCGAATTGAGTTTCAAACTAAAATCTACTGAAAATTTTATAGTGTAAATTCGCTATTAAAAAATCAATGAATGGCGCCAGCAAGACCTCTTAAGGTACACATACACTTTGCAATATTATTGCCAGTATTATTGTCATTTGGCTGAAGTGCAGTTTAGCACCTTACGGCAAAAAAAAAAATAAAATATATGTCCGGATTTGGGGTTAAAAAAGAAAAAAACCGAAATTAAAAGTTAGCGGCGCTCGGACCCGGGGGACCCACTGGGGCCAAAAAACGGGGGGACGTAGTAACATGTAAGTACGGGTACTCAAATTAAAGGAAATTGTCTCACGATTTCAAAAATGGTATTTGTTTTTTGATCCGTGAAACGTAGTCCGAATTAGAGCCGTTTAAGACCCTTAAAAATGGGGGCCAGAAAAATATGAAATTTCGATATGCAAAAATGGTACTCAAATGAAAGAAAATTTGTCCTACATTGCAAAAACAATTATTTTAACATGATCTGTAAACGCGTAAAAAATATGGCGACTTTGCAAAAAAAAAAAATAAAAAATTTTTTGAAAAAATCGCGCGATTTTTTCACACTAGGGAAGATAATGAGACGCGCGCAGAAAAACTGTATTCAGCGAAGCCACCTGCCGCGTCCTATGGAGAAGAAAACCCCTAAGATCGGCCGCAGTCCGCCACGCAGAAAAACTTTATTAAGGAAAAAAAAAAACATTTTCCGAAATCATGGCGACCTTGCAAAAAAAATAAAAATTTTTTTGAAAAAATCGCCCCCTTTTTTGGTCGAAATATGGCTCTAATTCGGACTATGTTTCATGGATCAAAAAACAAATACCATTTTTGAAATCGTGAGACAATTTCCTTTAATTTGAGTAACCATACTTACGTGTTACTACGTCCCCTCGTTTTTTGGACCCAGTGGGTCCCCCGGGTCCGAGCGCCGCTAACTTTTAATTTCTGTTTTTTTCTTTTTTAACCCCAAATCCGGACATATTTTTTTTTTTTTTTTTGTTGTAAGGTGCTAAACTGCACTTTTGCCTTGTCATTTTGTCATACACAGTGCAATAATATGTACAATACTTTTGCACAAATTATGGCACCACTTTTTTGTTTTGTTGTGGATGGATATAAAAATTTCACAATGTGACCAACATACTATATAATATTCTTTACACTTCTTAGTTGCGCAATAAGAATCAAAACATTTCTGATTTTTTCAATATAATGTACAACTTTCCAATATCACATACACACTGCTAATATATTGCAGATAGCAAAAATTGCACAAGAATATTGAGTAGTATATGGGTACCTTTACAAAACACTGAATATTTTGCATTAAACTTATCATTCCTATATAAAAACACTTTTATTAGTAAAAATAACATTGCATATTTCATAGTGTATATAAATTTTGTGTTCCGCCATTTAATAAAATGTATTTTTGAAATATATTTAGTTTTGGTTATTTTTTAAGTTTAGTTTGTTTACAGAAAAATTGTTGTTGAACAATCCAATATCCAATCAGGTAGTAAAATTTTCTAATGTAAACAATTCGGATTTCGTATTGGATTTCAAACTGAAATCTACTGAAAATTTTTATAATGTAAATTCGATATAAAAATACACGAACTAGATTTTAAAATCTAGTTTAAACTGGATTTCGAGCGTAATGGACCTCTGTCAAATAATTATATGTACATGCAATGTATTATATTCAGTTATAGAAGTGGGTTTCTGTCCACCTCAGTCATTCTCAATCTGCACTCTTTTTATTTGTTCGTAAACTCGCACCGAGCAAATAAAAACATGTTGAAGAAATTAAAAAAATTAAATTAATTTTTATCTTGTTTTTGAATAATAATTTAATAAAATGTTTATTTATTTAAAATTTTATCAATAAAATAAGCAAGATAAAATTAAAATACATTCAATTTTAATAGAAAATAACAAAATATAAGCACAATAAAAGTGAGTGTTTTAAGCAACAATTTTGTATCAACATGTTGCAATTATTTTTTAGTGTAAAAAAAAATGTTTTCATTACCTCGCCCGAGTTCAGTTGGTAAGCATAAAAAACGCAGTGTACGGTAGTTTTTCTATTTAATGTAGATAAGAAACAAGTATTTTTTTACAAATTTTTCTTCAATTTCTTTTTTTTTTTTATATAGAGTTTAAAATTATGAAACAAATACATTTATCTTTTTTAATGCAGAAACAAATAAAAACGAATATACTTCATAGAAAATAATTGTATCTACATAAAAGAAAATTCATATTTATTCGTTTTGACACTATAAATAGATAATTAATAAGATATTTTGTTGCCCTTGTGTATTAAAACTTATTGCAGCCTAATGGCATTTAACCCACCCAGTTTCTCAAAGTGCCAGTATCAATATTTAACTATTCCAGCTTTGACTTTGAAAATACTTTGGAGGAAAGCACCCCCCAGAGGCCTTCAATGGGTCTTTCCAATACCAGTATGTTGTGCTCATTAAAAATGTTTTTTGTGAAACGAGTGACATGGATCGTAGCATTGAATTGTTGGAACGTCCAATTATCTCTATATAGTTCTATATAGTACGGTAAAAATGTCTTTTTATTGTTCTCCAACAAGTCAGAATATGTATTCGCATTCATTTTAGTATGGGCGAAGCACATTCACGACTTTCCTCGTGATCCAATTGCAGTGCATACCATGACAGATTCGCCACCGTGGTTTTGCTTTTAAATGTAAATTCAATATAAATACTATTTAAAACTACATTCACACCGAAACCAAAAAAAAAGTATTTTAGTTTTTTTGAAGTTTTCCACAGTCAAATTCCATACAAATTTTAAATCGGAAATTGAAAAAAAGAAAATACGAAGCTACCGTACACTGCGTTTTTTATGCTTACCAACTAAACTCGGGAGAGGTAATGAAAACATTTTTTTTACACTAAAAAATAATTGCAACATGTTGATACAAAATTGTTGCTTAAAACACTCACTTTTATTTTGCTTATATTTTGTTATTTTCTATTAAAATTGAATGTATTTTAATTTTATCTTGCTTATTTTATTATTAAAATTTTAAATAAATAAACATTTTATTAAATTATTATTCAAAAACATGATAAAAATTAATTTAAAATTTTCAATTTCAGCAACATGTTTTTATTTGATCGGTCCGAGTTTACGAACAAATACATAGAGTGCAGATTGAGAGAGACTGAGGTGGATAAAAACACTGTTTTAAGCTAAAGGGTATCACAAATGTTTTGAAAAATATTCTCTTGCGTGCTCTGATGCTAGTTTTGACAATTTTTATATGTTTTCATGTTATACTATAATTTTGTCCATATTTTTATAAAAATTTGTTTTTGTATATAAAAATAAAAAGTCGCGAATGTTTTACAAGACATTCGTGCTACCCTTTAGTATAAGCCCCAATACCTCTTGTTACGAATTTTAAGAAAATGTAATTTGTCAACTGGGGATAGGAGTTTAAGAATTTCTGGCAACACTTTGTTGAAGTAGTTGCTGGTGGAAATATAAACAAAAAAAAACTTCTATAGTACATATTTGCTGCAACACTTTGATGATGTTAGAACTAATTTTAATGGTTAAAGAAACAAAAACAACAAACGAAATTAATTCGCTTTTTTCTCTAAAAAAATGCTTGAAAACATCGCACAGTTTAATGGTCCCCAAGGTAATAATAAAAGCAAATTTAAATAAAGAACGAAGGAGGGGAGAGAGCTGAGGAAAAATGTGTTAAGACAAAAAAAGCCAAAAGAAGACAACTGGGCTAAAATTATTGCATAGGCTGAATTGGCAAAGAAGGCTTTCAGGCAGATTTGCGGCAGAGAAGCAAGCCGATTAAAAATTTCGACGGCGGCAGAAGAGTAAATACTTTCGGCGGCGGCAGATTGGTCTTGCGCTGATTTTTTTCGGCCATTTTTTTATGTCACCACAAAATTTCGATTAAAACTATCAGTTTTATTTACAAATTGTGGAAATGTCTAAAGATGTTTTTGCTTCTCTTAGAAAAGTTTAAATTTTAATTACGTCCCTTTGCACTTTAGCTGACGATATAAAGTTAGTTTGATAACCCTCTATTCTCAAACACATATTTAAATTTTTTGGACTAGATGGCTTTTTGTATTACAATATGGAGAAATAAATAAATTAAAACTTAAATTTCGCTTTGGAAATTTAAAATATTACAAATTAAATTGCCATTTGACATTAAAAATTTGGACTATTTTCAAATCCAATTGATTTAAACAAAATATTAAAATGAAATTCAATATTATTTATGAACATTTTATTAATTTTTTAACACACACTATCAATGCGGTTTTGAAAATTTAAATCAATTCTTTCTATTCTTAGAACAATTTGCGATTTAATATGTATTTCAACATAAAACCGCGTTTATTTTTATTGTTTATTTATCATTTTGCATGTTTTCTTAATTTAATTTTAATAAATTTTTGTAAAAATAACAATTTTCACAAAAAACTGACTTTTCACTAATATTAATTTGAATTTGAATATCATTTTGAATTTTTCAATTTTATTGATTAACTTTCAATATAGGGCACACACATTAAATTTTTTTTGTAAACAATCTAGAACTGATCAGTAATAATGTATGTATGTACTCCACTTTGGAGCTATGAAAATTATAAACCTTGATTTCCAAATCATTCACTAAATTTTGCTATTCGATTTTTTTTCCAACTTCAAAGCTTCCAAAGTGCTACTAAAAAAAAGCGTTGAGCTATGAAACTTTAACCACTTGATTTAAATATGATTAACAGTAGTTTCTCGTATCGCACATGCCCAAATAACTAATAACAATTTAGAGCTAAGAAACTTTCAAAACTTGATTTCCAATATCATTCACTAAATTTTGATATTCAAATTTTTGCCAAATTCAAAGACTCCAAAAAAAGTGATGAGCTATAAAACTTTCACAACTTGATTTAAAATACGATTAACAGAATTTAGACGTATAACGCATGCCCAAATAGCGAATAAATAACAATTTAGAGGTATGAAACTTCCAGAAATTGATTTCCAATATCATTCACTAATTTTTTTTCCAACTAAAAAAAAGTATTCCATAACTTGATTTAAATATGGTTAACAGTATTTTTACGTGCCGAACATGCCCAAATAATGAATAACAATTTAGAGCTATGAAACTACCAAAACTTGATTTCCAATATTAATCGATGATAATAATCGAGTAAATTAAAAAAAACTCAAAATCGAAATACTCTTTTACTCAAACAAAACCAAACCCGAGTAATTTGAATATGTGTAAGTTATTATTTTCAATTTTATTATTTTTTATATTTTATTTTTTTAATATATTAAGGCGTATATTATTAAAAAATTTAATTTTAAAACATAAAAGATAAAGAAATATATAATTAAAAACTAATAATAAATCGACAAAATACGAATAGATAAAATAAAATAAAGGGCATTGTTAAATTGAACAAAGCGCATTGTTAAAACAACAAAATAATTATTAAATAAATTTGTTAAAATAACTAATTACTGTTAATACCTTTTACGATATTTCGTCAAAATAAAATTCAACAAATAGTTAAAAGTCAAAAAATACATTTACTAAACAATTTGTTAAAATGACGGACAGGTTTTATTGGTTCTTTAGTGGTCACCGATTCTTCAATTTAACATGAGCTTTGGTTGATTTCACCGCTGTTTTTGGTTAAGTGTATGATTAACAGAATTTGTACGTATCACACATGCCCAAATAACGAATAAATAACAATTCAGAGCTATGAAACTTAGAAAACTTGATTTCCAATTTCATTCGCTATATATAATTCTACTAAAAAAGTGTTGATCTATGAAACTTTCACAACTTGATATAAATATGGTTAACAGAATTATTACGTATAGCGTAATTAATGAATAAATTACAATATAGAGCTATAAAATTTCCAAAACTTGATTTCTGGCTGGAAATTAAGACGCCGAATAGCCTACGGTGGCGGCGAGGCTCGTGAAAAATATCGGCGGCGCGGCTTAGCCAAAAGTCGTGCCGTTCGGTTTGCTTCTCTGGTGGCTGTCTGGCACACTGACTGATTGACTGACTCAAATCTTAGTTTTTGGGGGAACAAAAATGCAAAATAAGTTTTTGGTCGCTGCAGACATTGTTGTTGTAGTCTTCGTCATCCAAATCGTAAGAAAAATACAATTTTTGATACTCAAACTAAATTTTTTTATTTTGTTCATGCGTAAGGGGGGAGGTAAAGAAAGTGGATTAATTTTAATTTTTTTTTTTGTTGGCAGCACCACTATACAGGTGGCGATAGTGGTTGGTTGGATTTTTTTTTTTTTGAGATTTAGTGGCCCCATTGTAAAGACCACCAAAGAATCTAATATACGTAACTTATCATCATATGGAACCACGAAACGTTTAATTAATAAAAAACTATTTTAATTATATTAAAAAAAATCTATTTACCATTTTTATTTATTGTTCGTTTTAAGTACACCTCCGATAATAACTCGTAAGAAAAAAAATTGATTGCAAATATACTTAATTTAGCTTTTTTCCGAATTTATTTTTAAGAAAATACGCAAAAATCTGCGCTAAATTTCACTTTAGTGTGTGTCACTTTTTTTAGGCAGCAGCAGCGCAGCAGAAACAGAGCAACACCACAAAAAGAGAACACTCAATAGATTTTTTTTTTTTTGTAATTTTTTTTTCTTTTCGAATTCACTTTTCTATATATATTTTTAATATATTTATAATTTAATTTCTATAATTTTAATATTTGAGCAACAATTTCCGTTGCTTTTTGTATAGGAATTTAAAATTTTTAGGTATATTCCAATAAGATTTTTTTTTTTAATGCACGAAAATTCCTTTCCTTTTCGTACGTCTTTTTTATTCCGTTGTTCGATATACACAAAAATGGCGACAAGACCTTTGCTGTCAACTCAGCGCTTTTTTTGGTGCATGTAGAGCTTTTTGATTATTCATATCGTAGATAATTTTTTTAACGGCTTGAGCGAACTCGAGCGCTTTTTTTTACAGTTTCATTGAATAAGCCCAATACAAATAGCAAGGGAAAGCTGAAAAATCAGTCTCAATTAAACCACTCAACAATTTTTAACTTTTTGCATAACTTGTCTTTGAAGTACTTATTTTTGATTAGACTTAAGAAACGTTAACACTAGATTGCAAAGCACGTGGTTTGCCAAAACACATTTAAGTTCTTTATTCCATTCCAATATATCTTTATTCTTTTCCACTCGTTTTGGCAAAACACTAAATGTAGTATAAGACTATACCGATTTCGGTATAATTTTTTTGGTAAACTTTTTTGCTAGCAAGTGAAAAAAAAATCACGAAATTGCAGTGAAACTAATTTAAAACATGATTTTTTTTTATAATGGATGTTGGACGCTATTTAAATTTTAATTTCTTTTGGACAAAGGCGGCCACTAATGTTTAAATTTTATTTGTTTAGAAAAAATAAAACAAAAGCCTAATAAGAAAGGGCATTAGTTAATAACATTGACTCTTTATGTCAGTCATAATGTGCTATTTGCCAGAAAACCGCTAATTTGACAACAGTGTATGACGATGTCATATGTATTCACAATAGCTTGATCATAGGCTAACTAGAGCGGACACGAAAATTTAAAGTCTGGCAGCACTGACAAATTTTCTTAAAAATATTCTCGATGGCAACTCTTCAAAATAAAACAAATCTAAACACAATACTATGTCTATAATAACTAATGGTTAATCCAACGTTCTTAACCGTTCTCACACGGTATTCAGAAAAGTTATTTAAAAAAAAAAATTTTGTTTATAAACAATTTTGACATCTGTCACTTGTGCCGGGTATGTTTAGTCTGAGGCTTGATCATAGTACAACAGACTTAAGAGACCCGACACAAGTGATATATGCCAAAATTGCTTATAAAACCCGTATTTTTATTAAATGATTTCTTTCGGAATGCCGTGTTAGAATAGGTAAAAGAATGTTGAGTTACCCATTCGTTATTACACACTGTATTGTGTATATATTTGTTTCATTCTAACGCTATATTTTTGTATTTTGTATTTTTGAGAAAATTTGTCAGTGCTGCCAGACTTGTGCGGTCTAGTTAGTCTGTGATCATGCAATGCTGTATTTGTAAACAAACACAATCGTTGCCAAGAACTAGGAGCATTTCAACTTATAAAGAATTTTTGCATAAATTATTCAATAATTAAGTAGAAACAAGTAAAAACTTGGTAAAATGTTACTAGTTTTCGTTTAACTTTTGAAAATAAACTTTATTAGTTGAAATGCTCCTAATTACTTGGCAACGATTTTGTTGTTAAATCTTATTGAAAACATGGATAGATCTTTTTTATTCCATGTTACATAGTGTCCACACTAGATATTATCTTTAAATTTTTTTGTCAGCAACCTTCAAATTCAATCGCAGAGAGAATTATATTACGTGTGGACCACACATTACTGTTAATGTTAGTATTATACCTGATATCTAAATCTCTACACAACAATATTATGATATGAGCTGTCAAAATACACACACACATACATAAAAGATTGTAAAAAAAATAAATAAAAGTTAAATGCCTAAAACTAAAAAAATACAAGAAGAAAAAGTGTATTAAAAATGTATTAAACTGTTATAAATCAATTTAAAGTTATTTTTTAATCGCATAGTTGAAAATTTAATGAGTAAACGGACGTCTTTACTCAACGGCAGACAGAAAATTATGACAAGACATGATATAAATATGAATGCGTGTTCTTCACCCTAAACATTAATATGAACATAGATAATTTAATTCGTTATTATGGTGGCGTTCGCGCACATATTATATTAAGGTTAATAACAAATGTGGACACTATGTTAGGCAAGCATTTTTGCGTGTAATAATTTACAGTAATGCTTAAGGTTCTATATATAAAAAAGGTAAAATCTATGAAATTACTTTACACCAGAGCACCAAGCCGACCCTAAATTATCGGTGGCGGCTTCAACGACAAAGAATCAGCGGGGGCTATAATGTCTACACAGAGTAAACGGATCCGACACAAGTGACATATACCAAAATTGTTTATACGCAGAAAACAACTGTGGGAATATCATCGAAGTACAACTACATAAGTTTCAAGTTAGTTGTAGAAAGTGCTAGTAAAATATTTTATCACTTCGCCCTGTTTTTTCTGCATGTATTAAAACCGTAGTTTTTTAAACAAATTTTTTCTGAATGCCTTGTGAGAACTGGTAAGAATTACCCATTAGTTATTATAGACATTGTATATATTTGTTTCATCCTAATACGATATTTTGACGAGTTGCCATCGACAGTATTTTTAAGAAAATTTGTCAGGGCTGAAAGACGTTAAATTTTCGTGTCTGGTCTAGTTAGTCTATGATGTCGGCTTTAATAATTTTGTTATGGAATTGTATGTAGTTTTCATTAAAAAATAAAAATATAGTTTTTTGTTGCAAAAAATTTAAAAAAATATCGAAATTTTTTATAAGTTTTTAAGTGTATCAATTAGGATCAATTAACATAGATCCTTATCGTTTCGGGGTTGGAACTAATTTTGTTTATTCATCTCATGACTTATAAATGTCAATTAAATGAAACCGATACAACAAAAACTGTTACATTTACGCTGTTAAAACGAGAATGATTTAAGTGTAATTTCATTGTCGTGTGTCGTAGAAAAGATACATAATTGATACCCTGTTCAATTTAGAGCCGTAAAAATGGCTGATCAGCTTGGTGCTCTGCTTTACGCGTTGCTATCATCTTATAGTGAATAAATTGCAAGAAAAAAATTAACAAGACTGATTATTTCTTACATTTTTTTTTTGTTTGGCAACGAAAATTTTGCTGTTGAAACAAACATTATTTAATTATAAGAAAAAGAGTAATAACGACAATAATTTTAATTATATTTTTAACATCCTAAAAATGGCATCAACTAGTTCCCAAATAAACGACAACACATCTCCTACGCAAATACACAACTTTTTGATAAATTATGGTGTCGGCCGTGCCACCAGCCCATCCACCACCGCCATATTTAGCGTCACAGCAACTTCTGGTGCAGAAGATTTACAACATGAGGTGAAATCATTGAAAAAGTCTTTAAATTTGGAAGAAATTGAAAAGCTACCCTATGAAATATATCGTTATTCTTCATTTTCCACCAATTATGTGCCAGAGTAAGTATAAATATTTAAAACAAAAAATATGGGAAGGGCCTGTCTTATAACTATGATAGGTTTTTTTTTTGTTGAAATTTGCATAACTTTAGCGTCTTTTATTGTTTGGTTCTTTTATTATAATAAGCCCATATATAGTAGAAATTGTTATGCAGCCTTGATTTATTATTTGTGGTTGGCTTGTATGCAAAAAACAAACAAAAAAAAAAGAATATAAAGAAACCGAGGGCAAAGACAGATAAAAACAAACGGCACTTCTTTGCATATAGTTGTTGTTTTAATTATTGTTTATGTTCAAAAGTTCAATTTAATAAAAAAAAAACAAATAATTGCAGTGCTGCCAACTGCGAAGTTGGCGTAATTCATATTGGTTACGGTAATCTGTGTTATCCCTATACTTTCATGAAACTGGAATTCAAAAAAAAGTTCTTTATTTTGCAGAGATGACAGTCAATACCGTTAAAATACCGTTATCGAATCAAAAGTTTTTCAACTGACTATCATTCGTAAAATATTGTTACCGATATAACTAAAATAAATATCAATATCCTTATAATACCGTTACCGAAATAACTAAAATAACTTTATCGCTAAAGTGCCGTAACCGAAATAAATGACAGATATCCTTACAATACCGTTACCCAAATAACCTGACAAGATCTGAAAAGAAAAATCGCTGTAAATAGATATATTTTACCAAAGTTTGATCATAAACTGGGCAGTCATTGGAACTCGAGCATAAGTGGGCTAAATAAAAATATCGGTTTGCATTATTACATAAAAAACGTTACCCTTAAAATACGGTTACTGAAATAACTAAAATACCGTTACCAAAATAACCGTTATCGAAATAATTGAAATATCGTTACCCCTAAGATACCGTTTCCGAAATAAAATAGCGTTACTCTTACCCATACCCGTGGAACACCTCCGGTGGACTTTCCGATTAGGGAGGTCTGGCGTGGATCCAATGTGCTGTTCGAGGGGTGGGCAGTATTCACGGACGGATCCAAAATGGACACGGGCACGGGTGCCGGTGTTTATATTGCTGGCACTGACGTGAAAAGATCATACAGACTCCCAGATGAGTGCAGTGTCTTCCAAGCGGAGATCCTGGCGATCTGGAGGGCGACGGAAGTGATACTGGGACACATCGTTGGGGGATCTAGGGTGACAATCTATGTCGACAGTCAGGCGGCACTCAAAGCACTGACAAACTACACGGTGCGCTCGTGCCTGGTCGCACGGTGTAGGTGTGCTCTGAGGGAGCTCATGGAGGCATTCACGGTGAGGCTGTGTTGGGTACCCGGACACTGCAAGGTGGATGGCAATGAGTTGGCGGACGAACTTGCGAGGGAGGGTTCAAATCTGGACTTGGCGGTAAGAGACGGGGGGGTAAAGCCCCCTTTATGTTACTACTTTGAGGTTATACGGAAGGGATTCCGCGAAACCGTTAACCAATCATGGAGAAGCAGAATGGACTGCAGGGTGTCTAGGGCGTTATGGCCCGCTTTGGACGCAGGGGCAACCAAGGTTCTTCTGGGACTGGACAGGGAAGGTCTCAGGGCCCTTAAGGGGTTCCTGACCGGTCATTGTGCTGTCAGGGCTTTCACAAGCAGATGGGACAGGGACATACCGGATTTTTGCAGGCTGTGCGAGGACGTTGAGGAACTGGAGACGGTTGAGCATATAATGTGCCACTGTCCTAGGTTACAGGGTCTCAGACAGAAATGGCTAGGAGATAGATTTCACGACGAACTTGGGTGTGTCGCTGGATACAATCCAGTTGATTTGCTGAGATTTGTCAGGGAGATAGGACGGCTGTTTCTAGTAAGGGGACGTTAGGATCCGGTTTCTGGGGAGTAAATATATATTTTCTACCTTTCTTTATTTTTATCTTTCGAGCTATGTTTTTTGTCTATTTCTACTCTTTCTCACCGTTTTTTCTCTGAAGGGATTCACAATGGACCGTATTGGTCTCCGAGTGGAGTTGTGCCCTTGGGTACATAACCCTTCCTAACCTAACCTACCCATACCCGCATTGAAACGGTTACCATCCATTATATTTTGGTAGAAAATGCAAAAAAAAAAACGTTACGCATTTCGGCATTTTCATATTTTTTAATTTTTTCGGAATTTGTTAAAAAATAGAAAAATACGATCATGATAGCATTTTAAAAGCACTTTAATAGGTGGTACAAGCGTTTTTAAGAACATTCATATTTTCAAGTTTAAAGCGATAACCAAATGATAACCATGTTTTACGGTACGAGGATGGTATTTTCTACCGTTCTCCAAACGTTGTAAAAACAAACATTGAAAAGATTTTTCAATCGTTAAAAAGCGTTCATATAAAATTTGTATTCACACTTTAAGAGCGTTGTGACAACGGCAAGTTTCAGATGAATTGGATGAGATTCAGGAATCGGATTCAAGCGAAGAAGATAGACAAAATTCTGGTGGGTTATTATTATTATGTAATTCGACACGAAAAGAAATCCGATTCGAACAGAATTTTCATATGGAAAATAAAGTAATAAAAAGTACTTTTTAGCGGTTAAAATGTGAAAACGTGTAGACAACGATCTACTAAATATGAAAAATAGAAAAAAGTTGGACTTTTAAGCACGGATATTATCGTACAAGAGTTTTAAAATTTTCGAATTCGAACAAAAGTTTTCGAATCGAATTACATAATAACAACCCTGGTTGTTATTTTGTAAACTGATTCGAAAATGTTTGTTTAAAATCGAAAATTTTAAAACTCTTTTTAAAATGATATTCCTTCTTAAAAGTCCAACTTTTTTTACTTTTCACATCTTCTAGACCATTACATTTTTACAATTGAAAAATTGATTTTGGAAAATGCGGTTTCGTTTCGAATTTAGTTACACTAACCCCCTGGAAAGTCCAACACACGTGATAAATCCACATCAGGTGATTTTTGTCCTCTAGAAGATGAAGCCTATATCAGTGATGGCCCTTTATTTTATTTATTTTTTCTTCATTTCCAATGACCTAGCCTTTTGGCCATAATCGGTCACAAACTTCTACTCAAAAAACAAGTTATAATATTTATGTAAATTGATTAAGGACTATTCTTAACTGGCAACTCACCCAAGTCTACAATTAACCTTATTAAAGGCCTATATCATCAGGTAATCAGATCGAGCATCTATGCATTTCGAACTACTACATCTGTTAGCGGAATCTGGCTTGCCACCCCTAGAGAAAGGAATATGTGAAATTAATTAAGGAATATGTCCAAATAACTCTGTAATCGATGAGGACGTTAAAAGGCAATCGGCTGCAAAAAGACAATACAGACTATCCTCAGCAATTGGCAAAGCATTTTAGCTTGAGGGTTCTCGGAATAAATACAATTAACAAATCAATCAAATGCAATTATCCTCCCTGGTTGTTTTCTCAGAATCTATGCGACGTTTTCCTATCAAAATTTAACAAAAATACTACTTCTAATGACATCTTTATACAACTATATATGGAAAAAGAACAAGGCTGGCTTAAGAAAGGTTGGACTTTTCTTTTTACAGACGGGTCTAAATTATCTAATGGGAACACATCTTACGCCATTATTGATTTTAATGGGCAAGTTCGCAGTCTTAAAAGTCTACCTGATTTTACATCAATATTTGCTGCGGAAGCTTCTGCCATAATTAATGCAATATACATAGCTCTTGAAAGCCAACTAAAGACAGTTATTTGTACTGACAGTTTATCTGTTGTTAAAACGATTTGCAATCCTCTTTCTCAACGTTGGGGTTAGGTTAGGAAGGGTTATGTGCCCAAGGGCACATCTCCACTCGGATACCAATACGGTCCATTGTGAATCCCTTCAGAGAAAAATGGTAAGAAAGAATAGAAATAGACAGAAAGATAGATTGAAAGATAGATATAAAGAAAGATAGAAAGAGTATATACTCCCCAGAAACCAGCTCCTATCGTCCCCTTGCTAGAAACAGCCGTCCTATCTCCCTGACAAATCTACTGGATTGTATCCAGCGACACACCCAAGTTCGTCGTGAAATCTATCTCCTAGCCATTTCTGTCTGAGACCCTGCAACCTAGGACAGTGGCACATTATATGCTCAACTGTCTCCAGTTCCTCAACGTCCTCGCACAACCTGCAAAAATCCGGTATGTCCCTGTCCCATCTGCTTGTGAAAGCCCTGACAGGAACCCCGTAAGGGTCCTGAGACCTTCCCTGTCCAGTCCCAAAAGAACCTTGGTTGCCCCTGCGTCCAATGCGGGCCATAACGCCCTAGACACCCTGCAATCCATTCTGTCCCTCCATGATTGGTTAACGGTTTCGCGGAATCCCTTATGTATAACCTCAAAGTAGTAACATAATGGGGTCTTTACCCCCCGTCCCTTACTGCCAAGTCCAGATTCGAACCCTCCCTCGCAAGTTCGTCCGCCAACTCATTGCCATTCACCTTGCAGTGTCCAGGTACCCAACACAGCCTCACTGTGAATGCCTCCATGATCTCCCTCAGAGCACACCTACATCGTGCGAACAGGCGCGAGCGCACCGTGTAGTTTGTCAGTGCTTTGAGCGCTGCCTGACTGTCGACATAGATTGTCACCGTAAATACTGCCCACCCATCGAACAGCACATTGGATCCACGCCAGACTTCCCTGATCGGGAAGTCCACCGGAGGTGTTCCACCGAAGTCTAAGGTCAAGATCATATGATCCGATATTCCCTCGAGAATACTACCCTGATCAAGCAGTCCTACTTCGTACAGTATTTTTGTGTGATCATCCCTCCTAGGTCTTACCAGCGCAGACTCGTAGAGCCTAAATAAGTTCCTAGCAGCCACACTTCTCACATAATGTTCAATTGGGGATAGATATGATATCCAACGCTGCCTGTGGAGTGCTTCTCCTCGCACCTGTAATACCAAGAGATGCACTCCTTTGGGCCTTGTTGAGCATCTTCCTACAGCTATCCACTCTCAATGCATCCCACCAGACAGTACATCCATAAGTGAGAATAGGTCTAACTACCGACGTGTAAATCCAGTTGACCATATCCGGTCTTAGTCCCCAATTCTTACCGAGAGAGTTTCTGCATGTGTAGTAGGCATTGAGTCCCCTTTTAATCCTTTCCTGAGTATTTCTCTTCCAAGACATTTTGCTGTCTAGGAAGCAACCCAAATACTTAGCACCGTCCGATAGGGTCAACCCCACGCCATCTAACACTGGCCTCCTAAATTCCTCTATTTTATACTTCCTGGTAAAAAGCACCAGTTCAGTCTTGTTGGGGTTTACACCCAGTCCCCTATCTTTCGCCCATGCCGAGAGCTCGCCCAGCCTCATCTGGAATCAAATGTCCTGAGAATTCCGTTAACCGCTAGCAGCCACAGAAGAGGAGATAAAACTCCCCCCTGAGGCGTCCCTCTGGTAACCCTTTTCCTTACGTTATGATCCCCCAGGCTCGAGTTGATGATCCTGCTGCTAAGCATACGGACTATCCACTCAACCAGAAAGCCCCTAATTCCCAGCCCCACCAGCGAATCCCTAATAGCCTCGATCCTAATGTTGTTAAAGGCGCCTTCTATATCCAGAAACGCAGCAAGAGTATACTCCTTATACCTCAGGCCGTGCTCAAAGTAGCCCACCACCTCGTGAAGCGCACTCTCAACTGATTAAACTTTCAGGTAAGCGTGTTGAGCGTTGCTGATGAGATGGGTATCAATTTTACTTCTAAGATACAGATCTATCAGTCTCTTAAGTGTCTTCAGCAAAAATGCAGACATACTAATAGGTCTGTAATCACCCGGTTTCGAGTGGCCCGCCCTACCCGCCTTGGGTATAAAAATTACCCTGACCTCTCTCCACCCCCTAGGCAGATACTCCCCACTAAGGCATTTCCTATATATGTTCACCAGCAGAAATAGTGCATCGTCCGGGATGTTGCAGAGCATGACCGGAAAAATACCGTCCGGACCCGGTGATTTATATGGGTCGAAGGTATTGACCGCCCATCCTAGCTTCTCCCTTGTGACTATTTCCTCGATGAGGGCGGACGTATTGTCCAATGTCACAGACATCCCGTCCCCTTGACAATCGTCCATACCTCCAATTTCCGAACACCCGGAGAAGTGCGTAGGTTCAAACTATTCATTACATATAAGAAACGCCAAAAATTGTTTTTTTCTGCGATTTTTAATATGCATTTTTTAAATTTGTATTTATTTCTAGAAATGTATTAATAGACTGTCCTAGTGATCAGTCATCACGCTGGTCAGCTTTTAATAATAATCCACCTCAATATTTAACATTGAAACTACGAAGACCTGCCATTGTAAGAAAAATTAAATTTGGTAAATTTGAAAAGTCCCATGTATGCAACATAAAGAAATTTCGTATCTATGGTGGTTTGGATGAAGAACGTATGAATTTATTATTGGAAGGGTAAATACACAAAATATAAAAATTCTACTCCAAACTTAATTCATTTTCAAAATTATTTTATTTTCTCAATATCTTATAGTGGCCTACGAAATGATCATATACCGGAAACATTTATTTTAGGCTGTGATGATAGCAACAATTTACCGATATTGTATGTAAAAATTGTACCGCTTTTGTCATGGGGACCAACATTTAATTATAGCATTTGGTATATTGAATTATTGGGACAAGATGATCCGATGTATACCAGTACTTGTTTAAGGGACTATAATAAGGTACATTCATGGTTTTTTAATATTTTGAAATAACTGTTTTTAAATTACATTTTCTTTAATTTTAGTTACGTGAAATTGAAATTATACGTTTATGTTTAAAACATTTTCGTCAGCAAGGTTATGATAATGCCTTTAAAGCTTTACAAGAACAAACTCATGTACGTCTCGAACATCCATTAATCACGGAACTACATCAATGTTTAGTGGTCAATGGGGATTTTGAAAAGGCTGAAAATTTTATAAGTAATTGCATTGATGACGGTTTAATGGATGATTATCTAAATCGACAAGATTACAAACATGCTTGGCGTTTACAATTTGCTCAAGGAAATCTTCAACCAGGTATAGTTATTTAACCCATTTTATGCAACTCATTGATCCTAAGGATATTTGTGGACGAAATTTGTTAGAGAGATAACCAGTATCAAATTTTCAATTAGCTTTTTCCGAAGTTCTTGCACTCTTGTGGTGGTCAACGTATTTGAAATTCAAACTTGGACACCTTGTATCCAGAGCTTTGAAGATTAAATTCTATTTTGAATAAATTCCCAAAAAATAAATGGAATGAATTCTTTTTTAATCAATTGCATGGAGTTCATTCTGGAATTCACTAAAAGGGCATTTAATCAATTTATCTCATTCGATTTAAATGCCCAACTATATTTAGCGAAGTTGTGAAAGGCGTGGTAGAGAAGAATGAGTGTATTTTCTAAAAATCATAACTACATTGCAAATTTTCAATTTTTTTTTCTGAATCAGACTGCGCAGTTTCTGGTATTTAACCTTCGTCAGTGACCCTGTTTTTTTTTTTTGAATTAAGAGAATGAGCGATTGCATAAAAATACATTGAAGCACCCATATTTACCTTAAGAAAACTTTCCAAAAGTTCCTTCTCTTTGTAATCCTTTGTAATCGAAACTCATAGTACCAACTGAACCTAATGAAAAATATTTGAAACAAGCTAGAGAAATTTAATAAATTATGAATAAAAAAAAAAACAATAAAATTAATAAAAAACAAAAAAACAGAATTAATTCGCAAATCTGGCGAAAATTTTCAAATTCAATTAATTTAAATATGGTTGCTCTTAAATTTAAAGAAAAACTAAACTAAATTTACAATTGGCAATTCAATTGTGGTTAAAGCTTAACTATCAATCATTAATCATTTGGAATCGATTTCATCGATTTTTACTCATGATTTTTACAATTTAAAAATCGATAAAATAAATATAAAATGCGAAATTTTAAAAAATTTCTAATATTAAGGAAATCACTAAAAATAAAAAAAAAACACCAATATTTAAAATAATCGTCAAAATGGAAAAAATTCCAAATTAAAAAAAAAAAATCGTCAATGTAAAAAAATCTCCATAATTGAGAAAAAAAATCATTATATTTATAGTAATTAAATGTGCTAAAGTCCCAAAACTTATTTAACAAATTGTGAAAAACAATCTGATGTAGGCGTGTCCCTATCCGGATTTCATTCCTGCCCAAGGAAATCTTCAGGGGACTTTGTTATTAGAATTTCTAGAGATATTTGTTATGTTAAATCACAAACTCAATGAGAATTTCTTGTCCTCGTCTAGGAGCGAGATTCAAAATTTAAAATATCAAAGAAAAAACAAAAACAACAACAACACCCATATGACGCCGTATGTTTCTAGATTCTTAGGTTGTCCATTTTCGAACTATGTTAAAGCAAGGACTATACTTTATTTTTATAAGATTAATCATAATGATGACCTTGTATATTTGAATTCATTTTTTTCTTTTCTCCATTCTACAAGAAATCGTCAAATTCAAATCCCTAGGTTAACCTCACTCTTAGAACGATCATTTCATGTGCGGGTAGCTCATATTTTTAATCACTTGCCTACAGAGCTCAAGTCCTTGGAATTACCATTCTACACTTTTAAACGCAAAGTTTTGATCTATGCTCAAGGTAATGAGTTATAATATTTTTGACATTTTAATGGAACGCGTGATTGTAATTATTCATTGGTTTACAGTGCCTTTATATTGTTTTTCTCTTCTTTCTTTTAACTTCTAATGTTTTTACTATTTTATAATACATATATGTTTATTTCTCTTTTTTTTTTTTTAATATTATATTGTTATTTATATTTTTGTTTTATATAATACAGTAGTCTTGTGTTGTAGTTATTTCTTAGCCATATATGGCCCTTTGGGCTCGGTTATTTAATTGAAGAATAATAAATAAAATAAAATATTGTCACAATTGGCTTTGTCATCTTCCAAATACTACTCTGTTTTTTTGACAGATCTAGCAATGTAGTGACGTTTATTCAAGTAAATCAACAATAGAAAATCATATGTTTTCTATTAGTGTCAGTTACATTTAAATTTGCACAAGCACCTGCATATTTGTTATTTAAATTTATTTTCATCGGGATAAACATTAATTGCATTTATAGTAATTAAATGTGCTAAAGTCCCAAAACTTATTTAACAAATTGTGAAAAACAATCTGATGTAGGCGTGTCCCTATCCGGATTTCATTCCTGCCCAAGGAAATCTTCAGGGGACTTTGTTATTAGAATTTCTAGAGATATTTGTTATGTTAAATCACAAACTCAATGAGAATTTCTTTTTTTTTATATTAAAAAAAAAAGCTTGAGGACGGAAAGTTAATAAAAAAAGTTCAAATAAAAAACGAGCCAGAATTACAAAACATGGAAAAAGTTTAAAAAAATGGAAAAAAAAATTCAAAGAATCGCCAAAATTAAAAAATCGCCAAAGTTGAAAAAATATCTGTTGCATTATAAATACTTTATAATATTTAACTTGTTTCTTGAATTAATAGTAGTCTTTGACTTTATAAATTAATAGTAGTCTTTGACTTTGTAATTGTTATATTTGGATTAAGAATTTTTATAAAAAATAAAGCAGTCATGATTTGGAAGTTACGTGTTTTACATGGCGCAGTCGAAAACCTAAAAAATAAATAAATAACATAGTGACCTAAAAAAATAAAAAAAACTAAACAGAATAATAAAATATTTTAAATTTAAATCAATTCAAAATTGACAATTTGAAAACAAAATAAAAAATATATACATATATATATTTAAGATTTATTGAACAAATTGAAACAATTAACAATATGGATTTAAAATCTATCCCTGATTTAAAAGTGTCTGGCAACAAGGCGAAGAATTGGGAAATCTTTTTAAGAGATTTTGAAGATTATCTAACAGCAAAGAATACAAAGTTAAATGATGCTATTAAACTTGCTCTTTTGCGGAATCAAATAGGATGCGAAGGTAAGGAGATAATAAGAACATTGGATATCCCAGTTGAGGACAACAACAACTATACCAAAGTCATTAAAGCTCTAAATGATTATTTTACACCAAAGAAAAATATTTTGTATGAAAGATTTGTGTTTTACAATCGAACACAAAAACAGAATGAACCAATTGATGATTTTGTCAGAAATTTAAAAGAGTTATCCAGTAGCTGTGATTTTGTAGACGTATCGGAAATGGTAAGAGATCGGATTGTGTTGGGCGTAGTTGATTCAAAACTCCAGGAAAAGCTATTGAAGACGGAAGACATTGAAATCGAAAAAATAATCCTGGAATGTAGAATATATGAAAAACAAAAGCAGCAAGTACGAGAAGTGCAAGAAGCAAAGAAAAATGTTGATGTGATTGAAGAAAACTGTGGGAAATCTGGTGAGATTGAAAATTTAGATTATATTAATAAACGTAAGAAACTTTTTAAAAATAGTCAGAACCAAAAGTCGAAGACTTCATTTGTAAATTGTAAAAGATGTTATAAAACACATGCAGCTAATAATTGTCCTGCATTTGGTAAGACTTGTAATAAATGTAAAAAATTAAACCATTTTTCAGTTGCATGTAAATCAAATATTCAGGTTAATACTTTAAATCAAAATTATTGTGGTAGTTCTGAATCTGATTGTGATTTTGCGCTGACTGACAGTATTAATTCGCATAAAGAAAGGAATGCTTGGTATCATGATATAATTATAGAAAATCATAATGTCAATTTTAAATTAGACTCTGGTTCTGATGTAAATACAATTCCAATATCTCTATTAAAAAACATATGTAAAAATCCAATATTAAAATCAACTAATACAATTTTAGAAGCTTATGGTGGCCATAAAGTTCCTCTTTTGGGAAAGATAAAACTGCGTTGTATTTCGAAGAATAATATTTGTGATGAAATATTTTTGGTTGTTAGCGATCAATACAGACCAATTTTGGGTAAGGATGCTTGCGTAAATTTAGGTCTAATTAAGAGAGTTTTTGATGTAGAAAAGTCATCTGATTGACTAAAAATGTTGTGTAAAAAGTATGAGGATGTTTTCAAAGGAGTAGGCCAATTTCAGGAACTATATAATATTGAAATAGATCCCAACTCAGTTCCAGTAGCTCATCCGCCAAGAAGGGTGCCAATGAAGATAAAGAATAAACTAAAGAATAAGCTAGAGGAGTTGGTTAGTATGAATATAATAGAGAAAACAGATAAGCCACAGGCATGGGTGAGCAACTTGGTTATTCGGGAAAAAAAGGATGGTTGTTTACGTTTATGTTTAGATCCAAGGGAACTTAATAAACACGTAATTCCTAATCATTATTTAATACCAACTTTTGAGGAGATAAGTGCAAATTTAGTTGAATATGGATATTTTTCGGTTTTTGATTTAAAAGATGGATTTTGGCATGTTGCTCTAACAGATAAATCCAGCGATTTGGTTACATTTAGCACTCCTTTTGGTTGCTATAAATTTAAGAGACTACCTTTTGGTTTGGTTACAGCATCTGAGGTATTTCAAAGATACAATCACGAAACTTTTGGAGATTTGCCTGGAGTGAGTATATATATTGATGATATAATAATTGGTGGTAAGACGGTAGAGGAACATGATAGGAATGTGGAAATGTTTCTTGAAAGAGCTAGGGATCGGAACATAAAATTGAATAAAGGAAAAATTCAATTAAGAGTACGGGAAGTCAGTTTTTTTGGGCATATTATTTCTAACAAGGGTATTAAACCAGATAGGAAACGTATCGAATCCATTTTGGCACTAAACTTTCCAAAGGATAAAACTGAACTTCAGTCGTTTTTAGGCCTAATTAATTATTTGAGAAAATTTATACCAAATTTAGCTGATTTAACTTCACCATTAAGAGAATTACTTAAAAAGGATAATGAGTATATAATTTTGGCAGTTCATATAGATTGTTTCAACAGAATTAAGAACGTAGTATCAAATCATGTTATTCTCACACCATTTAATGAAAAGGGGGATATAGTTATTCAGACGGATGCTTCGAAGGATGGGTTAGGTTGTTGTTTATTTCAAAATGATAAAATTATTTCTTTTGCTTCAAGGTCTTTGTCTAATGCGGAAAAACAATATGCTCAAATTGAAAAGGAGTTTTTAGCAATTGTATTCTCGTGTAGAAAATTTCATCAATTCATTTATGGAAGGAAAATTACTATTATTTCAGATCATAAGCCATTGGAAACTATTTTTAAGAAGGACATAAATAAAATTGGATCAACGAGATTGCAAAGGCTTAAGTTAAAAATGTTTCCATATAATGTTGAAGTTATATATCGTCCTGGTAAAACTATAGTTGCAGCAGATTATTTTTCTAGAAACTTTATTGATAATGGTGATTTAGAGCATGAAAACGGAGTAACGGAGATGATACATAGTATTAGTGTTACAGATAATAGTTTAGAAAAAATAGGAAAAGCTTCTGAGAGAGATGATTTATTAGGATTAATAACCAAATATTGCCTTGATGGTTGGCCGGTAAAAAGCAAGGTTCCAGATTTTATAAAAGGATACTACAACAAAAGGTATGATATAACAATAGAAGGAAGTATAGTTTTTTATAATGATCGCATAATGGTACCAAAAAGTTTACAAGGAAGTGTTTTGGAAAAGTTACATGAAAGCCATATGGGTATTTCTAAGACAAGGAAGCGGGCATCTGAATTGTTTTACTGGATGAACATGAATGAGGATATTGAGAATATGATAATGAAATGTAGAAAGTGTCAGGAGTTAAGACCATCTAATGTTAAGGAACCAATAATTCCACATGATATTCCAAATTTGCCGTTTGAGAAAGTTGGTTGCGATATTTTAGAGTATTCTGGAAAAAATTTTCTTATTATTATAGATTACTACAGTAAGTGGTTTGAGTTGATTTATTTGAGATCTAAAACTTCATCGGATGTTATTGATGGGTGGCTAGAAGTTTTTTCGAGATTTGGCATACCGAAAACAGTAGTGGCTGATAATATGCCATTTGCTTCCTATGAATGTTTAGAATTTTCTAACAAATGGAATTTTAAAATTGTAACCAGTAGTCCAAATTATCCTAGAAGTAATGGTTTAGCTGAGAGAGCAGTTGGCATTGCTAAACAGATTCTAAGGAAATCAGATACGAAGGAAGAAATTTTAAATGCGTTGTTAGAATATAGAAATACTCCGGTTAAGGATTTAAATTATTCACCTGCACAACTTCTTTTATATAGGCGTCTTAGGACAAAAATTCCGATTTCTGATAAATTACTACAACCGAATACTGAAAATATTAATAATCAAGTTATAAGGAAGGAAATGCAGGGAAAAATAGAAAATTTTGAAAAATATTATAATCGAAATACAAAGGAGAGGAAAGATTTTAAGATTGGTGATGATATATTTTTTAAAAATAACTTGTCAAGTAAATGGATACCTGGAGTTGTAATTGCATATCATAATACACCCAGATCATACATAGTAAAAAGTTTGATTGACGACCAAACTTACAGAAGGAATTCTTTTCATATTAAACTCAGAAGAACAGATATGAATTTGAAAAATGTAACCATTGATAATTTTAAACATGAAAAAAGTACTGTCATTCAGCGTAGAAGTAATCGTTTAAGAAATCCAACTAACTTTTATAAACCCGTTAATTACAAACGGTCATAGGTTAAACTCTTTCTGGCTTTACTTTACATTACTTTACATATTATATAATTTATATTATTTTTTTTACATTATTTTGTGTTATTGTTAAATGTATTTATCATAAAAAGAAAAAGAAAAAAAATTTATTAAATTATTTTTTTTTTTTTTTGTTCACATTAGAAATTAAATTATTTAATAAATTAGGTTTAATTAAATTAAGTTTTTATATAAAAAAAAAAAAAAAAAAAAAAAAAGGAAGATGTTGCATTATAAAATACTTTATAATATTTAACTTGTTTCTTGAATTAATAGTAGTCTTTGACTTTATAAATTAATAGTAGTCTTTGACTTTGTAATTGTTATATTTGGATTAAGAATTTTTATAAAAAATAAAGCAGTCATGATTTGGAAGTTACGTGTTTTACAATATCTCTAAATTCAGAAAAATCGAAAATTAAATTAAAAAAAATCGCTAAATCTTAAGCGGAAAAAATCGCCAAAATACAAAGAATTTAAAAAATCAGCATAACTGAAAAAATCGCCTAAATAAAATTTAAAACGGCCATATCTAGAAAACAATGGTGAAAACTTTACCATATTAACCCATTGTTGGTAATAAATTTTGACTTCATTTTTTGACTAGATTTTTAGACCGCGTTTTTTTTTTAACTGCATTTATTTTTTATATTTTCATAGATATTTTTTTAATGTTGGATTTTTTTCATTTTAACTACTTTTCAATAGTGACGACGATTATTCAAATTTTTAGGCATTTTTTAATTATTGTTTTTTTTTTAATTTTTGGATATTTTTCCCAAATTAGATTTGTTTTTTTTTAGTGTTTGCGTTTTTTTTTTTTTTTTAATTTTGAAAACTTCGATTTTTCTCAAGTTTGACTACTTTTTTTAATTTGCATGAAGAATGCAGAATCTTAAACGGCACAAAAATATTTTTTTTTCTAAAACGATTAAGCAAAAATCGTCTGAATTCCAAACGATTGAGTTTGTGAGTTCAATCATTCCATTGTTAATCAGAATGAAAAATTGAACAAAGGATTGAATTCTTTAAACTCTGTATGTACCTAATGGGTAAACGGTCTTTGACTTGGAATAGGCAACATTGGCTGGCCAATTTTATTTTTTTTATCGTTTGTTAAAAGAAAACAGTTTATTCATTATTTACATTAAAAAATATTAAAATTAAAATTTTTAGCATTTGTCCTCCGAAATGTAGTATAAAATTCAGTTTTAAATCAGTCATGTTTACATTATACTGGCACATTGGCACTTTTTTTATTTGCAAAGCAACTCTGATTTTTGACATTTGCAATTGTGTTTTCCCACAAAAAAAAAATCGTGCTTAAAATAATGGAAAAAAAATCTTAAAATTGGTAACAGCGGGAAAATCTGATAAATCAGATAAAAAGTTATTAAAAGATCGGTTAACTGGGAACAAAATGACATGACTAGTGTCTTTCCAGCTAACTGGAAACATGCACAAATAATACCAGTTTCAAAGTCTAATTCTGAGTTCAGGCCGATAGCAATTTTACCATTTCTGTCCAAAGTCTTTGAGAAAATAATACATAAATAGATAAGTCACCACTTAGCACAATATAATCTGCTCACCAGCAAGCAATCCGGATTTCGACAGAAACACAGTTGCATCAGCTTTAATTGACGTTACTGAAGATATACGTTGTTCTATTGATGGTGGGAATTTAACACTTTTGGTTCTTTTGGATCACTCAAAAGCTTTTGATTCTGTTGATCATTACTTTGTTCAAAGCTCTATTATCAGTTCTCATTCTGTGACACATCAGTATCATTAATTAAATCGTACCTTGATAATCGTTCTCAATCTGTGTTCTTATTTGATTCTTATTCTGGAGCTTTATCTGTTACCCGAGGAGTACCACAAGGTTCAATTCTGGGCCCACTTTTATTTTCTTTGTACGTTAATGACTTACCTGATAATGTATCCCATAGTAAAATTCATTTATATGCCGATGACGTGCAGCTATACATCAACACATCGCTTAAAACTATAAATGAAAATGCATGCAAGCTTAATTCTGATCTTGACAGCATTTATTGCTGGGCATCACGAAATGGTCTATGCCTGAACCCACAAAAATCTAATGTTTAATAGTCCGTAAAAAATCTTTAAAACAAAATATTAACGTTGACATTCGTATTAACAATGAAATAATTGAAATCGTAACATCAGCAAAGAATTTGGGCATTACATTTAACAACACGCTCAGTTGGGATAATCACGTTAATATTGTAGTAGGTAAAACGTACTCAATGCTTCGTACTCACTTTTGCACTCCAGTTAATATTAGAATGCAAATTGCTAAAACTTATTTAATGCCGGTACTTCTTTATGGATGCGAAGTTTATGCTAATTGTGATTCCACTAGTAAGCGAAAGATAAATACTCTTCAATAACATTGCTAGATATGTATTTGGTCTTCACACTATTGATAGAATTGCAACCTTAAGTAAAAAACTTTACAAGTTGACTTCTAATAATCTGGTCAACATCAGGACTCTTACCCTTCTGCATAAAATCGTGTATACAAAAGTACCGTCATATTTATACAATCGGATAACTTTTGCAAGGTCCGATAGGGGGGATAAGGTTATACCTATTGCACACAGAAGTAAGATAACGGAATGGCAATTTTACTATAACGCGATCTATCTATTTAACAGACTTTCGAATAGGGCACAAACAAGCAGCAACGTAAACACTTTTAAAACCGAAATAACAAAACATTTGAACAATAATACAACTATTGATAAACTTTGTAATTTTTTTTTGTAGTTTTTAAACTGTTTTTAATTTTTGATTTTTAAAATTTGTCATACTTTTTTTTTTATTTTTTAATTTTTTAACTTCTTCTAGTTCCATACTATAATTAAAAGATGTATGTCTTGTTGTATGGAAATACAGATAAATAAATAAAATAAATAAATAAATAAATAAATAAATAAATATTTTTCATAATGTCTTTACATTTATGCTATTTTTACATGTATGTACAGGATTTGTTAAATAGACTAGTTATGAAAGCATTAGTTGGCATTTTAATATATGTCCTGGCTTTTTTTTTAGCAAACTTCCTGGCTATCTTTTCTCAAATTCGGCTCATTGAAGGTTGAATAAATTCGTGAAATTCGCCACAATCTTCTTGTTGTACGTTGTTGCGGCCCCAACGCCTTAACGATGATAGAACTTGAAGATACGGTGGAATGTGTCCACCGTTAATTTTTCCTTTCAGGCCATTCTTGACCAAATCAATTATTTTTTTTTGTCATTTTGTTTTGTAAATCTATATTTTTTACGAAATTAACTGTCAGTATAAACAAAAAATTTTGGTTTTTCTTTTTTTTTTTATAAACTTTAACCGCACAATTACGGGCTCTATTTCTTAAAAAGTCTAATGAATCTAAATTATTAAGCGTTTTCATAATTTAGATATTAGAAAATATTTTTCGGTCACAAAAATAAGTTTGTTCGCTTACGCAAAAATTTGTACAAATTTGTAAAAGTTTTTACTGGGAGGTGTTCGTTTACACAAATACTCAGTAAAAAATAGTAATAAGAAAGAGTAAAATGACAGGTTGTTGACAACAAAACTTACCTCCGTATATTTACAAAAATTAAGCAAATCAAACATATTAGCTAGGTTGTTACTAGTATTTCGATCTGGCTAAAGATCTCATTAGAACCCGAAGCTTTAGAAAAGTTAGAGCCTCCATAATAGGCAGAACTTTAACAAAAAACCTATTAATAATCAATTTTGCTTGATACATTTTTGCCAGTAAGAATTTGTAAGAAGCAAAAAACATATGATTTAAGAAATATACTTGTATTTTTAGTAAACAAAAACAAATATTAAATTAAATTTTAATTGTCTATGGATTTAAAGTGCAAAATATTAAAGAATTAACTATGGAAGAAATTAAAAAACATTCTAAATTATTTCTGGTCGACAATTTCAATTAACTTTTATCTTTTCCATAATGACCATTTGTTTTTTTTTTTTTAATATTTGGTATTTATAATCAGCTGTTTTATATATTTTACCAATTGTTACAAATTTTCCGTTCGTTTACTTTTTTTTTGTAAATTTATCTTACTCTGTAATTTTGTTACTGAGTAATTTTTACTGGACTTTACTGGGAAAGTAATCGAACACACTTAATGTATATTTATTTTTTATGTCACTTTGACAGAAAACAGCTGTTTTTTAAACTCTGAACAACAGTTTACAAAGTGTCCACACTAGATATTAACTTTAATATTTTTCTGCCAGCAAACTTCAAATTCAATCTCAGAGAGAATTATATTACGTGTAGACCACACATTACTGTTACTGTTAGTATCATATCTGATATCATTATCATATTGTTACGTTGTTACACACACACATTCATAAAACATTGTAAACAAAAAATAAATAAAAGTTAAATGCCTAAAACTAAAAAAATACAAGAAGAAAAAGTGTGTTAAAATTTTTTTTAACTGTTATAAATCAATTTAAAGTTATTTTTTAATCGCATAGTTGAAAATTGAATGAATAAACGGACGTCTTTACTTAACTGGAGACAGAAAATTATGAGAAAACATGATATAAATATGAATGCGTGTTCTCCACCCTAAACATTAATATGAACATAGATACTTTAATTCCGTTATTCTGTTGGCGCACATATTATATTAAAGTTAATATCTAATGTGGACACTATGTTAAGAACTTAATAAGAGAAGGCCAAGTGTATTATGATATGCTATTAGAGTTCTGTAGTTCGTGAACGACCTAGTTCAATTGAACTGGTCTTTACTTTGAACTAGTGATTTTTTTTTGTGATTTGAGTAATATTTCTTTTTTTATGTTGCTTTTGAGTTAAATTTTACTTTTTTTATGTTGCCAGCTCATTGTTTTTTAATTTTAAAAAGAAGTGTCTAATATGCATAATTCATTTTAAAAATGATTAAATAAACGATCTTAAGAACGATTGAACTTAATTGTCAAAGATTGATTGAACTAGAAGAGCGACCTAGTTCATTCAGATCAATTGACCTAGAAAGAGCGCTCACTCAAACGAACTAGATTGCCCAAGTCTATATGCTATTCATAATAGCATATCATAATACATTCTAATCCTTTCTAACTTTTAATTATGAATATGGGTGTTAGTAATTTACAGGCGGCGTATAAAATTAGCAACCAATTTAAAAGAAACAATAGTTATTTTGTTGAATAAAATGTTTTTAATTAGGGATCCCGTTCTTACCGTCCAGATATTAGTATTATTTGTTCAGATTTCTCTCTTAGGTTGCCTTTACATTACATTGCATTTAGTTTAGTGTATCATGTCATAAGGTCCATTCGTTTACTTTTCCAGTAAAATCCAGTAGATGAGTAAATTTTGGGCAAAATGAAAATTTTACTCTCAAAACGGCTCTTGCACAAAAAAGTAAACGAACGGAAAAATTGCAAAAACTTGCAGGTTAATTCAAACATATGAGCGCTAAAAAGCTTAGTGTTGTAAAATATGTGTTATTTAGACTACCCAGTATATATTGTTTTTGGTACTTGATGCATTGGATTTTAATAATTATAAATTCGTAGCAATTGTATTTATTAAATAAACTTTTGTGGAAGCTCTTAGACTTGTTTAGTTAGTACATGACTTTTAATTTTGTTTCTAGTTAAATAACATACGAAAATACATGAATACTTGATTTTTGATATTCGGTACCCTGAATAATATGCAGTAAGCAGTATTCATATATTCATTAGCTTTACATCTCTAATATATTAATGTAAATAAAAACAATTAACACAGATATTAGAAAACTGATAACTTGTTACTATAATAATTGTAACTGACTACTTTAATTTTTTTCAGGTTGAAAATAATTATTTTTAGTTTTTGCCGCACTTTTAATTCAGCTTTTAATCTTTTAAATGTTTTTATTACTAAATGTATGCTTATTTTTGTTTGTTTACTTAATTTAATCATATGTTTTTGTTTTCTACTGGATTTTACTGGCAAAAATTTGTCCAGTAAAAATTTGCAGGTTTTTTGCTGACAACTGTCACTTTACTCTCTTGGTAGATGCTCTCTTTTGCAAATTTATGTGTACGCGAACGCATTTCAGTAAAATCCAGTACAAATTTGTACAAATTTGTGCAAATTTTGGTGTAAACGAATGGACCTATAATGTACGCAACCATATGATCGAAATCTAGTTTAAACTGGATTTCGGTCGTTATTTAAATGTACGCTAACTTCATTTAAAACGTAATTTTAAACCAGCTTTTCCGAAAATATAGTTATTATTATTTTGTATGGGAAATTTGGTTTAAAATTAAATTACGTTTCACAAACAGATTTTCACCAAAATCCAGTTTAATTATAAAATTATGTTTTTTTTAAATGAAATGAAAATTATTCAAGTTCGAGACCATACTCTATATTTCTTTATTAGGATATTGTCCTAACAAATAATCTATAGAGCTTTTGTTTTCAAATTTATTAAGTGGTCAACTTTCAGGAATGTGTTGATCAGAACACGTTTTGAAAGAAGTGACAATCCCATGCAAAACGTCAAACATTCATATAAACTAGTTTTCTCACTAAATGAGAACTAATATATGAGCTCGAAGTTAAAGATTATCACCATTGATCAACAATAAATTGAAAACTTGTTTGTTATGTTTGGTAGATATTCAATACACACTTTTTGTTTTTTTATCCTTTTTATTTTAACACTTGCTTTGTTTTGTTGAAAAACAAGATGTTAAAGTTTTTTATTATATATAATGATATTTTTACCATAATCCAGTTTAAACCAGATTTCGGGTATAATGTTTGAATTCACTAAAAGCTGCATTTACATTACACTCGAAATATAGTTTAAACTAGATTTCGAAATTTAGTTCGTGTATGATTTACGATATACACAACCTGCTATGATCGAAATCTAGTTTAAACTGGATTTCGGGAGCAATGCAAATGCAGCTTAAGTGTTAACAATCAAGATTAATAACAGCATTTAAATCATAATCCGCTAGATTATAAACGCAATGTGATAATTTCAGGAAATCGTGGTGGTCATCAATTGGTTATGGATTCTAAAAAACGTCTTATTTACTTATACGGTGGTTGGGATGGTTTTGAAGATCTTAGTGATCTATGGGTTTTCGATATACGCAATAATTGCTGGACTCAGTTGTTTGAACATTCTGAACAATGTAATGGTCCCACACCACGTTCCTGCCACAAAATGATATTTGATCCTGTTAGCAACAATATATTCACGTTGGGACGTTACCTAGATAATTCCATAAGAACGTCGGAATATATAAAATCAGATTTCTTTCTCTATGATACACGGGCACGTACTTGGCTACAAATATGTGATGATACAAGTCAAGTTGGTGGACCTCAATTAGTATACGATCATCAAATGTGTATAGATGTTGATAAGCGTACGATATATATATTTGGTGGTAAAATTTTAACACCCCGTAGCGTAAGTGCCTCAACATCAAATGAACCCGAGTATTCGGGCTTATTTTCATATCATATTGCTACGAATACTTGGAATCAAATATTAGTTGATTGTCATCATCCTACTGCCTCTCAACCAGATGTATTATCCATTAAATCTCGTATAACTCACTGTATGGTATTTCATAATGTAAGTTTTAATTGTAATAATTGAAATATTTTAAATTTAATTCGTTAAAATTGAAACCATTAGAAAAAACGTAAACTATATATATATGGCGGACAACGTGGTAAAGAAGATATACACGATTTTATTACTTATGATGTGGATACACAAACTTTGGAATTTTTAAATAAACATCCAAATGGTGGACAAACTGAGGGTACTACAATTGCAGCAGCTGCTGGTGGTGGTGTTAGTGGTAGTAATAATAGTAATACAACTGGTAATTCAACATCAAATAATGCCATAAATCCAGATGGTAAAAATGAACCATCTCCCGGTTATACTTTGAGAGCTACCATAGATTGTGAACGTAATGAAATTTATATATTTTCAGTAAGATATATATCAATTTAAATCTTTATTTTAAATATTAATTGTTAATTTTTCTTACATTTTCCAGAGTTTAAGTAAAATTAAAGATCGTCGTGATATACAACATATTGATGCTTCTAACTCTTTTTGGGTTTATTCTTTGGACAACCATCTATGGTCTCGTGTTTATTCTTGCCGTTATAATTCTACCACTTCCACTTCAGTGGACTATACAAATTTAGAAAACAATACAACCGGTGTTGTAGAACCTTGTCCACGTTATGCCCATCAATTGGTTTACGATGATTTTGCTAAACTACATTATTTGTTTGGTGGTAATCCGGGTCGTTCAACATCACCACAATTGCGTTTAGATGATTTTTGGATACTGGAGTTGGAAAAGTAAGTTACATTTTGGAAAAAAAAAATAAAATTAATGTGCAAAGATAATGAATGCAATATCATAATCTTGCAAAAATTTGGCGACTACAAATACAAATTTTATAATCTGGTAGATCATAGCAAAATCGATTCCCGGTGACGACAACATCAATTTAGAAAAATAATATGTATGAGTTTTCTATCACATATGTATCGCTGCGCCCACCTTCGGTGTTCCCATAGCACTTAACCCCATCGAAGTAAAATAATGAATCAGGGCTATGAAACAAAAAAGCTTCAATAAATTCGCCAACTCTACATTATCTACTCGCGCAATTACAGTGTTGCCATGTTTGAAGCCCTTCATCTTTCACCATCTTTCACCACCTTTCATCTCTCCACTATCCCCTTTCCAAAGAAAGCAACACAATAATTAATAGGAAGAATTTCCTTAGTGTTGCTTCTCTTTAAAAAAAAAAAAAAAATTGGTAATGTGAAAAATTATCTATTTTCTTCCAACAATTAAACATATTTTTAAATTGAATCGCCAGTGTTGTCGCATTACAATTTTGAAAAAATTACTAAAAATACCAATACTTTCAAAAAATCTTAATATAATTGATAAATATTTGCTTTAAAAATAAACAAAAATAATTTTTATATACAAGTCAACATTTGAATTTAAACTGTGAGGGCTCAATAAATGTACAAAAACTCCAGAAAAAAGCTTATTGAGACACCTTTACATCTTTCTACAAAACTTCGTCAAAAAATTTCTACGAAATCGATGAGTGTTACAAAATGGGTAATAAATCTCATTCGAATTTATCAATCATTGGGAATTAAATCACTGGGAATTCAAAATCGCCAAAATTAAAAAAATTCAAATATGGAAAAAACGCCATAAATAAAAAAAAAATCGGCCAAATTCAAAATAATTTTAAAATTCGCTAAACATAAAAAATTATAAAACAAAAAAAAACTTGTAAAAAAAAGTAAATCCTTTGAAACTGATATTATTTCGCAATTTATATATTTTAGAAAAGCGGGTTATACGTTTTGATTAACAACTCTTTAACTCATAGGAGAACAAAATTTTAAGGGCCATAGGTCAATATTTCTATTTTTATCGTTACGCAAAGTTGAAGAAAAAAGGTTTGAAACAAGCTCACTTTTTTTTGTTCTGGGTTTTTAACTCTTGGATTCCATTTGGTAATCCAAAAATTTTCCAACACTTGAGAGATAAATTCATGGCGTGCTATCATCTAACAAATAAATACATGGTAGTCGAAAATTGAAACCAATTTTTTCATTTTTAATTTTTTTTGTGTTTTTTGTACCGGGATATGACATGACATATAATATAAATTTGAAAACAATGGTTCGTTAATGTTATAATTCTGCACAGTTGGAGGTGATATGCCATCAACAGATAAAGAGCACGACCTTTACAAAAGTTGAAAAACATGAGCGTGAATTTTGTTCGAAAAGCTGTTTTCCCAAGGCACATTCGCTGTTTAATTTTAAATAGGACAGGTTGCTGCGTGAACTGAGTTTTTATTTTTGTTATTTTTCAACACGAAATCAGAGGAGCAAATAACAAAATTTAATTGCTGAAATTTTATGGACTTTTTGAAAATTCTGCAAAAATTGCATAATTTTTTTTTGCATTTTTATATATCAAACAATGATATTGACAGATTTTAAAAGCCTAGAAATAATAGTGCCATCGCATATAATCGCCATCGCATATAATCGCCATCACAATTTTTTTTCAAAAGGGACTGCGTGCTAAAAAATTGACTCTTTTATCTAACACGGTTTGCTCCGACACATCAACACTGTTGCGCGAAATTCTTTAAAATGAACATTATTTGTACGATTTGTCAATGCTTTAATACAAAACCAGGGGAGCATTAATGAATATTTTATGGACCAAATGAAATTACATAGTTTCAATTAACTCTCCAACACAAATTATAATCTTTAAATATTGTTTTTAAACAAAACAAAACAAGTGTGAAAATAAAAAGTAGAATAAAAGCAAAAAGCGTGTACAGGTATCCCTCGATTTACGCGGTACTTTATTTGCGCGGTTTCGATATAACGCGATTTTATAATAGTGACCATTTTTCTGTATAACGCGTTTTTTACGCGTTTTTAGCATAACGCGATTTAAAAATAGTGGCAACCCTCTAATTGCGCGCATTACAACATTTTTTTTAAACATTATCAGCTGTTTGCAAAAAAGAAGAGGTTAAATTTAATTTGCAGTGTAAAAAAAACTTTAAAGTTAATAAAAAATAAACAATTTGCTGTGGTTTTGATTTTCCTAATGATAATGTTGTTACTCCGTTAACAGCGGAAGTTGCTCAAATACTACAAGTAATTGAAACATCTGAATTATTTAAAGACATTGTGGATGAGGATATATTGGAGATGATAAATGATGTTCCAGAATTGACAGAACAAGATCTCATTGAATTAGCCACGGACCCCGATGAATCAACTAAAGACGAAAGTGATAGTGAGGATAATCCAGATTTTGATTCTTCTAAATTAAAAACTTTTATACAAATGGCTCAGGATTTGATAACATTTTCCACTGATAATGACCCTTGTACAAATCGATCAGATTTATTTCAGTGTTCAATAAAACAATCGTTGGCATCATAAGAAGAACTTTTAAAACAACAGGAACAGCAAAAAAAGCAAAAGCGCATAACAGACTTCTTTAAAGTGGACGAAAACGTTAATTGTGACCAAAATTCTGAAGACGTTAACTATGACAAAGACTCTGAAAAAGTAGTCTTTGACGAAGATACTGAAGATTTTAACTATGACGAAATCTGTGAAGATTAGCAATATGTATAATATTTTATATTTTTTATGAATTTTTTGTTTTGTTTTTATTAATTTATGTCTTGTTGATTTAAAAAGCCGGAATGAAGTTTTTTTTATAAAATTTTTGTTATTTTTTGTTAATTTATAAATTTTGAATTTTTTTTTCAAAGCTAGTTTAAATATACTATTTTTACAAATTATATTTTGTTATAACTATTGAAAAGTACAAATAAAATAAATTTAATTTAAATTATATTAATAAGCTTTTCTTTTAACACGGATTTTCGGTCCCAAATTTGAATTTTGTATGAAGTTAGTGTTTCAATTTGCGCGGTTTATTATATTGCTGGTCCCAAAACAGAATTTTGTATTGATATAGAACCTTTATTTATGCGGTTTTGAATTACGCGGTTTTCTTCCGGTCCCAACGTGCCGCGTAAATCGAGGGATACCTGTATTGTATATCTACCAAAGGTAGAGCTTGCACTTAGCGAACAAGTTTTCAATTTATTTTTGATCAATGGTGATAATCTTTAACTTCGATCTCATATATTAGTTCTCATTTAGTGGGAAAACTAGGTTATATGAAAGTTTGATGTTTTGCATGTTATTGTCACTTCTTTCAAAACGTGTTTTTATGATGGGAACCTAGAAAATTCCCGAAATAGATTTATCAACACATTCCTAAAAGTGGTCAATTAATAAATTTGAAAACAAAAACTCTATAGATTATTTGTTAGGACAATATCCTAATAAAGAAATATAGAGTATGACCTCGAACTTGAATAATTTTCATTTTCTTTGCACAATTAAAGGTTGAAGAAAAATAATTTTTATTTTTAATAAAAATTATATCAAACCACGATTTTAAATAAAAAATTAAATTATGTTGAAACGCCACAGAAATTGACAAGGATTATTTTTGGAAAGCATGAAATAAAAATATTAAACAATTTTTTGAAAGCAATTAAAAACTGTAATTTAGAGAATTTTTTAAAATTTAAAATTTTAAAATTTAAACCGCCTTAACATTTGCGCTTCTTGCAGAAATTGATTCACGCAAACCGATTTGAAGTCCCTAAATATTGATTTGTTATCGTGTAAAATCCTATTAATGTGAAATAAAGTTAAAAAAAAAAATAATTTAGTGACTGAACAAATTGTGATTTGAGAATTCAATAACTCCATAGTCAATCAGAATTGAAAAATCGAATGAAGGATTGAATTCTTTAAAGCTCTGTTTGTAATCTACAAGAATTTTATTCAATTTTTTTTTTATTATCTGATGTCTATTACTACATTTTTAATGATTTATATTGAAACTAGATTCAGCCTATTTCGTCGTATTTAAATTAACAAAAGTAAAAAAAGCCTTGTTGCATTTAAGTTGTAATAAAATAACAAAGTTTTACAAAAAAAAATGTATACAGTGCACTCGCGATAATGTGAACACTGCATTACGTGAACACCGCTTAATGTGAACACATTTTATTTTACATTGACTACTCTAAAAGGTGAACAAAGTACGAAAGCCCTATAATGTGAACAGAAAAAAGTCGATGTGTTAGTTGGAAATGCGTAAATACGTTAAGAATTAAATTTTTTCTAAGTTTTGGGATTCCCCTATTTTAACTGTTTCACTGCATTAAGGACAGAAGATACATATAAACTATTTTCGTTGCTATTTTTACTTATTGCTGAAATTTTGTTTTTTCGTATTTACATATGTAGTATTTTTACATAAATCTTCATACAAATGTATGTAAATAATTTTCTTAATAAATCATTTACTTCTTTTATTCTAATAAAATGTCAATTATTATTTTAATATGTATAATTAGTCTAAACTTATGGCATTATTGATACATTTTGCCTTAAATTTTTGGCATTCGGAAAGGTGAACAGCTCACAAACATTATCGCGAGTGCACTGTATTTTTAAATAATTATGAGCTGATCTGCCAGATTAAATTTTATTTTATAGGTGTTGCCGATTATGAACATTACGTCTGTAATGTGAATAGGCAATTATAACAAATTTACATTGCAGGCATAATTTTGTATAATTTTTTTGACAGCAAAATCTGTTATAACCATAGTTGGCAAATAATAATAATAATATAACTAACCCTAAAATACCGATAACAATTCAATACCGTTTTAAGGAACTATTTTTAACCTTAAAATAACACTAACGAAATAACTTAAAATACCGATAACCTTAAAATGCCATAAACCATAAATACCCTAACCAAATAATTCTAAAATACCGATAACCTTAAAATACCTTAACGAAATAAGTAAAAATACTGATAACCATAAAATACTCTAACCAAATAATTCTAAAATACCGAGAACGTTAAAATATCCTAACGAAATACATTATTTATTTCTATCATTAGTTTAAAATTATTAAAAAAAGTTTATAAGGGTCAATTTGTTAAATTATAAATAGTACATACATGAAATAACATTGCAAAATTTGCATTTTTTGGTCTCATGTCATCAGACTTTCTTCATATTGTGAACAGGAAGACACCATGGAGCAATATAGACAATTCCGTTTTTTTTTTATTTTATTTATTTATTTATCTGTATTTCCATACAACAAGACATACATCTTTTAATTATAGTATGGAACTAGAAGAAGTTATAGTAATACAATATAATACAATTTAAAAAATAAAAAAAAAAAAAAGAAAATATGACAAATTTTAAAAATAAAAAATTAAAAATTAAAAACAGTTTTAAAAAATTACAAAGTTTAACAATATTTAACAATATTTAACAATAGTGCAAATTAATTATTAATTTTAGTTTAAAGTGTGTAGTTACGTTGTATTATTGTTCAAATGTTTTGTTATTTCGGTTTTAAAAGTGTTTACGTTGCTGCTTGTTTGTGCCCTATTCGAAAGTCTGTTCCATAGATAGATCGCGTTATAGTAAAATTGCCATTCCGTTATCTTACTTCTGTGTGCAATAGGTATAACCTTATTCCCCCTGTCGGACCTTGCAAAAGTTATCCGATTATATAAATATGACGGTACTTTTGTATACACGATTTTGTGCAGAAGCGTAAGAGTCCTGATGTTGACCAGATTATTAAAAGTCAAGTTGTAAAGTTTTTTACTTAAGGTTGTAATTCTATCAATAGTGTGAAGACCAAATACATATCTAGCAATGTTATTGAAAATAGTATTTAACTTTTGCTTACTAGTGGAATCACAATTAGCATAAACTTCGCATCCATAAAGAAGTACTGGCATTAAATAAGTTTTAGCAATTTGCATTCTAATATTAACTGGAGTGCAAAAGTGTGTTGCCCACAGAGTACGAAGCATTGAGTACGTTTTACCTACTACAATATTAACGTGATTATCCCAACTGAGCGTGTTGTTAAATGTAATGGCCAAATTCTTTGCTGAAGTTACGATTTCAATTATTTCATTGTTAATACGAATGTCAACGTTAATATTTTGTTTTAAAGATTTTTTGCGGATTATTAAACATTTAGATTTTTGTGGGTTCAGGCATAGACCATTTCGTGATGCCCAGCAATAAATGCTGTCAAGATCAGAATTAAGCTTGCATACATTTTCATTTATAGTTTTAAGCGATGTGTTGATGTATAGCTGCACGTCATCGGCATATAAATTAATTTTACTGTGGGATACATTATCAGGTAAGTCATTAACGTACAAAGAAAATAAAAGTGGGCCCAGAATTGAACCTTGTGGTACTCCTCGGGTAACAGATAAAGCTCCAGAATAATAATCAATTAAGAACACAGATTGAGAACGATTATCAAGGTACGATTTAATTAATGATACTGATGTGTCACAGAATGCGAATTGATAATAGAGCTTTGAACAAAGTAATGAATGGTCAACAGAATCAAAAGCTTTTGAGAGTGAACTAAAAGAACCAAAAGTGTTAAATTCCCACCATCAATAGAACAACGTATATCTTCAGTAACGTCAATTAAAGCTGTGATGCAACTGTGTTTCTGTCGAAATCCGGATTGCTTGCTGGTGAGCAGATTATATTGTGCTAAGTGGTCACTTATCTGTTTATGTATTATTTTCTCAAAGACTTTGGACAGAAATGGTAAAATTGCTATCGGCCTGAACTCAGAATTAGACTTTGAAACTGGTATTATTTTTGCATGTTTCCAGTTAGTTGGAAAGACACTAGTCATGAGGATGGTGTTAAATAAATGAGTGATGAATGGTAACAGCTGAGGAAGTAGGATTATAAGAAATTTTGGGTTGATGTTATCATAGCCAATAGCATTAGACTTAATCGAAATAATATTTTGTAAAACCTCAGATTCATTTACACAGCAAAATTCAAAAATGTCACTGCGGTTATGGTTATTATCAAAATTATAGTTGTGCTGTCCAAGAGCAGGAATAGGTATTCTTGTAAAAACATCATTGAGTTCATCTGCACTATATTTGCAGATAATGTTATTATTTTTGATCTTCCCAATACCAATTTCACGTATGGTTTTCCATTTACTTTTTCCATCAATTGCGTTACTAAAACGTTTAGCATAATATTCCGATTTAGCCTTTCTAATTTGACGATTTACTTCAATTCTACCTTTACAAAATTCTTCTTTGAGCTCAGGTGTCTTAAATCTCTTTTTTCAATTAAAAATTTAATAGACACTGTAAACCAAGGTCTAGTAGTTTTCTTTGTTGTTCTTGTTTTTATGGGGACAACAAGGTCATATATATGTAGAAGATTAGTTTCCAAAAAGCACAGCTGGTCATTACCAGACGGCATGTAAAAAATAGAATCCCAGTCAATATTATAAAAAATTTCAGCCAAAAATTGATAATTGATATTTTTAAAATCACGATACGAAAAAGTTTCGACTTTATGTTTCAAATGAAAATCATAAGTTATAAAAATTAAATCATGTCTAGAAAAGCATGATGCCGCCAGTTGATCATATAGCAGCACTTTGGACACATCATTAACAAAGAAGAGATCAATTAGAGTACTCGCAGTGTTGCTGAAATGAGTAGGTAAGTTGCAATTAACAGATGAAAGACCAATTTGTAACATTGAATCAGACAGATCAGTAGTTTCTAATAAATCTGAGTTGAAATCACCAGCAATTATTAAATCAGTACAAGAAGTTGTTAATTGTACAAGAAGTTGTTAATTTTTAGGTCTTTAAAATTTTAAAACTCGCGGTTTCATTCAAGTTTTTATTTTTCAAAAACTTGAAAAAATTTATAAACTAGTGAACTTCAGAGACCTAAAGTTTCTAAACAGACCGCTTCAAAAATTAAAGCCGCGATTGTCTTCCTTTACGATCTGTAATCCAAAAACAAACGATTCTTTCTAAAAATACACTTTAACTGTTCTTGACTTTTGGAATGCATTTTGCTCTTTCCTCCCTACGATTTTAAAAACATTTTTGTAAAATGCATAGTTTTCTATAAAAAAAATAGAACTTCGATTTTTATGGAACAAGAACCTATTCTCTCAATATCAACATAACGCACTGCATTAGAAGGGGCATCCCCTGAGTGTTGGTGTAACGTAAAAAAAAGAACGAAATGTGTATCTGGCTTAATAGAGTCTTCATGTTTTAAATATTAAGAAAATCGGAGCACCCTTGGTAATATATGTGGCGATTTATCATGGAATCAATGATACATAAGAAGTCCGTTTTTCGAGTGTAAAATATAAAAAATGTTAGGAAGCAGTTTTGTAGAGAATGTTTAATTAAGAGAAATGCATCATTTTTTTCAAAAAATTTGTTTTTGTCCAATATAACGCGGCAAAGTCACCTAAACGAAACTCTGCAGTAACTGCCTGAGATTTTCATGCATTTCAATGGTCCGGGTACATAATTTCTTTTGTCTATTTGATGTAAGTATATTTAAAAAATATAGTATTTCAACATTAGTTTTGAAAAAAAAATATTGGATAACAATAATAGTTTAAAAAATATTCAGGATTTTATGATGGCACTCAAAAATTCAGTGTTTTTAGTATTTCTTGGACAAAAAAAAAAGTTGAGCTTTATCGACCTGTTCTGGTTTCAAAAATGAAAGGTGGGAGTGTATTCTTTCAATTTAATAAATAAAATTCAGATAATATTTGCTAATGTTGAAAAAATAATAAATTTTATAAAAAAAGTTACACGAAATTTCATTTCAGTAATTCAATGAAACACGATATAAAATGGTGTATACTTTTAGGCCCATGTGTTTATAACAATGATCACTTGTGCCAAGTTTCAAGTTTTTTGGTGAAGAAATAAACATTTGGGACGAAAAAATCTTTTCGGGTTATATGGGCGAGGTCGATTTCCATTAAACTTTGCATATATCTCAACTTTATAACACTGATCACTTGTGTCAAATTTCAAGTTTTTTGGTGAAGAAATAACAAATTGGGACGAAAAAATCTTTTCGGGTTATATGGGCGAGGGGCGAGGTCGATTTCCATTAAAATTTGCAGATATCTCAACTTTATAACACTGATCACTTGTGCCAAGTTTCAAGTTTTTTGGTGAAGAAATAAAAATTTGAGGCAAAAAATATTTTCGGGTTATATGGGCGAGGGGGCGATGGGCGTGGTCAATTTTGATGAAACTTAAAATTTTTCTTAATTGAGTTAATGAAAGGCTTTGGGCTAAATTTCAATGTTCTACGAGCTCTCCTTATACTTTTTACCAAGAAATGTATGAAGCAATCCCACTGTGCGACGGACGCGACATTCGCACACTTTTAGTTGAGCCAAAAACAATAAAGGAATATAAAGATGCGGTATTTATCCTTAGTGTATTAAAGCAAGGAAGAGTACTAAATTTGAACATAAACATTGGGCAGAATCAATAATGTGGTAAAAAGATATAAGCAAATATCAGCGAGAAACGGACGCGACAAATATAGAAGTTATTTTTATGCACTTATAGAAATATGTAGTGTCCGACCGAACAGTTCGGCCAGAAAATGCATTTGGTCTGTATTCGGTATTTTAAAGCATTATGGACAAATTTGGCGCATGGTAAAATGTTTATTGGGCTTATTAGATGCTATTTTGAGTGTCAAATTTGAAGAAAAGTCTCTAGTTAACCAATGAATTCACTGTTCGGCCTCAGAAAGTTCGGCCAAATTGAAAATAGTTCGGCGGCCGAACTTTTAACTTTATAGCTAAACTTCGGCTTTTCTCTTAAATTTTATACACAAAATCGAATTAAATCGGCTCAACAAACATGTTTCCAATACCAAAATTTGTCATCATTGCCTCTAGATATCAAAAAACCGACAAAATATAGTTTTTTGGTCGAACTGTTCGGTCGGACACTAGAAATATGTATACATAAGTCAGAGAAACTTGTGGAATTTTTTTTTTTTGAGAATGTGGAAATTAAGGTGAAAGAACAATGTTTATGTGTAGATTTATGAAATATGAAAATTTTCTTTTAATTTTTTTAAATTGGGTAAAGTACAAATACGGACGCGACAAGACGAACGCGACAATTTTTTCCAAGACACCAAAACAAACAAAATTTGGTAATAATAATGATTCAACTTTAATTAAAAAAACCTAAAAAAAAAACCATAACATAAAGTTAACTTCAAGTAAATGTAATAATAATAATAACAAAAATGATATCGAAATAAAGTTCCATATTCTCATACATATGTACTTTAGGATATATAATAGTTAATAAATTTGGATTTTCTTAGTTAATTTTAATTATATATTTTAATGAATAAGAGGTCCGAGCAACCTCAATGCTTTCGCTGTTGAAATAAGAAAACCAAGGCAGCCTTTTTATCCCTTTAATATTTGGAATTTTCTGCCACAGCTCAGCCAGTTCAGGTGAAAAACAATCATATATAAAAAAAGCTTAACTCCATGAATGTTGTTCCTTGCACAGTGATAAAACGATAAAGCATCTTTGATAATATTGATATAAATCGCAAAAAGTCTCAGAAAAAAATGTTTTCTTGAAGTTGTATATTTCAGAAAATGAGAAAAGTTAAAAATGCTTTTACATTTATAAAGTATAGACATTTAAGATTTATTATTGAAAACAAATAAAAAGTTCTGAGCACTTTTGCATTTTTCACTCGTGGTTGACCTTTTTTTTTTTGAAATTGCCCATATTTAGGTAAATTAAATAAAAAAGCATTTCTTTTTAAATGGTTTAGTGTTTTTGGTACTTTAAAGTAATTCATTAATTTATGTCATCTGTAAAATATACTAAAACATTAACATAACCTAACGAAATAACGTAAAATAACAATAATCCCACAAAAATAACAATAACAAAATATTTTAAAAAAACGTTAACCTTAAAATAACATAACGATATAACATAAAATAACATTAACCTTAAAATACCCTAATGAAATATTCACAAAATACCGTTATCCAATACCGATAACCGAATGAAACGGTTTCCAACCCTAGTTATAGATTTTGCTGTCAAAATAAATGATTTAATATAATTCAATTGTACAATTTTTTACAAATTTAATACTATCTGGGGTGTTCTGAAAAACGAACAACACTTAATTTTATGTGAAAACGAAATTTATTGTTTGTTTTTTTTTTTTTTTTTTGTTTTATTTAGACCAAAACGTGAAGAGATTTTAAGACATTGTCGTTATTTAGTGCGTAAATTACACTACGAAGAGATGGCTAAATCGGATCCATTTAACGCCATGCAATATTTGCGACATCACATAGCCGAAGTAATTGATCATAACAACAAGGAACAATTGCAAAATGTAAATCAAATTTAAATATCTTTTTTATAAACCAATTAATTATAAACATTTTTTTGTACTTAGTTCCATAAATTAGCTTCCTTACTCTTTAAAACGGATGATGATACAGATATTAAAGAAGAATGTTTAGATACATTATCAATAGGAGCAGAAAAATCTTTAACCGAAACTATTTCAGATATGACATCATCATCATCAGCAACTGAAGAAGGTATTTATTTAACAAATTCTTTTGAATATTTTGTTGAATTAATATAGAAAAAAAAAAAATTAATTAATTTCCAGATGCTTGTAATAAATCGGAAGATACTACTTCTGATAATACTCAAGCTACTGAAGATTTATCTATGGAATCTTGTGAAAGTTCTACTTCGGGTATATCAGATGCTGCCTCTTCCTATTCGGCATATCGTAAATCGGGTGGCAAACGTTCTCGCCATCATTTTATTGATGATTTAAGATCACGCAGATCGTTTCTTTTCAATAAACTTGTTCAATTAATGCCTTCAAATATGGTACAACCTGAACGTAATATTAGCGATTTTGCTATTGTATAAATTTTCAACCGTTACTAAAACTATTTTTCCTTTTTTTTTTTAAATAATACTTTGAAAAGACTATTTATTCATTGATGATATTCTGTGTATGCGTTTTAATTGTTGTGTTTTTTTTTGTAGGCGTTTTTAAATTTCAAGTTTTTAACTGAATACATGAGATTATTGATAAAATAAGAAAAAAAAAAAACGATAAACTTTTCCTGTTTAAATATATTTTTCAATCATAGTTTAAGTAACAGTATAATTATATTTTGTGATATCTGAAATGTTTTAAAAAATTGGCATATAATTTTAATCATTTTTTTTTTTGTAAATTAATTTTGTTAAATTAACTCTCCAACCTTGTTAAATTAACTTTAAGTAGAATATAAATCTAATAAATATGTTTTTTTTTCATACTTTAATAAAAACAGATTTTATACATTTTTATTTAAATCCATTAATAATTTTACAGGTACCATACAAAGTTATTGAAGTATTTTCTTTGCGAAAGTGTTTAATTCTTAATTTGCATTTTAAGTATGAAGGAAAATTAAATTTTTGAATTCCCAAACTCTATCGATTTCCTGACTCATTACATATAAAACCATCACAAATATCGAATATTCGTCCTCTACCCCCTTCCATTTTAGCCAAACCATAGAGCAATTAACAAGGAATGTTTTATGTGACGTTACCCAGAACAATAACATTTCAAAATAGAAAAACATGGACATGGTCGATCTTAAAATATTCAGTACACCATTTGTCTTTAGAATTTCATTAAAGACTATATATTAGCTTTTAAATTGAAATGAAATTTCAGTTGATGCAATAATAACGCAAAATACTCAGAATATTTTTTCAAACAAAAATATTTTAGTGTGAAAATCAGAGGGCGAAGCCGAGCTAAAATTTTCGGCGGCGGCTAAGCAAAAATAACTCGGCGGCGGCTTAAAGCCGGCTTGTAGCCGACTGTTTTTAGAAATATTTGAAAAAATTAAATTGATTTATTTATTTAAAAAAAAAGAGATTAAAAAAAGTAAAAGTAATTCATTGCCTCACTATCATGCGGCATTTTAATTAAGTATGTAAGATTTTGATTATTTTGATAAAAACGGTTCTACGTCTTTCATGTTATCATGCACGAATAGCTGTTTTTTTCCACTTCTTTTTTCGTTAACGCAATTCCCAGCAAAAGAAAAAAGTAATTCATTGCCTCACTATCATGCGGCATTTTAATTAAGTATGTAAGATTTTGATTATTTTGATAAAAACGGTTCTACGTCTTTCATGTTATCATGCACGAATAGCTGTTTTTTCCACTTCTTTTTTCGTTAACGCAATTCCCAGCAAAAGAAAAAGCTTGTTCTGAAGATGCTGACGTGGCTGGAATCCCAAAACACAAATTGGCCAGTTTTGCAACATTAAGAAAATGCTAAAAAGAATAATCTGTTTTTTTAAAAAAAACAGTAACGCAAATTCCAACTTATTTAAACAATCATAAATATACTCAGTTAAACTAAACAATTTTGATTTATATTTTAGAATTGCCTTGCCGCAAAATATAGATCAAAAGATTTAATAGTAATCTACTTAGCTAAAAGTAAACTATAATCTAAAAAAAATTAACATTTCAGCTTAACTATCAAAGTCGGCTACGAATTTTAGCCGATGAAAGCCGCATGCTTCGGCGGCGGCTAATGCAAGTAAGAATTATACGGCGGCGGCTGTGCGCCGACTTACAGCCGGTCAACTTCGCCCTCTGGTGAAAATGTGTTATTTATACCGAACTTTATTTTCTTATTGCGTTTTGTAAATTCGTAAATATTATTTTTCTGGATTATGTCAAAATGGTCTAGGGCAACCGGACCTTTTGTAGCAATCCTTGTTTAATTAAATCATGAGCCAAACTTGGTATGGAAGGTAAGTGTCATATAAATATGCCATCGCACAAGTTTTGGTTTGTTAGCTCTAACGGTTGCGGAAATAACGAGTTTTAAAATATGAAAAAAAAAATCGAAAATTTAACAAAGGTAGTCGTACTCATGTTTTAATTATACAAGGTTTGCTACATAAGTTTTTTCCCGGTTGCCCTAGTCCATTTTGACATAATATAGAATAGTAATATTTACCACAAACCAATTACCAAGGACTGTTATTTGTGAAGTTACCCAGAACAATAACATTTCAAAAAAAAAAAAAACATGGACATGGTCGGCCTTAATATTCAGTACACCATTTGATTGACTTACTCTTACCAAATGTCCTTAGAATTTCATTATAGACTATATATTAGCTTTTTAATTAAAATGCAATTTAAGTTGATGCGATAATAACGCAAAATATTTAAAACTCTTACACATTTTTCAAACAAAAATATTTTAGTGTGAAAATGTATTATTAATGCCGAACTTTATTTTCTTATTATGTTTTGTAAATTCGTAAATATTATTGTGTAATTAAAACATGATAGGGATTATATGTTAAAAAAAGTTTTGCAAAAGCAGTTGCACATAATTATCCATATCTTTTTTTAACGGTTTAAGCTACAAGAGTCATTGATATCTCATTTTAAAGGTACTTACAACGTGGTTTTACTGGTTCGCAAAAATAATTCACTTCTTGACGGTAAAATGCTTTTTTTCAAAAGCCGCGGTTAAAAAAAAAACAGTTTCTTGAAATACAGCTTTTTGTAACGCGGGTTTTGAGAACAATGCATTTGCCGTGGAGAAGTGAATAATTTGTGTGTACTAGTAAAACTACGATTTAAGTAGCTTTAAAATGAGGCATCAATTAAATTTTCGAATATTTATCATATTTTGAAACGCGATATTTCAAGATCCGCTGGGATTAGCTGTCCTACATTTGGACGAGGTTGTAGTTATATGATGTACATCTTATATACCAAGTTTGGTTGAAATCAGAAGGGTTTAAGGAAATCGAGTTTTTGCTTTTATATGTTTTCAGTGTCTTTTAGAATTAATTAAATATATTTTTTTATCATTCGATTTTTAATTCATTCGGTAAACTATGTGAGAAACAAAGTCGTCTACTCGTTTTGTACAACACAATTAAATTAAATCTATATTTAATGTTAATTTTAAGTTATAATATATCGCTCATTTACTTCAAGACTGTCATAAGTCAAAAAATGCAATTTTTGAGTTAATGACGCAGACTTATTAGTTATATCATGCTTTATATTGTGCGAACCGCGGTACGCGGTTCGCATTGTCGCAGCTGCGGCATACCGGGCGAGGAGGAGACTGTGGAGCATCTTCTCTGCGATTGTCCGGCGCTGCAGAATATTCGACTCCGGATCTTGGGTGACCATATACTGGACGACCTCTCGGTAATATCACGTGTGGGATTCGGTGATCTCATACGTTATCTTAACCGAACGGGGTGGGTCTAGTACTCCGGATACTAGTTCCTTACGGGTAGTGTGGTCTCTTCAAAACGGAGTCGCTTTTTGACTCTACTTGATGCTCACGAGTAGCGTGAGCTGCCACTTAAACCAACCAACCATGTATACTTTTCCAGATAGAGAATATACTTCATGCAAAGAGAATATACTTCATACAGAAACTGTGCTACTCATGGGTCTCTCGATAATTAGCGAATTCGCACACAATTCTCACTAAGAGAAAGATACATTAACACCCTCTATTTATAAAAAACGTGACCAAATAAATAGAGAAAGGTTCGAGTGAGGCAGATATGGATTGAAAACTTTAAACTCGGTTTCTGCAGTCTTGTTTTTTGAGTTATGCCAGTCTTGCAGTAAATGAGCGATATGAATGTCTTGTCCGTTAATATTTTTACGTTGCCATCTACATTCTCATGTGATTACTAACATAACATAGCATGTTACCGTTACAGTTCTGTTATGTAAATGTTAAATGTATGATGTATGCATATATGCAGGGTTGGCAGTTTGGCATAATGGATGCCAGATTTAGCACTTTTTTTGTGATTTAGCACTCATATTTTATAAAAAGTGCTAGAACTTTTTTAAAATAATTTCCTTGTTTTTTATCACTTTTTTGCCACAAATATATTTTCAATATTTTTTCACAGATATTAATTATAAATTTATTAATGAAACTAAAATAAAATTTTCAGTTTTTTAAACAACAATTTTCAACAATTGAGAATATTTTATTAATTTGACCACATTGGAGTTATAGCTAATTAACATAATTCTTTTAATTTCTGTTGAAAATTTAAAGATTTACCAATTGGTTTGTTTAATTTATAACCAACTGAACCTCACCCCTTCCAAATTTGTTCAAATTTGGCACAAATGTATTTTATGCAACTAAAGTTGACACCAATTTTTGGCTCAGTAGACCCCTTGGTTCAGAAGACCCCTATTGCGTCTTAAATATTGAAAAAATCATAAAAAAGGTACTGAAACGACTTTACAAAATTAAGTATATAATGAAAAGTATTGATGCTACATGAATCACTGAGGTCTTAAATTAAAGATGATCTACAAAATGATATGTCGCGTGATTAATTTTTCAAAAGTTCAAAGGTCAACTTTTCATAACACAAAGTTCGCGAGCGAATATTTAAAAAAATAGTATTATAAAAATTAAAAAAATATATGTTACGAACCTTTTCTTAATACTGCCTGTAAGTGTTTAGCTGTAGAACGTATTGGTTTCTGATTTACTGAGAAAAATGTCACACCAAGTCAAAAAAAATAATTAAATATGATTTTTTTATGTTATTTAAATTAAATAGAATTACATAAAATGTTTTACTTTTGTTTTAATTATTAATCCTAAGTGTTTTAGCTATACAGATTTTATTTATAGATAATTGTAAAAATCACAGCAATCACAGAGCCTTTTAATCAACTGATTGCAACAGTATATTGAAACTTTATGTGGTCTTTGTCTTCTTTAGTGTTAAGAGCTTTTGAAATTCTTTGTTTAATACGTAAACATTCAAGTGTATATGGGCTTCTTCAAATATTTCTCAAAGTTTTTTTGAATTGAAAGAAACATCGAACAAGACTATACTTAAAAGATATGACATGCAAAGTTTCACGTTGAAGACTCTTCACCTAAAGAATTAGTGGACAAAATATAACTTTAAACAGACAAGAGTTTTTTCATTCATTTTATTTTCGCATAGTTTTTAACTTTCAGATCCAAACCAATACAAAATGGAGACTTGGGAGATTTATTCACTAAAAAAAAAAATTAAATATCTTTGGTGAAAAGTTGTATTGTGGTTTACAAGTGAAACCAAAATTTTACGAATTTTAAACTTTTGAAGAGTATTTAAAAACATGTGTATTTTATAAAGTTTTAGGTATACCAAGTTGATGTCAACGCACCAATAACGAGTTACGGACATCACAAACTTAAAAGGAATTCGCGTAAATTTTTTGAAAATGTATTTTTTTTCCTCTGACATTCACAATAATATTTGAAATTGGCTAGTGTATTGTGTGAACTGAGTATCTTAGTGTATTGTACCTCCAAATCAAAAAGGCACTTAACAATTTCTAAACGCTAAAATTTTATGAAAAATATTTTTTTTGCTAAATCAAACCTTTTTTTCCAGATTTTTTTTATAAAAAACCCTACCCTACCCTATTATAATCATATAACAACAAATTGTATCCTATTACCCCTAACCGAGCACTAGCTACTACGGCGTTCGGCTTGTTGTAGCGAAAACAGACCAATGTTTCTGGTGGGAATCGAACCCACTACCCTGATATGCTAGCACGCAACCAACTAGCCTACCGGGGCTAAACAAATTAGCTATGTTCACCTGATTCTTAATTGTTTTGTTTACTTAAACTTTTTTTTGTGTTATTTTCAATTAATTCAAATAACTGAGCCTCAGTACGTAACAAATTAATTAATAGTTAAGTTAAAAATAACTGTGAAAAATTTTCAGTGTAGTATTTGCATCATAATACACATTTTCATTCAATTCGACGCTGTTGAGCATTTTAGGGTTAATATCTGTTTATAAATCAAGCGATTTTTTAAATATGTAGTTAACACTACTAATCTACTAATTTTAATTAGAGTTGGGATTAATCGTTGCGCACTATTCATGTTTTACGAGGTTTTTTCACAAATTTGACTACATAGACAAAAAGTGTTACATTAAAAATTGAAACTTTTCTAAAAAAAAATTATTTATTTTGTGTAAAAAACATCCCAAGAAACATTTTTACGGACTCTCCGGCATGTACGGATTCTTGAATCCGGGGTTTACGGTACGTTTTCGGACCGTTTAATCGGATTTTCGAAAACACGTTTTTAGTCCGTTTGGGGATATCAGTTTTCGTGCCGTTTAATACGGACTTCACCGATTTTCATCCGTTTCAAGTCAGTCACAATCGGTAACAATTTTTTTCAATTTGTTTTATTAAAATAAAATTAAGTAAATAATATAAAAGATCGGGGCGCCAAATAAATTCAGATAGCATGCATAATATGCATTGCATACGTTAGATGGTAAGTATTTATATAATTTAAAACGCTCAAATGAGATTGTGCAAACAAAAATATATTTGTTCATAGAATCCATCGTTTTTAAACCCCACTTAATATTTTTTACATGTAGATATCTGATTCAATAATGGGCCACAAACTAACAATGATGCTCTTGGTGGAAACAAAAAACTGCATCGAAAAAGTAAGTATCAATTTTTTTTTTTAAATAAAAAAAATATATTCCAAGAAAACTCTTACTATCTCTTGAAACGAAAATAATAAATTCTTTTTTCCTTTTAGATTCTGAATATTATCGACCACAAATGTTCCGTGATGCTGCTAAGCTGTGGCGAATTTCGTATTTAATTAAAGTTAAATGAAGTATATTTTAATATTTTTTCAAATAAATTAATAAATGTATAAAAAAAAAATAAAATCCATTGAGTTTTTTGTAAAAAAATGGTTGGAATACGGACCAAATAAGTATTTTCAACGATCCGTTTAGTGTCCGTTTTATATCCGTAAAAAAACGGAATCATCCGTTTTCAGCACGACAAAACGGTCCGGAAACGGTCCGTATTTGATGGACTTTAAACGGATTTGAGTCAGTTTTTAACACGACCCAACGGTCCGTGACTTGCAACGGATTCGAATCCGTATTCGATGTTCCTTTTAATCCGTTTTCTGGTCCGGAAAACGGTACGGAAACGGACTCCGGATCCCACTATGAAGTACCGAAAACGGCACATAAACGGATAGGATTGTTTGCTGGGATTTTATATATATTAATTGTTTTTCCTAATTTGAAACAATATTGTTACTATTTTCTAAAAAAAAAATGCTCTTGCAAGCAATTTGATTGAATAGAGAATAAAAAGAACGAAATGAACGATTGAACGACAAGATCGAATAGTGGTGAACGTATCACATCGTTCAATAGAGTGAGTCGTTCAATTGAACTAGTTCGTTCATGAAAGATACAACTCTATTTTTAATACTACGAACCCTGACATTTCCAATTGCAGTGAATGACAGTTGAAGAAGAATAAATAAACGAGAGTCAAGAATAAAAGTTCTTGTAATTTATGATAATTGTGCCAAAATATTAAAGTGATTAATAGCAAAATATAACGATTAACAATTGTAAAATATATGAAATTGCAATCATTTCTAAAAATACCATTATTTTAAGAAATAAAAAATATAATACCAATTAAGGCAATACATATTTTTTCCAGTCTTATATTTTACACCGTGTGCCTTCTGCGATTTGTGGGTGTTTCTTTTTTTTTTCGTACGTTTTCATTCATTTGTAATTACGGGTGTTGCAACATCCAGTTAAAGAAGTATTTAATAGTATAGTGCAGAGTAGAAAAAGGGCATGAATGTGTTTCGCCAGCAGTGTTGTTGAAGCCCATAAAAAGCTATTTATAGCAAACGCGGGTGGTGGTTGCCCTACAAGTAGTGGTGGTGGTGGTACAGCAGCAATTGAAAAACGGGATTCTTTAAGTGGTTTAAAGGGCTTACGTTCAGATAAAAGGGGCAGCAGTCTGGGCGGAAGTGGTGGCAGCAATAATAATAGTTTGAAAACTATAAAAATGTCTAGAGGAAAAAATCGCATACAAACAGAAGTTTGTGGTGATTGTGGAGCTACAGGTATATAAAGAGAGCGAGAATAAGTGTTGCATTATAAGTATATGGAACTAAAAATTTCTTCTTTTTTTGTAGATCCTTCTTGGGCCTCAATAAATCGTGGTATTTTACTATGTTCCGATTGTTGTTCGGTTCATCGTAGTTTGGGTAGACATATTTCCATTGTGAAATCATTACGTCAGGGCACCTGGGAACCTTCCGTCTTGAATTTTGTCAATTCGTTAAATGCTCATGGTGCCAATAGTGTTTGGGAACATCATTTGTTAGATGGTACAACATCGTCGGGCAATAAAGGCACTCCTCGTATACGTAAACCCTCACCCAAAGATCCACTACATCCTAATAAATCGGATTTTATTAAAGCCAAACATGTTCAATTGTCATTTGTGTTGAAGCCCAATTTACAAGATGGTGATGATGACATCACCGGCTCTAATTTGGAACATGAACTGAGCAAACAATTACATGCCAGTGTTCGTACTAGCAATTTGGAAACTTCTCTGCGTCTCTTGGTACAGGGTGCCGATCCAAATTTCTTTCATGAAGAAAAACGTTCTACCCCTTTACATGTTGCTGCTAAATTTGGTCAAGCTTCACAAATTGAATTGTTGATTGTTTACGGTGCCAATATAAATGCTATTGATGGTAATGGCTTAACCCCTCTAGAGGTTGCCAAGGCCAATAATCATACATTAATTGCTGAACGTTTATTAGATGGCATGTATGAAGTCAGCGATCGCATTATTATGTTTTTGGGTGGCAAAAAACCAGATCATACGGTAAGTTTTATTTTTGAATTATAATTAGGTAATAAAAAATCCCGCAATTTTTCATTTTCCGGGAAGCGGACAATTTTTGTTTTATTTTCCGTTATCCCGCTCGAAAAATAAACTATAAAATTATTCAGATTAAATTAATGCTTTTGTATGCGAAATGTCTTACACGACCTGAGAATATTTTTTATTAAACTAAGGCCATTATAAATGTGTGGTCTTTCTCAGAATTTATAGTTTTTCTTAAGTCTGAGAGAAATTAATTTTATAACAGCAATTCCTTTAAATCTTCTATTAACAAAAGTTTAAGTATCAAAAAATTTTTTAAAATTAAACTAGAAAAATTATATAATTATTGAAGTGTTCGGCCTAAAAACTGCATTTGGAATATATTTGGTAATTGAAAGTGTTTTGGCAAAAACATTTTTAGGAGCGATTAAGAGTGACTTTGAATATACCCGGTTAAAAAAGGTCATATATGTACAAATATGTTTATATATGGACATATATGGTTGCGTATATAGACAAATATGGAAATATATGTTTCATATATGGGCATATATGGAAGTATATGCGTTTTCATATATGGGCATATATGGAAGTATATGCGTTTTCATATATATAAAACGGAGTCATATATGGTCATATATTAAGGTATGTGATTTCATAGTTACATGGACATATGTATGTGAAAAAACGACTCATATATGAACATATAAGGAAGTATATGTGACTCCATCTACCCAAAGACTATTAAATGTGCAAATATATTAACCAAAATTTTTATTCAATTTATATAGTAAAATTATATATGTACTTGAGTAAAAGCGTTTGTATATAAAACATTATTGTTTAAACACTTATATGTTTTTGTCTGCTAATGTATTAAGCCGGACATAATTATATAAATTCATATATAAAATTTATTTTTTCGAAAAATGTTAATATGATGTCATATATAATTGCGTCTAATCGCATCTCGGTCAATGTTTAATTGTATATTTTATTTGGAATTATATAAAATTAATTTAAAATTAATATACATTTAGATATTATATCATAATTAAAAAGCACAATTTAATTTTGGATTAGATTGTATATTACCCCATACAGATTCACACTGGAAAATTTGTCACACTAGAAAATTTGACATCAATACACTTTAACAATTTCCTATCTAATTTTGTGAATAAATGCGCACTTTTGACTTAAGTCGACTTAAGAACCTTCTCCCAAATTACCTCTTTTGAATGCACCTACTGATTCCTTTATAAATAAAATAAAATTTCCAAATGGAATTAAATCTTCTACAAATTTTAAAGGCGTTAACTTTTGCGATTGACTAAGGTCTGTTAATAAGTTTGAAGCTAAATAAGTATTTGCAGTTAATTATTTTGGAAAATAAAGGGTCCGCCAAATAACTTTTTTTTTTTGAACTCCTGAACCAATTGGACTTTGTATGGCGTCATACCAAGGTCTTTATGCAAAATTCGTCTCAATGATGTCTCCGAAATGTTCAATTGTTGAGAACGACGGTGAATTGATGTTGATGGCGCTTCACGCAAACTTTCTGCCACAGCAGCAATATTCTCGGGTGTACGCACTGATTTTGGCTTTTCACGCTTTGGTTTATCGATGAGGATGCCAGTTTCTTTCACTTTTTTCACAAGATAACGAACATACGGACCATATTCGTTCAGCGGAAGGATAACACTAATTATCTGTCAAATCAGACATGAGCTAAGTGTTACCATTCACGAAATAAGCACTAGTTGAAAAAAAAACGTTAGATGCCGGACCCTTTATTTCGGATTTCAATGGAGTTTTTAATGCTAAAACCGGATACAACTATAACTGATTTTGTATATGTTTATATCAGTTCAGATTTAATTTTATACCATTACATAAAATGTGATTAAATTGTATCGCGCCATTATTCTTATGTAGTTTAATCTGATAGTATTAAATTAGAACCAAAGCAACGAAAACTTATATAATTATATGGGCCCATTTCTCGGATTAAACTGTATAAAGAAACATACTAAATTACGTATGATTATATAAAGTATGATCATTTTTTTTTAATCGGGTATCCAATCAGTTTTATAAACGCATTTTAAAGACCGATTGTAAACAACTTCAATTCTTAATCTAAGAACCTCTGATTCATATTTTTATTTTGTATTTCAGTAGAGAATCCGCACTATTTACTGTACTCTCCTTGTCAGTAAAATAAGTAGATTTTTTTTATTCACTTTTGTCATCATTACGACAATATTAACGCACTTAACTAGTAGTTTATACCAATTTTTGAAAATTGTAACTCTTCATAAATAAGTTCATACAAAAGTAAAAAATATGTTCCAGTAATTAAATCATTACAATTTAAAAAAATTGCCTAAAATTATAAGAAATCAAAAAAATTTAAAAAATCGCAAAAAAAAATAATTGAAAAAGAAAACAAATATGAAAGAATTAAAAAACATCGCCAAAATTAAAAAAAACATTTACATTATTTTTTTTTTTACATTATTTAATTAAAAAAAAACATTACAAATTTGAACAATATCGTCAAAAAAAAAAAAATCGAAATGATTTTAAAATAATCTCAAAAAGAGATAAAAAACCGTAAAAATTAGCAAATTGGAAAAATAAGAAGTTAAAAAGATTGTCAAAAAAAGTATTCAAAACCAAAAAAATCGTCGAAATTAATAAAAATCACTCAAATTGATACAAAATCGCAAAAAGTAAAAAAATATGTAGTTAAAATTAAAAAAAAAAAAATCAAAATTAGAAAAAATCGTCAGAACAGAAAACATGGCCAATACCCGAAAACCAAAAGTGCTAGAGAGAATTTGTTCTTTGCACCTGTGGTGAACTAAGCATCGAAGCATATACGGAGGTTGAAAACTCGTTATAAATTAATAAAAAATAAATAATATTTTTTATCTCTGTAAAAAATATTACTTGAGCCAGAGTTAAACTAAACATTTTTTATATACGTAAATAGAATGAGCAAAATTGATGATTAATAGGATTTTTGTTAAAGCTCTGCCTATTCGGGAGGCTCTAGCTTTTCTAAAACTTCGGGTTTTGATGAGATCTATAGCCAGATCGAAATACATGTATCAACCTACACCCAAAAAAAGTCTGACAAGTCAGCTACATTTTTGCTGGGAGGATCCTTGCTCTTATTAGAAATTTTCCAGCAAAAATGTTGCTGACTTTACTGACTTTTTTTGAGTGTAAGTAATATATTTGATTTGCTTTATTTTTGTAAATATACGTAGGTTGAAAACTCGTTATAAATTAATAAAAAATAACAAAAAATAATCTCAATGTATATAAAAACAAAAAACAAAGAAAACTGTAGAAAAGGACCTGTTTTTGGAAAATCGCCCGTACCTCAAAAACTAAATGAGTTAACGGGTTTGGGCCCAGGAAGTTATAATGAGCATTTTGTGAAAAATAAGTGCAACATTCGATTGCTTAAAATACTACCCAGCCAGAAATTGCCAACGGTACAAAAAATAAAGTACTGGCACAACACCACATCTTATTTTCTTCTTTAACGGTACTGTCAATGCGTCGAAATGATAACAACGAAAAAACGCTGAAATTCGTTACCTTCCCAGTACTTTAAAAACAATATTTTTAGTGCTGGCTTAGCATTAAATACAAATTATTTAAATATTTTAAAAATAAAATTAAAAAAATTTATATATTTACTAAAAAAATATGTTGCGGTGGTCCCCCCCGTGAACATCTTCCTTGACAAGGGGAGAAATTTTGGCGTGGACGCCGTAGACCCGAACAGGGGGGTTATTACGTAATTCGATTCGAAAAGTAAAACCTTTCGAAACGAATTTCCGTTTCGAAAGTAAAATTGTATTATCTAATTCGTTCGAATGTTTCACAGAGTTGTATTTGTGTAAAAAAGGGTAAATACAAGTGATGCCAAATTTTTATCGGTTAATACATAACTTGGCAGCATGTCTTATAATGTCAAAGTTGTCAGCATTGTGCTTAAATGTCAAAATTTGAAAACAAATATTTAAAGAAAACTTTATTAAAGAAATTATTTATTTAAAAAGTCGAAGCTTAAATGGATTGTGTTTTATTGTGGACAGAAGATAGTGATGGAAATATGATTCTATTCCGGAAAGAGTTCAAAGGAAACTTATAAGAGATTCGTCAGATATAATGAATCTTAATGAGACAAAGTAAGAAAAATTTAAAATTTTACCTTTAAGATTAAATATATTCCTAACAATATCTTTTTAGTTTCATAAAAAACTTTAGGCTTAGTAAAAATGCTTTTAGCTATGTCTTGAGTTGTGTAAAAGATGAATTTAAACCAGCAGAAAGGTCAACTGCCATCTCACCTATATTAAAATTAGTTGCCACACTTAAATTTTTGGCGCAAGGTGGATATCAGCATCAAATTGGCCAAGACCGCCTATTAGGATTTTCTCAAGCATCAATTTCTGCGTGTTTGTCTGAGGTTTGCGATGTTATTGAAAGAGTTCTTTGTCCCAAACATATTGCATTTGAAATGACAGAGGATAGGAAGAGAGAAGCTAAGAGATACTTTTTTGGAAAATGTGGAATACCTTGAGTAATTGGAGCAGTAGATGGTACGCATATTCAATTAATCAGACCTATAAGGGATGAGCAATTATATTTCAAAGGGAACAAAATTTACTCGGCCCACCTCCAGTCCCTGAAATACTATTTCGGTTTTCCCGGCATTTTACCTTTATGTGGTGTTTATAATCTGGCTACACCTATAAACATATGTAAATTTGAATAATACCAATCTATAAACCGACAATTGATAAATTGAAAACGTACTTTTTTAAATTTCGTAATATCATGAGTCGGAGGGCCAGCTGCATCCAAATCCAAAGATAATATTGTAAACAAATCCTTGGACTTGCTTCTAGCATTCGCTACATTTAGGTGACCTTTAGCAAAATCCACTCCTTCAAAGATTCAACATCGTGAAAAAAACAATGTTTAGTGTAAAAACATAAAACATTTGATGTTTTTTATTTTTACTTATTTATTTAACACTTTTTCTTATTTTTTGTATAACAATAATTACATTTTAAATTTTTTTTCTTTTTTCGACAACAAATTAGCTCTCGAATAAAATACGAATGTTTTAACGTTTGTGAAGTTCGCTTTCGTATTACATAGTTACATTTACGAAAGGGTAATTTTTGTTTTCGAAAGGGGGATAAAAAACGGCCGGTTCGAAAAAAAGTTTCCGTGCGTTCGTAAATACATTTTCGAAAATCGTACTACAAAATACAATTCATACGAATTTACACATTTTTTCGTTCGAATCGAATTACATAATAACCCCCCAGGTTTTGGCACTATGGCGGGCATTTTTTTGTATTTCGGGGCCGGCCGTGCCTCAGTAAAAATATATTTTTATTGTATGTATCGGAAGGGGTATATTTGCCTATGGGGGCGAACTTGTCGCAATTAAATCCCCACCCCTTCCGTACGTATATCAAACGTTGTGATGACCCACTATATTGTATTGCAGGTGGCTGACCTGCAGTGGAGTCATCGCCAACCTAGAGGAGACCTTGCGTGTGTGGAATTATTACTACCACAGTCAACTCTAGGTTTCCAACCTGAAATGGAAAAAGAAGAATGGAAATATTAATAAAAATGTTAAACACTGTAAATGAAACGATACTTTACCATGCGTTGGTGTACTAGAGCCCACAAGGACACTAGTACACATTGGCCAAGTCCTGGTGTAGCTGAAAAGAAAGAAGAAAAGTTTAAGGAAGGATTAGTAAAGTTTGAAAGGTTATTTTTTTGTATTTAATCTGAAAATAAAAGAAAAATTAAAATAATTAGAAAAAATGTATTTACCTTACCAATGTTGTTGAAATGTGTCAAATGACATCATGGCTGTATGAAGGAGTAGTAGAAAAGGGTTAATGTAGTCAAACCGGATAAGTAGAAACGTTTTAGCAAGTTTACATGGTGTAAACAATGGTAAAACGTCTAAAATTAATTTTGTCGTTATTTTAGAGTTTTTAAATTTTGAAATTGAAAATAGAACAATAGGTTTGTGTCTATGATCATAGAAAATGAATAAATTGCATTAGAGCGAAGTTAGAAGAGGATAGGATTAATGATAAGAATGTGTTACTATACAGAAAGGGAGAAAAATATATTACTTGCAATACATGTACAAAAGTTATATATTTTGTTTTTTTTTGGCGATGGAGCAGATAGTTCGAGATGGTTTCAGCCATCTTTTTGCAATCATTGCTGAGAAAAGCGCGAACGTATGCAGACATTTTTAAAGTAACAAGCTGTATCATTTTTGTCAGTAAAATAAGAAATTGTTTTTTTTTAACCTAAAAATTTTTTGTGTGCAATTAAAAATAAAAAGATATTTAATTTTGATCAAAAAGTGATATTAGTGCAGTGTTGAAGGTATAAAAGTAGGTAATCTTTAAATAAGAAATGAAAAAAATATACAATTTTTTTAAATTTAGATTTTTTTTAAAAAAAAAAAATTTTTCTTAGAGTGAAATATAATTACCGGAGAAGTATAGTGAATCCGGGCAGAATATTCCCTGCGATACCTGAAGATCATAAGGAGAACGTAAGTTTTTTGTTTTTGTGAATTTTAATAGTAAGAGAAATAATTGGGTTTTTTTTTGTATGAAAATTTTAATAGTCGGGAACTGGCCTCCACCTGGAGCAGGGCCAGACATATAATAACACCTTAAGTGGAGACCAGACTCTTCTAGGAAGCCCCGTAAGTTCTCCTATAGAATACGGAATGGGACAGAAATTTCTATGAAGAACAATAGCCCAAAAGATAAGGTAACCCTAGATAAGCTAATTTTATGATTCCCGGGGTAATAAACATTTCTGAAGAATGATCTGAGTGCCGTAAAAAAATAAATTTGAAGATAAAGATTGTCAGCGCATCGAAAAATCGAGACAGAAGAGGTTTTTTTTTTAGTCAATTAATTTTTGCTTTTGCATCAGCAATTTTAAAAATTCTTTAATTATAGTTAAGTTATGTATTTTTTGTAGTTAGTGTTTTATGTTTTATGTGAGTTAATATTCAATCGAGGACAGCTAATAGTGTAAGAGTTGTGAAAGAAAAAAGTTGGTATTTTAATAGGGACATATGTTAGAAAATTCTGCTTAGCAGTATATGATTTTTTTTTGACAAAAGATATAAAAATGTTTTTGGTTGGAACGCAATATTTTTGCAAAAGAGGTTTTAGGGAGCTCTCTCAGGCCTATAGAAATTTTATGATATTTTAGCATCCGGTTACCCAAAATTTTTGAGGTTAGAAGTTTTTTTTTTGTTGTAATCATATACCACTAATTAGAGTCAATAGCAGCGTCGACGCATACCAACGCATATATGAAACTTTAATTTTTTTTTACTTATGGTAATGACATAAATTAATTCAAGTTATTTGTGAATTTTATTTTTAATACACGTTTTTTTTTTTTATTGTAATGTTTGAGGCTACTTATATATTAATTGTAGTTTTATAAAACTTAAGTATAGAACAAATTTAAAGTACATATTATTTTTTTTTATTTATTTATTTGATGTGTTCGGGCCGACACTAAAAAGCAAAAGAAAATTAGTGATTTTTGTTTAAATTTATTGGCCATCTTTATTTAAATTATTTTTGATGAATTTTCCTAATTCCTGTGATACAGGTTTCGTTTGATCCGAGTGATCCATCTGATTGACCAAAAATTTGCGTCAGCCTATATGTTTTTGTTAAGGGAAAACCTAGAAATAGAAAATTTAGAAATTAATAGTATTAGATTATTTATAAAATATTATTATTTAATTAATACTTTTAAGAAACAACATTATAATAAATTATGATTTGAAAAGAAGAGATTAATTATGCAAGGTTAAAGTAATTTATAGGGGAAAGTTGATGTAGAAAGGTAAGTGTGTGGTGAGCGGTTTTATGGGGCCATAAAAATGAAGATATGGGATTTATGAGTGGCCATGGTTGGGAAGGGCAATTGGGGGTAATAACACCTACCTCCTACTTTTGAAGTGTTGCCTTTTTGTAAGTAGATTTCTTGTGTAGAGTATATTATTGGAACGGTCCCTGAGGCCAAGATGGAGGGATGGGATTCACACCCTAATGGGAAGCCGCTCCTGAGCTAATCGGCCCAATTCATCTTGGTGCTAACGGTCACCGTAACAAATATGAATTAAAAAAATGTATTGACTGAATTTCTTAAGCATAATTGATTTAAGTTATGAATTGACCTTTTGTCTTTCTATATTAATATGTTTTTATGTATTTTTTTACGTTTTTCCGTTTTTTTAAGAAATTTTTTTCGTCCCAATTAAAAAAGGCAGAAACTAGTCTAGTCTGATTTGATAATTAATAGTATTTGTATTTTTGTATTTTTATTAAAACGTTTGATTTTCTAATACAACAAGATACAGTATCTTATAAATTACAGTATTAGAATCAGACATGTTAGAGTTAAATTTGGTACAACAATTTAATATTTTATTAAATTTAACTATGTATATTAATAATATGTTAATATAAAATAAAATAAAATAAATAAATAAATAAATGAAAATTATTCAACCCTGAACGTAAAAACCATACGTCAATCTGGTAACATTGTGAAATAGAAACGGAGGAGATTAGAAAAATAAACAAAAAATCTAAAAATAGAATATTTGTGTTGTTAGTGTTGTCACTTCTGAGTATAATATACAATAACAGAAAAAGCTAATGGGAAAGAAAACTGCAATTTAGCTGCATTAGATTCGAGGCCATACTTGGGTGTGATCGCTAAACGGCCATTGTTACGTTTGTAATGTAAGATGAGAGCAGGTTTGATTCTTACAGCCGCAGGTTGTTGAAAAATTTATCATATAGAGACAATCTGACAATTATAAGACACAAATAATAATACAATTTAAATGGAAAATCACTGATGAGCCTGTCCATAAAAAGGCAGAAACTAGTCTAGTCTGATTTAAAAATTAATAGTGTTTATAAGTTTTAGAGAAAAACGTTTATTCTTCTTCTTAACCTCAACATTTCTAAATTATTCAAGTTCGAGGCCATACTCTATATTTCTTTATTAGGATATTGTCCTAATAAATAATCTATAGAGTTTTTGTTTTCAAATTTATTAAAGGTCGAAAAAAACATAATTTTTATTTTTAATAAAAATTATATCAAACTTGTATAAATAAATAAAATAAAACAAAAAAAAAAAAATAAATAATAAAAATGGTTTAAAATTACACAGGCCTACAATGATTTTGGTGCCGCTAAAAATAAAACAGATTTCAAGTACGTTCGGTACCCTGATAAAAAGTTGATACTTACTTTTTTAATGCTACGTGTAGTTTTCGAGATTTCGCAAGGATAAAAAAATTAATAACATTTAATAAATTTATTAAAAAACAAACTTTTTTACTACATATTCACCACAAATATAACAAAATGTATTTGGATTATTTACACAACACCTTCTCGACGACGGCATATCGATATTATCATTTAATCAAAGAAATTAATTGACTATAATGACATTAAGTATAATAAAATACATTTTTTAGGTTATGACCGATCGATACAAACCTGAACGTAGCTTCGCGATTTTGACAGCTAACCATGACGTCTTGCGGACTAATTAACCAAATTATAACATAGAATTAGCGGCACCAAAAAAAAATTTTTTTTTTGTAGGCCTGTGTTATATAAAAGGAATATTATAAATAAGTTTCTGTGTTAAAAATATATAAAGGGTCCGCCATCTAACGTTTTTTTTCAACTAGTGCTTATTTCGTGAATGGTAATACTTAGCTCATGTCTGATTTGACAGATAATTAATTTTATCCTTCCGCTGAACGAATATGGTTGTGTATACGCTTGAACAACGCTGGGAAATATTGCGACATTACTTTGAAAATCATGGTAATGTTGCAGAATGTGTGCCGATACACCCAAAACGAGTCACTGTTTGGTGCGAGTCACTGTTTGGTGCATAATTGGGCCATTTTTCTTCGAAAATGAGCAAGGAGTGGCCGTTACAGTCAATAGCGATCGTTATCGGGCCATGTTGAACGAATTTTTGTTCAAAAAAATTGAAGAGGAGGAAATACAGCTGCACACAATCGATAATGTGCTTAAAAATTGGACCGATCGTGTAGGCTACTGCATGGCCAGCCGAGGCAGCCATTTGAATGAAATTATTTTAAATTATTAACCGGAAGGATTGTACTTTCAAATAAAAAAAGAAATTTGAGAAAATATTCAGTAGTTTTTTTTTATAGCATTTTCAAAAAAAAAAGTTATTTGGCGGACCCTTTATATACTATTATTTCTGGGTGATAACGTGAGTGTTGTCCGATCGAAGATGTATTTGGGTTCTTTGGTCACAATTATTTTGTGGAGAAAAACTAAGTGTTTAAAATTTAGTTAGTTATCCCGTGAAATGCCCAAAATACGACAAGAGTACCGGGACACACTATCAAATCTTGATAAACCAAAGATGTACCGTGTGATGTTATTAATAAGTGTTTATAATTTTTAGAAAAAAAACGTTTATTCTTCTTCTTAACCTCAACCTTTCTAAAATAAAAAATATTGTTTGAATGTACTCGCAAAATCAGTATAAAAATCACAGATTTTATTGTATTTATGGTACTAGGAAATTACTAAATTTTTTAATTGCCAACGTTTTTCCAACACCCTCCGTTGTAATCATTTCGACGTCATGACAGTTCTGTATGAGTTGGAAATTGGATGATTTGACAACACTCTACTACCCTCGCCGACGCTTTGCCAACACCTTGCCGTCCGTATTTTTCTGGCTGGGTAGCATACCAAAAGAACTAGATATAACATGCTTGACAATCTTCTCGAAAACAGTTTAGCAGAGAGAAAAAAAATATCCCTCGTATTATTTAAAATTATTTTATGAATACAAGTTTGATATAATTTTCATTAAAAATAAAAATTATGTTTTTTTTTTGTCCTTTAATTGTGCAATGAAAATTATTCAAGTTCGAGGCCATAATCTATATTTCTTTATTAGGATATTGTCCTAACAAATAATCTATAGAGTTTTTGTTAAAAAAAAAAAACAAAAAAACGTGTATTGAATATCTACCAAAGGTAGACCTTACACACAAGAAACAAGTTTTCAATTTATTTTTTGATCAATGGTAATAATCTTTAATTTCGAGCTCATACATTAGCTCTCATTTGGTGAGAAAACTAGTTTATATGAATGCTTGATGTTTTGCATGGGATCGTTACCTCTTTCAAAACGTGTTCTGATGATGGGAACCTAGAAAATTCCTGAAAGTGGTCAATTAATAAATTTGAAAACAAAAAACTCTATAGATAATTTGTTACGACAATATCCTAATAAAGACATATAGATTATGGCCTCGAACTTGAATAATTTTCATTATTTTATGAGTTTTTAATTTGGCGATTTCTTTTTCGATCATTGACAAATATTTTTTAATTTAATCTATATGACTTGTATATTTCAAATCAAACAAAATCATTTCAAAACATGATTTTTATTTTTTAATAATAAAATACCCAGCCAGAAAAATACGAACGGCAAAGCATTGGCCCTGTGCTTTCAACGGTGGTATGAGCGTTGGCAGAGCGTTGGATTTCTGAAGATTTAAGTGCTTTGATAACACCGGGCAGGACTTGGCCGTTCCTTTTTTAAAACGTTGGCAAAGCCCTGCAAAAAGCTCTTTGCCAGTACCAGAACCATAATTTTAAAAAGTTGGCAAATCATTGGGATAACAACCAATAAAGTCCAACTTTGTAATTCACTTAAGTAAAGAGTTGTATTATTTCTTATTGAATGATATTGGTAATTTGAACAGAAACAACAATAGGCTTCAGCTAAGTTTATTACAAAATAACTGAAGATTTTTATTCAAATTAGGTATAGATTAGAAAAGTTTTTAAATACGATTTGAGTAAATGCTTATTATACACTCAAAAAAGTCAGTAAAGTCAGCATAATTTTTGCTGGGGTGATATTTGCAGAAAAATTACTAATATCAGCAAAAAATTTGCTAAATTAGCAATTTTTCTACAAGGATCCTTTGAGCAAAAATGTGGCTGACTTTACATAATTTTTTTTTTTTAGTGTTTGAATTTGATTTGAATACCATATGCTTGTGGTTAGTTGATTTTAAATTCATTTAGGATTTGAAAAAAAAATAAAAAATAATTAAATTTTAATATATGTAAAATAAATTTAAAAAATACTATTCATTTGGTTTTTTTAATAAAACCTGCTAACTTATTTAAAAACAAGTACATGCATTAAATTTCGTTTTTAAACGGTTGTAAATTATCGAGCACTGGCAAAGCACTTTTAGCCAGCGTTGGGAAAGCGATGTGAACAAGGGCTGTATCACTGTTTTTATTATGTTAACGGTTGTAAATTTTGTAAATAAGTACGGGCAATGCACTTTTTGCCAATGTTGGGAAAGCGTTCTAAGCCAGTGCTATGCCAGTGCTTTTTGATTTTTACGGTTGTAAATGTTGTAAATTAAATACTGGCACAGCACTTTGTACGAAAGTTGGCAGAGCGTTCTAAGCCAGGGCTGTGCCAGTGCTTTTATTATTTTTACTGGTGTAAAATTTGTTAATTAAGTACTGGCAAAGTACTTTTTACTAACGTTGGCAGAGCGTTGTAAATCAGTGCTTTGTCAGCACTTTATTTGTTGGGCCATTGGCAAACAGTGCTCTGCCAGTGCTTGATTTTTCAGACCATTGGCAATTTCTGGCTGGGTAGTTATATTGTAATTTTTTTTAACATATCGGTAATAAACGATTATAAATAAAAATTAAAAGCTCGGGAAGAACTAAATCCAGCGGTTAAAGTATCCTGCTATTACCAATTAGGGATTAACTTGGTTTTTATGTTGATTAAATGCAAATTAACCCACATATTTCATGAACGTATGTACCACAATACAGGCCTGTTTTAATTTTTATTTTATTTACATTTTAAAAAATTGTAAATAAAATTATTTTTTAATATAAATCAAATTTATAACTGGAGTTTTATGACTAAATCAATATTAAATATTTGCAATAATGCATACTTTTGGTATGCAATATCTTTGTTTATATCAGTGCATTATTTAAAAGTAAGATTTGTTCTATTTTTTTTATTTTTTTTTTTAATTTAAGTTATTTTTGGTCTCTGGTGAAAACTTTATCGTGTTCAAAAATACTAAACTTTATGTGAAAGAAAATTTTCTATTGGATTTTTTTTTTAATCACAATATTTTCTAAAAGAAAATGTTTTCGAATTTAGAATAGTTAATTTTTAATAGAAACATTTTAAGATAGAAATATTTGCTAATTAATATAAACGATAACATCTGAGGAATTTTCGGTAGAAACAAATTTGCAAAAAATATTATTGCTTAAAATATCACTAATTTAAACATTCTTAATTTTAGACTGGTCGTCATTTGGTTATACCTGAATCCAATACAGCAGAAATCAGTGAACAATTAAAGATTGCCCGTGGACGTTTACAATTAGTGCCAAATAAAATGTTTGAAGAGCTAGTAATGGATCTTTATGATGAAGTTGATCGTAGAGAAAGTGAAGCTAGTAAGTAGAAGATACAAAATAAAAATACCCAGGTGGAAACTGCCAACCGTGCAAAAAAAGACTACTGGCAAACCCCTGATATTTTTGTAAAACCTAATGTGTTAAAAATTACAAATGGTACAACTAATATTGTACTAGAAAAACACTATTTTGTTTGCAAATCATGTGTTTTGCCAGTACCAGTACTATAATTACACATTATTTTTACCTAATCCTAATTTTTTAAGTTAAAAAAAAGTAGAAGAGTTTTAATCGGCATAAAAGTAAAACCAATAAAAAATTAATAATATTTAACAAAAAAAAAAAAAAAAAAAACAATTAGTTTATTCTTTATTTTACAATTTAAAAAGGAATAACAAAATCAATTAGTGTTTCATAACTATAAATACAAATAACTTAATCTTATCAAAATTAACAAAAATTTAAGAAAAATATTTTAAAGCAGCCTTTTTAATAATACGTGAGGCCTCCTTTTTTTTAATCAACTCGAAAATTCGATCAGACATACTATCTACAAGACTTATTCGAAATTCTTCCGTTATAGATCTCAACGCATCAATAACTGTTTCTTTTAGATGAAAAACGCTTCCATATTGACGGTTTTCTGCGTAAACTCGACGGGTTAATACTCCCCAAATATTCTAAATTGGGTTTTGATCCATAGAACATGCGGGAAATTCCATCGTCTGACGACTTGCATGTACTGAGGTATTGTCTTGTTGGAAAATGAATTCTTCTTCGTTGCTATTTTAAATGAATGGCACCAATTTCTGTTCTTATACTGTAATGTATTCAGAAGAATTCATTCTGGTGCTTGGAAATGCCACATCAACCATACGTCGAAACATAAAGCGCTCCAAACCATTAAGGATACGCCTCCGAAATTTCTTTTTCAGAAATAACGTGGTTCCTTACGTCGGTCTCTCCAACAGTTGTTAAAACCATTTGAATAATCAAGATTGAACTTTTTCTCATCAAAAAAAAACAGCTATTGTTAACTTGCCTTTGTTTAATTGGTTTGTAAATTCCTTTTAGCGAATTCAAGTCGATCAGTTTTGTCTCGGGGTACCGTCGCCGAAACTTTGCCAGCACTGTGCCGATTGCATTTTTCTGCCTGGGTAGTTATGTAAATACTATATTTTTTTTAATACTCTTTAGTATGGTCGACATCCACAATGAATGGTGAAAATGTAGCTGTGCCATTTTTACCAGCCAATCCATTTTTAAGTGCCACACGTAATCAAGTAAGTACACTAACGAATACAACCCCTTTTAATAAAACTTTCTATAATTCTGCTTCCGAGCACAGAATGCAATTAAATCTACAACAATGTGTTGATTATAATTTTATCTTTTAGGGTCGTCAAAAACTTGCACGTTTTACACGTGCAGAATTTAATGGTTTACTAACGGATGTTTTAATTGATGCACGCCGTCGTCAGAATATGGCTAATTTACGTCCTCTGGACGTCCCACCGCCATCATCGTCAACATCTTCAGTGCCGAACAATAATAACGCATCAGGTTTTTATAATATCAACAATATTTCAATGACTTCTGGTATTGGTGTGGGTACTGATTATCACGATCCAAATTTATCCGATGATGAACCAATTTATGATCCCGTCGCAGATGATGATTATGAACCAATGCCGCCTATAGCACAACAGGTAAATTTAATGCGTCAAAAGATATTAAAATTAAATAATAGTTTTGGTTAAAGAAAAAAAAATAGAAATTTTTTACATTTAAATTTTATTAATAATACTATTACAAATATGTAGTTTTACATTAAAAGCTCAACATTTATTTAATATTTAAATGATTTTATATTGTTGCTAAGGAACTTAAACAAATGTATGTTTATTGCTTTTAGTATTTAATATGATCACCATTATACTTTGTATTTTAGATGAACAAAATTTAAAACAATACATACAATTAGTAACTACACCGTTTCTATGTTGAGAATTTTTCAAGTTGACTTTTATTTATTTTTTCTAATCTTTTACCTTTTTTAAAAAAGATTTTGAACTAACAAGGATGGTATCCCCACCCGGACCGGCAAATCTTAATGAACTTCGGATATGTTGTCAAGAATAAAAATTTAAGGGACCTATGATTTTGTTTACCCAGTAAAAAACGCTGCTTACATGTAAGCATGTTTGTAAGGGAGTAAGCCAAAAAGAGTCCCTTACAAACCTGCTTACATATGCTATGATTTTTATATGGCGAATTCCCACTTGAAAGCATTAGTTTTGGGCAAAATAAGTGCTGATTTTAGAGCTTATAAAAAGCTGTGATTTCATGGCTGGCAGTAAAATCATATTTCATGTCTATATTATTACGATTAAAAGTGAATATACATGAATATACCATACATAATTTATTTTACATAAAATACTACAGACGCTAATTTTTGTTATTAAAATTTTAGACATGTTTCTGAAGGGCTAGCACGTAGAGCAGTTAAATGACTAATTATTTTTTATTACATACTCGAAAACAGCAAACACAATCGGAAATCACTCGGGAAAATTGGTACAGATCGTTTATAATACACGATATGAAACTTTCTGCATTACAACTTGCATCCTTATAAGGGATAGGGTAAGCTGCTTACAACCTGCATCTTTGTTAATGAAAACAGTAAGCTCAAAATGTTTGTTTGTTTAGGTTTATACGAAAATTATTCGTTTCTTTTGCTGCTTCTGAGTATTAAGCACTTACATCAGCGCATTTGTTTTATCCTGCTTTTAAAAACACGAAACATTTTTACTGGGATTATACGTAAAATTCTACAGATATTAATACTTTGTTGTTTAAATTTTTAATTTTATTTTTTTTTACCGATACACGTACTAGCTCTTCAGAAACAGTTAAATGACTTATTATTTTTTATTACATGCTTGACAACACCAAACACAATCGGAAATCACTCGGGAAAATTGGAACACATCGTTTATAAAACACGATATGAAACTTTCTGCATTACAACCTACATCATTATAAGGGATTAAGGGTAAGCTGCTTACAACCTGCATCCTTGTTAGGGAAAATAGTATTCGTTTCTTTTGCTGCTTCTCAGTACTATGTAAGCACTTACATCAGCGCATTTGTTTTATTCTGCTTCTTAAAACACAAACATTTTTTTACTGGGTAGCTGCCCAATCTCATGTTTAGGCGTTACTAAGTGGGGTCAAAAACGATCCCATTTTACGTTTTTTCGGTTTATTTCGTTCTCATAAAAGTAACTATAGACAAATTCGGTATCAAATGAAAGATTTTTTGAAGACAAATTTACTGTTTTACAAATTATACCCAAAGATTTTCAAGTATTTTTGTTATTAAAAAATTAATCGATGACGTGTCGGATATTCGAAACCGTTCGGTTTTTATGCGACTTTTCCGAAAAGCCTTTTTGCCCTATATTTTAAATAATTCAAGAATGTTTCAGCTATGGGCCTACTATATAGGCAGTATAGGTATCAAAATTTTTGTTTTCTTTAGTACCTTAACCCTGCGTACAAATAAATCTAGTTTTCATAAGTTAAAGACAAGTTTTCATACAAAAACAAATTAATTTTTAACCCTACTTTTTAGTTCTTATTGTATATTTTTTTTGCTCCTTTACAACATATCCAAAGTTCATTAAAATCTGCGAGAGATTTTCTGTTTTAGAATTTTGTTTCTCGGAGATATCGTCCATTGAAATTCATAGATATTGTTTTCGTCCTTAACATAGCGAAAAACTTTAGAATAGTATATTCTAGTCTCAGGGTTAGAGAACTTGTTAGCCTGTGTAGTTGGTCCAAGGCAATATTTTTACCATTGAAAAAGTACAAAAGTACTCCATTTTCCATTCATGTTGTCATTCAAAAGTTGATTATATCTTGCAGCTTAATATTATTTTTTTTTTAATTTCCAATAGTTGTGACATAAAATTTGAAGAGAACCACAAAAAACATGACCCAAATTCATCCGAATTTCATCATATTGATGAAACGGTTTCATAACTCGTTTGACATCAATTATTCATCATATTTATAAAGTTTTCATAGATATGATGAGTTTCATACAACTTTATTTCAAATGTTTCATAAATCTTCATCATTTCATAAACCGTGTGAACATATTTTTGTTTGTTTTCCTATCAATTGAAATTCAGAATTTCCATTTTAAATTTAGAAATCATTAATAGAAATTAAGAATTTTCATTTGAAATTAAGAAAATGTAATTTGTAAATTATATTACAATTTTAGATAACATCAATTGAAAGTGAGATTTTATTCGTTCGGTTTGAGATCATGACAAAATTTTCTCTAAATTAACAGAAAAATTATAATTTTTATATGATAATTTACTTTGACTATTAGAAAAAAACACAGAAAAAGTTATTAGACACTAACATGAATGGAATGCATTTTCTGACCCACTACGGTCTTCATCAACATTCTTCGTGCCATTTAGTGTTAATCGTAAATATCTTCTATTTAACTCACACGTTAAAGAAATTGGGTAACGTTAAATCCCACATTACTCTGTGTGTTGAGTTAGAATGAAATTTACCACAAACGATTTCTATTTATAGTGTGTTTGTTTTTTCTCTAGTCATTATCATAATTGCCAGTTTAACTTTCAGTTAAAACTTTAAATGGCAATTCTTTTCTCTAATGTCATCATATACTATCCTTCTACATAAGCAAAGCATATCAACAAACATTAAATTTAATTTTTATAAATTGCAGTGGACACGAAAATTCTTAACATCAATTAATGCTTTTAAATTAAAAATGAAAATTCTTAATTTAATTAATTTTTTCTAAATTTTAATAAAAATTAATATCAATTGATGTTTTCTGAATTTAAATTTGAAATTCTGAGTTTTAATTGATATATTCTGAATTACAGTTGAAATTCTGAATTTTAATTGATATATTCTGAATTACAGTTGAAATTCTGAGTTTTAATTGATATATTCTGAATTACAGTTGCAAAAATATTGGGTTTTAAAAATAACTTTTCGTCATTGGCTGTAACATTTATTGTTTTTGTACGCTACCAAAAAAAAAATTTCATTTCATAAAAATTTATGAATTTTTTTCATCATATTAATAAAACGTCTTATAACATTTATGTAACATTTCATAAAAAGCTATGAAACTTCTTCATATTTATGAAACATTTCATAAATAAGATGAAGCATGTCTTCAATTTGAACTTTTATGAAACATCTGTTTCATATGTATTTAGTGTTACATTGGACGAAGATCAATGAAGTTTTTCATCATATTTATGAATTTTTTTATAAATATGATGAAGCTTTTCCTTTGAGTGTAGACCGGTCAGAGATACAATACATCCCGCAGACTTTTAAGATTTACAAATAAACTGACTTCCAAATCTATTTACCGCTCCTTTAGTCCAGGCATTTGCATAGTAGTTGCTGGTTCTTTACTTCGTCATACATCTCCTATCTCATCCCTATAAGAATACTGTTTTTCCGTTTGTCAAAACCGTTCACCTGTATCTTGTCTTCCTGTCTAATATTTCTCTAATCGCACTGGACAGCTCCATCAGACGTTTCATGATCGAACTAGTTTTCCAAAATCCCGAATGGCCCGAGACCCATGTCATCTTAACCGCGTGCCTACCGATTTGACCAAGTTATTTAATAAAGTCCCTTACTCCAACTTCATCATTTTGCGAGGCATTCAAATCGGCAAGACTGTACACGAAAATGCCACGTAAACTGCTGGCGTTACTGAGGCAACAGGTCTTGGTCGAAGCTTTTGGAGTCCTAAGTCGTTTAGGATCAAAGAAGATGCGACTTTCGTGGAAACGAGGAAACCTGGAGATCAGAAAACTGGCCAACGAATAACTTGAAAAATCTACAGCATGAGCTCCAGAAGCTGGTTGTAGATGCCACCATAAACGCAAAACCATCTAAAACGTTAGGCCCTGACAGAATCTCAATGTTGTTGTAACAGCAAAAATCAAAATACGTGTTTGAATTGTTTTTTATAATTAAGACATTTTTACCAAGCATATATTTCGTGCGAAATTTTTATAAAACTTGGTAGGAAGATACGTTGGTTTCTCAGTATGCATTTTCAGTAAATTTTATAGACTAAATAGAGCTAAATAGAGCGAAGCTCTGCTAAGCATGCATCTGGTAATTCTGGAGAGTTGTTCGGAATCCGCAATGAGATTAGGACGGCCGCCAAGTACAATGTTAAGCTGGCGATTGCTGAAAGCGTCGACCACAATATGTTAGTGTTTAAAATTTAATATAGATTTGTGAGCATTATGCGTGAGCCGTTGGTTTCTTGTCAGCAATACTACTTAAGTAACAAGGCAGATCATTTTTTACTCTTCTAGGAGAGATATCCAATCTAGAAAGTTGATGATTTGGATGGTGAGGTTGGTGGCAATACAAACTATATTGTTTAGTTAGAAGTTTGTTGTGTTCTTTTAGCAAAAGCTTTTTAACTTCAGAGTGTAGATGGTCTTCAGTGTACATGAGATGGCACTCAGTGACTGTACGTAATGCAGCAATCTGAGATGTTTGTAGAGTAAGTAAGCACTGTGAATTGCGAGAAACGGAGTCCAAACTGGAGCTGATTAGTTTCAAATGCTCTGGTTTTATAGTTGACTAGCAGTGTTTTCTAATGATTTAATACATTATTACATCCCCTTACGCGGTTGCGAACCGTAGGAAATGGGTTGAAAATGTGAGGAGGCTTTCGAAAGTGATTCATAACATTTTCGTATTATTTACTGACAAGATATTTAGTTATGTCCCGATACTAAAACCCCGGAAAGAACGCGAACCAAAAGGATAGTCATACAGGCTGATCTCCATATTGTTACTTAAGGCACTTCTTCCTAATTTGGTACAGCACTTACCAATGCCATGACACAAGCACTGGGCCACCCATATGCGCAAAAGTTATACTTTTACCGCTCCCCTCACATTTTACGGTACATTGGGGATAAAAAATCATTTCCGTGCAAAAATTTTGTTGACGAGCCATGATGTATTAAGCGGTGAAAGTAAAAATCTGTGTCAGCTTTTATTAAAACGGCTCTTGTATATTGATTTATAAATTTATTTCAGTTTAGGTTTCGTCAAATTGTATGGTACTACAACTTTTTAGTTTTAATAATCCAATAACATTTAAAAATATATGGTTTATTCATTGGCAGACTTACCATAAAATAAATTTCAAATTTTTATTTTTTATATTTTGGGCACATCAAGTGTGGACGTGTTTAATTTTTTTTATATTGTAATCGATTAAAAAATTATACGGGTTCTAAACTTTACTACATAATCAAAAAAAAAAAAAATTGAAAACAATAACGATTGCCAGACAGTACAACTTTCAACGTAAGCAAGCAATACTGCTAAAACACTGTTACCGATAAAAAAGCTTTTAGTTGTCTAACTTTGATATTAAAATGTCGTAACCAAAACACGGTTATCCCAAATAACTGAAATGCCAATTTTCTTATAATACCTAAATCAAAATAAATAAAATATCGATACTTTTAAAATGTAGTTCAGGGATAGATGATATAGTTAATAAAATACCGTTACCGAAATTATTGAAATTCTTTGAATGATTTGTTTACAATTGAATCAAAAAATTAATTTCTAAACCTATCGGATGTAAGGTAGTCAGCAATTTCGTCGCATGCCGATAATTTTTTACAGAAATAAAAAACAAAATCAATTTGTCAACTAAATGTATGTAAAATACTTAATAACCACATGCAATAAAAAAAAAAACAAAAAAAAACTATAAATAATGTTATTTTTACCGATAACGTTATATCAGTTATTTAGTTAACTATATTTTAAGAGTACACAGAAAAAATTATCAACCTAAAATATCTAATTAAAGATTGGATTTGAATTTAATTTGTTTCTAAACAAATATTTAATTGAATCAATAAATATTTTTATTGACTTTTAAATATATAAATACATATTTTATTTTAGACGCAATTATCATATTATTTCTTCATACACTGTATGCATAAATAGAAATTTTCAGTATAAAATACCAAATACATTTGAAGTTAACAAACAAAACAAGCACACACGCAAACAGACTCAGCATTGCAAAAAACACACATGCCAACGTATAGATCACACACTTTTTTTGTGAGTATCATATTTTTTTTTTTGTAGAAGTTATTTATAACTTTTTTTCCTTCTTAATTTTAATAAAAGGTTTAATTGATAGTATCATTGCCGTGATAGGTGCAAAATCAATTAAAATATTAATTAATTCAATAAATTCTTTAATTGAAACCCATTTTTAGTATTTTCTGTGTATCGATATTTCATTTATGTTGATATCGGTGTTTTAAGGATGATTGTATTTCAATTATTTGGGTAATGATATTTTAAGGATACCGGGTTTTCGGTATTTGAAGACCAACGGTTGAAAGGGGGTTTTATTTTATTTTACCAGCTTCGCCTGCCAACCCAGTTACCAAATTACGTTGCAGTTTGTACTATAGTACAATTGTTTTTAATTTTTTTTCGATTAACGAGTAACGTTGAATGTCCGAATAAATATTTAATCGATTTAAATATCGAGAAAGTTTGACACGTTCACACTATAAAAAATTGATATGATGCTTTATATAATCATACTTAATTTAATATGTGTCTTTATACAGTTTCATCCGAGAAATGGTCCCATATAAATGCGTTACTTTGATTCTCATTTGATACTATCAGATTAAATTACATCCGAATAATGTCGCTATACAATTTAATCAGATTTTATATAATTTTATAAAATCATATCTGAACTGATACAAACATATACAAAATCAGTTATAGTTGTATCCGGTTATAGTATCAGTTATAGTTACCTGCGAATACGGGTTTAACTTCAAAGTTAAACCCGTAGCTGATTCCCATCTCATACAGAGCAGCTCTGAGCGACATGCTCAGAAAAACGGTAAAGTCAACTCAGGCAAACTCCCGTAATAATGCCGGATTAGGAGACCTTCCTATACCTATCGCAGAAGAAGAAATACATAAGTCTGCCCAGAACAACAAGTGGGATGCTAGCACAATTAAATTCTGGGTATTTTTTTCGCCTTATTTGTTATTGGTCAAGTATTACTCCAACAATATTCAAACTTTAGGTGACCGCATGACGAACCCACCTCTTGCAACGCGCAGCAAACCCTGCACCTCTAAATACCTCATTTTATTTTATATAAAAAAAATATTAAGAAGTATAAAAAAATCACAAATTTGTCCCTGAAACCGGGATCGAACTTGAAAGCTTTTCACTAAACAAAGCATCATAATTTTTATACAACCGTTGCACAGTGGCTCCTGTAGAAAATTTCGTGTGCCCCTAAAAAATATTGAATAAACCTATTTCACAGGAAATTGTCCAACGATTTTAAATAAGCTATTCTTATTACAATCAGATTTTTGGTTCAGAAGATATAGCCCTGCAAAGTTGAATGATTGATTGCAGTGTTCAAAAAAAACAGACCATTTTTAGGTAATTTGGTCCGCTTTCAGATACAATATCTCGAAAACTAGGTAACGCATCGTCACGCATTCTATTGATAGATCTATTTATTAAGAGAAGAATAAAAAATATTGTACTGTTTGCTTTGTGTTTGTCCAGGTAAATCGATATTTACCAACTATCCATTTTTTCAATATTTCTCCACTTTGATGGAAAATAAAAAAAACTATAAATTTCTATATTTGTCATATTTTCAAAATAAGTTCTTTGATTAATCCTTTACCTAATGCAAAAAATTCCAGCTGCCCGTCCTTACCCCATTTTTTGCTAGAGGTAAAATTTTGAAAAAAGACATGGTTCCAAAAATGTGTCGCATGCATTTTTGGGCAATTTATGACATATAACTGCGAAAACCCATCACTGGAATCACTGAAATTACTGGAATAAACAATCAAATCGTTAAGAGATTAAGAACGATCTTGAATGCTTTAAACTGCAAGGAAAAAGTTGATTCTGAAAAATATGGAGAATGTGCCTCGAAAACTGCATCACTTTTAGCAGAATTATATCCACAGAAAATGGTGACCCCGACAGTTCATAAAATTTTGTCGCATGGCAAAGATATAATTGAATATCAGACTTTGCCAATTGGAGAGATTCCTGAAGAAGCACAGGAGTAACTAAACAAATTTTATAAAAAATAAAGATTGCTGAAGACTTTCAAATCCTCAAGGGTGAGACAAAATGAGGACCTCTTCAATATGTTAACAGCATCTTCCGATCCACTTATTTCATCACTGCGGCATATAAAGTCACGGAAAGAGTTAGAAAATAATTATAGTTCAGAAATGATTAGTCTTTTAGATATAAAAGCCTTTAAAAAGAAACATAAAAAATCAAAAATTTTAAAAAAAATGTTTTATTTTACTTCCCATAAAATTGATTTTTATTACAAATTTCAACTTTGCTAAACCATAAGTAGGCACCTAAAACACTCATTTCATAGGTTGATCAATTATCTATCATATGTCTTTTAAATTTTTTGATTATCGAGCAATTCCATATGAAAGCGATCACCTTTTGGACGACCCCTCTCCGATTTTAAAATAAATAGTCTCAATCGATTGCCCAGCAAAAAATAATGTACCTACATATTTTTTTTTTTTTTTATAGTGACTGGTTTAGTGGTTGTGTGCACCACTGTCATGTGACAAAATTGAAGAATTCTTCATAAGGGACCTCATTGAAAGTTGTTTTTAAAAAAAAGGTGTTGAATCGGGCTTTAATTGAAAAATAAAATTTTCCTAATTTTTCTCAGAAATTTACCTTTTTTCCCATGAAAATTAAATTTTCCGATTTTCCACAGAAGCTCCTAAATTTTCCGGCTAATTTTATTTTTTTTGGATTCCTCATAATTTTTGCTTTAAGAATCAGCACTAAAAAAATGGGGCCCGAGTCCTTGTTTGGACAGGAGAAGAGCATTTAAGAGACCACCTTGTTCTGATTGTTTTTATATTTTTTATAATTGAATTATTTTTAATTATTTACCAAGAAAAATTAGGAAAATTTTATTTTTCAATTAAAGCCTGATTCAATACCTTTCCAACGAGCTATCACTCGTTGCGATCGCTTTAGTAGTTCAATGAGGTCCCTTATGAAGAATTCTTCAATTTTGTCACATGACAGTGGTGCACACCACCACTAAACCAGTCACTATAAAAAAAAAAAAAAATATATGTAGGTACATTATTTTTTGCTGGGCAATCGATTGAGACTATTTATTTTAAAATCGGAGAGGGGTCGTCCAAAAATTTGCCAATTTTGATCGTTTTCATATGGAATTGCTCTATCTCATTTGGCTCAAAAGTTATGATTTTTGCAACGAAAAAACTCAAATGGCGCCACTGTGCGTTGGCAATATTTGACTGTATGGCACTGGGAAAACACTTTTTTTTAGACCACTGAATTTATTGTAGAACAAACTGGTATAACGTCTGAAACTAGTGTTGTGCCAGTAATTTATTTACAATTCCTTTGCTAGCCAGTGGTATGCCAGTCCTTTACTTTTTGTACCACTGTCAGTTTTTGACTGGATACCTACTTAGAGCTAATTTTATTTTTTTCTAATACACAACATGGAAACGGTGTAGTAAAACAATTATAATTACAAAATTATATTATTTAAACTTAATTATATACACTCATTAAATCGACAGTGTAACAAATGACTTTATACATCAATTAAATCAACAAACTAATTTAGTAACTGTAGCAGTAGCCTTCCGTGATGGTCGAAATATTGTGACAAAAAAAAAAAAAAAATTCTTTGGCGGTCAATTTTTGCATGTCACATTAGACACTAACTGGTTGTCTGCATATAATTTAATTTATTTTATTAACAAACTTAAAATATTATCTACAGTGTCAGCTTACTTATGATAAATGTGCGTGTAATTGAATTTAAAACAAATAGAAATCCCAATCATCGATTGGTACTCAAATGGGTAGTGGATAAAAATCGTATCAAGGTCAGTTAATTTGGAATTGCTCAAGTGGAATCAATAAACTCAACTAAAGTCATTTGTTACACAGTGTCTTCATAGTTATAACATACAATTACACTGCGTAACTCGAAAAATAAAACAAGAGTACCGACCACTGATCTAGAATATTTCGGTTACGATGATTTTAATTGCTTTCCTAGTTTTTTCATGCCAGCTTTTTAGAAAAATTGCATTAAAATTTTGCATGTGTTAATGAAGCTTTTTATGCATACAATTTTAAATATAACATATTTTAACTTAGTTTTTTTTATGGTAAATACTGATAAGACTTTCAGCAACATTCGGGTATCAAATTTGGTTAATAAATGTGCTGCATTATTACTATATTTTTAATTTTTTTCATCATTTAGCATCCAATTTCTGAATGGATCAAAGCTTTTTTTGTGCATAAGCAAAAAGGCAAATTTGAACAATTATTTCGTGTAAAAAAGGGAAAAAAGAAACGACTTTTCGCGGATTTTGATAGAAAAATTATTTGTTTTTTTAAAGAAGAGCACCACTCAGGAAATTCTTCCTATTTATTAATGTGCTGCTTTCTTTGGAAAGGGGATAGAAAAGAGATTACAACACCAACACTTTTGGCGATTTCTCACCAAACGTGACGATTTTCAAGATCTTTTGGCGATTTAATTTTTGAAATGGCTACAGGCGATTTTTCAAGTGACTGTCGATTTTTTTTTGGCGAATCGCCAGCACACATAAAAAATCCTCTCCAAAAAACTAGTAATATAAAAATAACTTGATACATTTTCTCAGACTATAAATTTATATTGCTAAGTTTTTGCATATTTGGTTTCGAAATATTATCGATATTTCGATATTTTACCGGTTTCTTGGTAACAATTTTTTGTGTGCAAGTAATTTGGCGCTTTTGGTGAATTTTTTCGGTGTATAAAATTGACTACATTTTGCTACTATGCTTTACGAAAATTTTTGGTTGTCGAATTTTTTATGTTATAAATTTATGTACTCAATTTATGCTATTTTGTTATTCACATTGTGAAGAAAACTTCATTGGTTTAGTGAAAAAATTTCGTTAAAACGCGTCCAAGAAAGTTTTAATGTGTTGTACAATATTAGTTGTACCTTTGGTAATTTTTAACACAGTGGGTTACAGTGGGTTTTACAAAAATAACTGTAGTTATAAAAGAAGTTATTTTTTTATAGCGTTATAAGATATGTATTCTTTCATGGCGCACTTTAAAAAAATGGCGAACACTCAAAATTTTGTATGCAAAAAGTTCAAGTTTTGGGTGGTCATATTGCCATTGTGCGGGAGACAGTGGGGAAATTTGTAATTTTTTGAGCAAATTTGCCTACAGCCCACAGTTTTAAATGAATTTGAAAAAACTAAAATTAAAAAAAAATTGGAATAAATTCCTAATCGAGTCCTTATCTATTTTTAAAAGTCATTTATTTTATATCCTTAATAAATTATCAAAATCAGCGAAATTTGATTTTTTTTAATATTTCTGCTATAAAAAATTTAAAAATAGTGTACTACAAAAAAATCTCAAGTCTAACGTAATTTTATTCTCTGTTGATATCCGCGGTGACTTCATTATTTTGATTCGTATAAACAAATTCAGTTGGAAATATAGCCTTTTTATTTTAAATACAAGATCCTCAAGAATTTACCAATCGTGTTGGTCTTTTATGGAGATGAATGTGGTATCGACAGTCATCTTTACAATATTCAAGAAATACAATCAAAATGCTGTTAAAGAGCAAAGAAAATTACATAATTTTGTTAATAAATTTGTTAACTTTTTTAACTAAAAAACATAAGTAAAGTATTATGAAATTTATTACAAATATTAGGTATTTTACAAAAAAATAAATATGTCATATTCTTGTTAAAAATGCAAGACTTTGTAATTTTTTAACATTATTTTAATGGTGGGTATTTATCTCAGTAAAGATGCTATAAAAAAAGATAAAAGTGAATATTTTAAATTTAACTTGATACAAGTATCAAGAGAAAATGTAATAGCCCTTAATTTAAAATATATTTCATGTATATCCCACAACACACAGTGGGATAAATCACAAAATTTGTGGAAATAATTCGGCCATTTGTTAACTTGTGGTCCGATTGCAATGAAATTTGGAACATGCATAAAAGACATAAAATGGAGTTTAAGGTTTGATTTTGAACCTTCCAGACCCTTTGGGGCGGCAAAATGGCTGCCCAAAGTTGGGTACTTTTTTCATAAAAAATTTTGAGTGTTTGCCATTTTTTTGTTTCTCATCCGATTTTCAAAAAATTAACATATTAGTAATCTTCTTGTAAAGATGAACAAAAAACATGCTTTAATGTGTGGGTTACCTCCAATAGTTTCCGAGATATTCCGATTTGAAAATGTGAAATTCCAAATTTTGTCCGACTCAGGTCCAAAGTTTTCCGAATATCGGGAGAAAATTGGGACCAATTTTCGTTTTAAAATAATTATTTAGCCAATAAAATTCATGATTGAATAAAAAAAAATTAGTTCAATATCTTGTTTCAGTCAAAAATTACATTAGTTTAAAGTAGAAATTAAAAAAAAGTAAATTTTGGCGATATTTTCCCCAAAAAGCACCAAACTTCTTATCGCTCCAGACAAATATTTTTCTTCTGAGCATATAAAGTATGTATACTTTTCTGGAAGGTCTTTTTATATAAATGCGAGTTGTGGTAAAAAAAATTTTAATTTGTAAATACTTTTCCCCCCATCCGCTTCCAAAGTTGCCACATTTTTGAGGTAAATATCAACTTTAACTCGCAGTTAAAATTTGTGCACGGCTCCAATTGGGTAGTGGAAACCGGTTTTAGATACTCCAACAGATACATAATGTTGTGCGTAAGTCATTTCCAATCCCCGCTTTAAATGACGACATGGCAGCAAAAAACGAAAAAAATCCCATTTTTGGAATTTTTTTTTTTATTTTTAGGAATTGTGGGATTGTTTTCAGAAAATCATAAATTCTGACATTTGTTCCGATTTGTTGACCTTAAAGTCTAGTTAAATCCAAAAAATCATTCGATTATGTCTATTAATAAATATTTTATTGAATAGTGAACATTTTCATTTAAGCAAAAACTGGATTACTCAAGTTTTTGTTTTACCAAGATGGCTAAATTCAACCTTTTTTAAAAAAATTGCAATCTACAGGTAATTTTCTTTTCAACGATACCAAACACTGGTATGTTATGTTCATAACTTCTAAACAGAGAATCTTCAAATGTTAGCCCTTATTCATATATTTCTTCTAATGTGTCCTCGTATTCACATCTTACATAATTGGGACAGGTAAACAGGGTTTTATGATGTTCTTCATTAATGATATTAAAGGTTTTGTGGGCCCACCCAAAGATACGTGTTTTATGATTGCTATTTTAAATATACCCTCTCTTTTTATATTTTATGGGCCTTAGTATTTGAAGACCCAGTTACCTGGGTTATGATAGCTAATATTTGTACCTAATATTTGTATATAAATATGAATAGGTTTAGTTTTAAGTTCATAAAAAACTCCTCAATCATGGTAATAACAGTAAATCATGAAGCATTGTGTTTAACTTTGTGGGACAACTCAAAACTACAGAGATTTGAAAAGGTTAACGTTGTAGTTGCATCAATTGAATCTTCACATCACACTAAATTGGACACTGCAGAAATATCTAAAATTGACAATTTTATTAAATTATTTGATAAAAAAAATGCAGTCCGTTTCCGGCTCTATTCTGAAATTTAAAACAAAATATTATAAGTGGATGAATGATAGCCTGGAGATAAATTTTTCTGCTGTTGGTGCACCCTGTAAGCCTTATAATGATTTGTGTGCAAAATCTAAAAAAAAAGAATATCGATTACTCTTTCTACGCATTCAAATACAGAAGTTTCTGACACGTTTAAGGAAATGTTAAAGAAATTACAGTTTTCAAATGTTTCCAAAGAAAGGACTATAAATAAAAAATTATTGGGTTTTGGCATATGCCCGCATTCGGTTCATGGAACACTTCTTACACATAGCATATGATTTAAAGTAAAAGCATAGCAGGAAATGAAACAAAATCAGTAAGAAACAACGAAGAAATGTCAAAAATGAGGGCAGATGAAAAAAGGAGGATACAAGAAGACTTTAAAAGGCAGACAGGCTTAAACATAGATAAACCACTTGCTAGTTGTGGAAGTACAAACGATGGCAATACAGCAAGAAGGTTTTTTAGAGATTTTGAAATTACTTCAATAATAACAGGAATTGACAAGGAGTTGCTTCGAAAGATCAACATCATGTTAATGGCAAAATTTGGAGTATATACCGACGAAATAACAAAACTTCTATTATCATTATATCCCTGGAAAGAAATGACACCCACAGTTCATAAGGTATTGTGCCATGGAAAAATCATCATTGAATCAAACATTCTTCCTCTAGGTGAACTAACAGAAGAAGCTCAGGAAGCAAGGAATCGAGATTTCAAACATGCCCAATTGTTCAGTTCCAGAAAATGTTCAAGGCAATCACAGAACTAAGATATTTCCAATAACCTATTACTGTCTTCCGATCCCGTCCTGTCGTCAATGAGAAAACGATGGATTTCCTATAACTCATTGTCATCTGTAAATAATGAAGAATTAAAAGATTTGCTTTATCTGTTAGATATAAATAATGATGTGTCCGATTATTTTGTATTAAATAAAGAAACAACCTAATTTGCTTGTCTTTTTTTTTTCATTAATGAAGAACATCATAAAACCCTTTTTACCTGACCCAATTATGTAAGATGTGAATACGAGGACACATTAAAACAAATATATGAATAAGGGCTAACTTTTGAAGGTTTTCTGTTTAGCAGTTATGAACATAACATACCAGTGTTTGGTATCGTTGAAAAGAAAATTACCTGTAGATTGCGATTTTTTTAAAAAAGGTTGAAGTTAGCCATCTTGGTAAAACAAAAACTTGGGTAATCCAAATATAAAGGTAAAAATTTCAGTTTTTGCTTAAATGAAAATTTTCACTATTCAATAAAATATTTATTAATAGACATAATCGAATGATTTTTTGGATTTAACTAGACTTTAAGGTCAACAAATCGAAACAAATTTCAGAAATTATGATTTTCTGAAAACAATCCCACAATTCCTACAAATAAAAAAAAAATTTCCAAAAATGGGATTTTTTTCGCTTTTTGCTGCCATGTCGTCATTTAAAGCGGGGATTGGAAATGACTTACGCACAACATTATGTATCTGTTGGAGTATCTAAAACCGGTTTCCACTACCCAATTGGAGGCGTGCACAAATTTTAACTGTGAGTTAAAGTTGATATTTACCTCAAAAATATGGCAACTTTGGAAGCGGATGGGGGGAAAAGTATTTACAAATCAAAATTTTTTTTACCACAACTCGCATTTATATAAAAAGACCTTCCAGAAAAGTATACATACTTTATATGTTCAGAAGAAAAATATTTGTCTGGAGCGATAAAAAGTTTGGTGCTTTTTGGGGAAAATATCGCCAAAATTTACTTTTTTTTAATTTCTACTTTAAACTAATGTAATTTTTGACTGAAACAAGATATTGAACTAATTTTTTTTTATTCAATCAAGAATTTTATTGGCTAAATAACCGTTATTTTAAAACGAAAATTGGTCCCAATTTTCTCCCGATATTTGGAAAACTTTGGACCTGAGTCGGACAAAATTTGGAATTTCACATTTTCAAATCGGAATATCTCGGAAACTATTGGAGGTAACCCACACATTAAAGCATGTTTTTTGTTCATCTTTACAAGAAGATTAATAATATGTTAATTTTTTGAAAATCGGATGAGAAACAAAAAAATGGCAAACACTCAAATTTTTTTATGAAAAAAGTACCCAACTTTGGGCAGCTTTTTTACCGCCCCCAAAGGGTGTGGAAGGTTCAAAATCAAAACTTAAACTCCATTTTATGTCTTTTATGCATGTTCCAAATTTAATTGCAATCGGACCACAAGTTAACAAATGGCCGAATTATTTCCACAAATTTTGTGATTTATCCCACTGTGCAACATTCAAAATTTTTATAGCCGAAATTTCAAAAACATGGAAATTTCGCTGTTTTTGACGATTAAAGATATAAAATAAATGACCTAAAAATCGGCCATGAGGAGTCGATCTGAAATTTATTCAATTATTCTTCAAATTTTATTCTTTACAAATTCGTTTAAAACTGGGATGTAGGCAAATTTGCTAAAAAAAAGTCCAATTTTCCCACTGTGCCCTGGGGGGTCTGGAAGGTTTAAAATAAAAACTAAAGATCGATATTATGTCACTTATGCCTATTTCAAATTTCATTGCAATGAGACTACCAAGTAAGAATGAGACTACCGAAGAATAAATACCCGGTTACGATACGTTCCATAAATAGTTCGGTTGTAACAGCCGAATTGCTATAAACAATTCGGTTGTAACATCCGAATTACTATAAATAATTCGGTTGCTACAACTGAATTGCCATATCGATTCGGTTGCAGCAACCTTACAAATTCGGTTGCGGCAACCTAACAAGTTCGGTTGAAACAACGGAATTGTTTTGTGAGTGTAATTAAAATTTTATTTGATAAAATTTGTTTTATTTTTTTCTTTGGGTTTTGTGGATTTGGGCTTTGGCAATGCCATGGGGCCTCACAAAATTCGTTCTGGGGCCCCATTTGCCCATGTCCATGAAAAATTAAGAGAAAATATTGTATTTTTAAAATTTTATATATAAAAAACTTCATAAACACATGCAGCATTTTAATGCAAATTTGCGAAAAATCTGGCCCACAAGTGAAAAAACTGGATACGCCTTTAAAATTAGTTTGGCCAATATATTTAGGATCAATGGTCGGTGGTACTCTTGTTTTCGATTTTAGAGGTCAATTTTGTAGTGCTGTGTTATTAATATCTACACTGAGAAAATTATCTTTCATGATATTACTGAAACAATTTCATAGAATTTTTTTTCGTAGATTCAATGAAGAATTTCATTATATCCAGACAATTTTATTAATTTTACGAAATTTTTTATAAACTTGTTTCATAAAATTTCATAAAAAAATTCGATTCTATAAATTATCTCTTCATAAATTTAATGAAAATTTTCTTTAGAGCTATGAAATTATTTCAAAGAATTATGCCTCACTTCACCATGCGTTGGACTTATTTGAATTTCTTAAATCACCGCGTTCAAAAATGTTTGAATGTTTGAAAAAGCCATTTGTGTAAAACGCAACGCTTACTTTTTTATCACTTGAACTGTCAAATTAAACACCCAATTTTTTGAAGCGTTAGCTTACATATTTTTAAATAACCACAAATAGAAAAAAAAAATATTTTAGTTTTCTGTGTTTATTTTCTATAATGTTATAACAATTTACCACTTGTAATATTTTTTAATAAAACAAAAAAAAATGCTTTTTAATTATCACAATTTAAAAAGTATGTTAATTTTAAATAAAACAAATGAAAAAAGCTATAAACACAAATTTGAATTTGGTTTTAAATGTTCATCAGCTGTATTTACATTTGTATTCACAATCACAGCTGATGGAGTTACCAGATCATAAAATACCTGGTTTTCTCAACTTTTTGTTTTTTTAGTTTAGTACTGTCCTGTATGTAGGAAACCTTAATAACGCAATGGTTTGACAATTGAAGTGATAACGTATTAGTTCAGCGTTGAGACAACGCGGTGACGTTGTGATTTATAAAATAACATGTTTTTTACTTAGCGTTTGTGTTGGCGTAGGTGTAGCGTTGAACGCAGGGGAAATACAAAATATGGGCATTAATTTTATATTTTTTCATAAAACTTCATAATTTCATTAATTTTCATACATTTCAAACTTTAGTTTTAAGATTTAATTCTTAAGTGTTCAACATTTTTATATAGTACTGTATTATTTCCATGTAGCCTTTAATATATTTGGACTTTTACACTCATAGAAATAAACCTGTAAAAATAACAAAACAAGCTACCAGAAGTTTGTTAAAAATGTTCTTGCCAAAAAAAAACTGCTAACTTTAGCAGATTTTTTTTACTAAATATTAGTAATATAAGAATGCCAAAAATAAATCTGTTAAACTTACAAATATTTAGTTATATTTGAGCTAAATTTTAGTTAATTGAAAGTAGGAAAATAACCTGCTAAAATCAGCAAACACATTTAAAGTTTTTTTTTATTTTTTTTTTTAATGCTAATTAGCAAAAATTTCTGTTGATTGTACCAAAATATACTGTTATTTGTATTTAGTAGAATAAAAAAGATTTGAGGTAAATATAGCGAAAATTTTGTTAACATTACAGTTTTTGTTTGCTATTTTAAGTCTACAAATATTTAGTAAAAATTTTTGCTAATTTTACAGAGTGTTAGTATTTAGCAAAAATATCTGCTAAATTAAGCAGTTTTTTCTGTAAGATCATTTTTAACTAATTTTTAGTAGCCTTTTTTGCTATTTTTACAGGTTTATTTCTATGAGTGTATGCAATGGTTTAAAAAATCATATGGGTTAGTTCCAATCAGAGAACAGAATGAGACCATTCGTTTTTGTTGTCAATTCATACATTCATTGCTTTTGCATTGCTTTTATTCAACAACAACAGCATATGCTGTTGCTGTTTATTCCATTTATTGTTTTTGTTGAATGCCTTTTTAACATTCATTTTTATAATGCCGATACATGTCAAGCAATGAAATGAAATAATGACACATGAATCACATGAAATCAATCACAACATTCGCGTAGTATTCGTTGACCTGTAGCAATAATAATAATTTCTTTTTTAGTTTTATTAACATGAAATATGTATAAATTTTTGTTTAATTTTATTAAACATTACATATGTTTAAAAAATTTTAATTTTCTTAATACAGTAATATGTTTCACAAAAAAATTTGTTAACGTTTTATTCATTTAACATTGAGACCATTCATACCAATCGTTGTGTATTCGTTGTTTTCGTGAGTGTTAAGTGAGGTTAACACTAGACAAGCAATGCAATGCATGGTTTTCGTTACACTCACTTTTCTCAATTCTGTCGATTGTTGCTTCATTGAAATGATGTGAGTTGACAACAATGTACTAATTTTTTGTGATTGCATTCAAAAGCATGAAATAAGGCACTCAAACCGTTCTCTGGTTCCAATGCATTTTTAAGATATTCATGAAGAGTTTTATTAATTCAAAGAACTTCTTAACATAAAAAAATTGTTTTATGGAACTGTTTTTTAAATTCTATAAACGCTTCATTGTCGGAATGATTCATTAGTTTTATAAAAATTTTCATTAAACCTATGAATAAATTCACTATTGAAGTGACGAGAATTCTCTCAGTATAGTTTAAAGTATAATCAGCAATTATCTATCCAAAAATAGTGTGATTCTATAAAAAAAAAATCAAATTCAATTATAAATTAAATTAATATAAAATTCTTAATATGAATGTATTTTTGATATGAATAAAATAAAAGCAAATAGTATTAGTTCTTAAACAAAAAAAAAAAAAAAAAACAATTACACCTAATAAAGTTTTATAAAGCTACACCCAAAAATTGTTAGTTACACTGTTTTTGACTTACGCACTTAATTTGGTATTAGTAATATTTCTATTTAGATATTTAACGATTTCCTTTTTAGTTTTTATATTCTATTAGTAATTTTAATTTCAATTTCGTTTTAATTTATATTTTATTTTTTGTGTTTATTTTTTTTTTTTATTACATTTTTAAAAGGCTATTGTACATCAATCAGCCAAACCCGAGGAAATGACAAATTTTGAAATGGAAACACTGCGTAAGCAAATCAATGATTATGTTACGGAAATAAATCAATTAAAGACGGTAGTACAGAAGCTTTCGAATGAAAATACTGAATTAAAATCAAAATTTACAACAACATCAAATACCAGTGTTTATGATGAACCATTGTGAGGAATTTATTTATGATTTTTTATAATTTTTTGTAAAATTTTATTTTGTTTTTTTTTTTTATAATTTCTATATTTTTTTTTAAATTGAATTCTTAGACGTATTGATTTTGCAAATACCGAAAATGATCATGAACCTCATTCTTTGCCTGAAGGCTTAAATTCAAGTTTAGGTAATAGTTCAAATCCAGGACAACATACACAACAACAACAACCAGGTTCGTCATCATCCACCTCAGCCTCTTCTTCGGCTACGAATTCACAACAATCGACTATTAAACGACCGGCTAGTATGTATGAAAGACGACTACAGCCAAGTCTCTCGAAAACGAATTCTGATACTCGTAATACCACGTCAATGTATCAAATGGCAGCTGATAAATCATTCACTGAAGAAGTAAATCAAAAGACAGATATTGTTACTCATCGCCTCAAGGAGTTGATACATTCAATGCAAGATCCCAGTAATAGTGAGACCTTAGTGCCATGTGCTGAACGTATTAGAGCAGCTGTATTAGAATTAATAAATGTTTTTACAACACCGGTAAGTAATTTCAAATAAATTTTATTTAAATTTCGGATATATTTCCAAAAAAAAGTGTCAAAAAGATGAAATTTTATTTCCGGGAAAATTAAACATAAAAATCGATCTCTATTTGATTCATAAACTCAAATATGCTACTTTCCAAGGCAACTGAACAGCAAAAACAAATTAACAGTATTTTTTCTCCTGTAAGAGGCAAACAAAAAATGGAAAACATTTTTTTATTTTTCCAAAAAATTGACAAAGTTGACGCGCTTAAATATTCACAAATTTGGCACTCATTTTTAGTATATCGTTGTCTTATATTCAAACGGAGCTATCTACTTCCATACAATTGTTCAGGAGAGTGAAAAAACTATTTAATTTGCTCAAATTAAAAATATTTGCAAATCTCCCTTCTACAATATCAATTAAAAACTGCTACTGAATACTGCACACCAAGATATATTTATATAGGTAGTCTTACTAGAACAACAACTACAACAAACAACTACAAACAATACAAAAACTGTTGTTGAGTACAGTACAGTAAGGTGTCAAAACCATGTAAGAAATGTCAAAACCAGGGAAGAGGAAGATAAACAGCTGGGCTACTAAGACTACCTATATAAATATATCTTGCTGCACACAGAAAAAAGTGAGGGAATGTTATCGAAGGGCTTAGTAATTATAAAGAGTGTTTTTTATACAGGTATATAACTTTAAGTTGGCAACACTTTTTTAACTGGCTGCCATTTTGTCAGCTGTCAAGTGATTTCTGTTTAGTTTGGTTTGGCATTTCAACATGAATAGACTGACGCCTGAACAACGCTTCCAAATTGTGCAAATTTATTTTGAAAATCATGGTTCTGTTCGAAATACGTATCGCGCACTACGTCCATTGTACGGTCAACATAATCGTCCTTCAGAGCAAATAATTCGATTAACTATGGAACGTTTTCGCACCACGTTTACTCTAAATGATAATATTCATCCACAGAGACGTCGTACAGTGCGTACAGAAGAAGTCATTGCTGCTGTAGAGCGTAGCATAGAGGTAGACCCCAATCAGTCTATCCGTCAATGGTGACCGCTATAGAGCCATGATGTGCAGGAGCTGTGGTTTCAACAAGACGGCGCAACATGTCACACAGCTCGTGCCACAATTAATTTATTGAAGAAAACCTTTGGTAATCGCATAGTTTCACGTTACGGACCCGTGAATTGGGTCTAGGACAACATACGCTGCGTTATTGCTAACATACGGCCACAAATTTTGGGAAAATTCATCGAAAATCGAACCTTCAAATTAGACTACGTCCGAGCCAGCCGTGACGATCATATGCCAGAAGTCATATTTAAATTATAATGCCAGAAGATTATCTTTCGAATAAAGTAAATTTCATGTCAATTTAAAAAAATTTATCTTTGTTTTATTCCATTTCAAAAGTATATACCTCTATAAAAAACACCCTTTACAATTACATAAGTTTCAAGTTAGTTTTACAAATTTCCTATTAAGCCGATTATGCTAAATGCGATTGTTCTAGTTGTTTTTAAAAGTAAAGTTCGATTTTGAAGTGTAATAAAAAATATAGTTTTTTTTTTGCTATTTGGGTAATTTATTTAATTTAATTCAACTTAACTATTGAATATTCACAACATTACATTATATCTCAAATTATTTTTTCGCAAACATATTTTTTTTCGAGTGTTTTTTAAATTTTGATTAGAATTTTTACAATGCGTGGAACATGATAAGAAACGGTATTTTTAAAGAAAAACAACGTTGGGGATAATTTACGGGATACTGTGTTAAAAAAACAACGAAACAAATTTTTGATAGATGCTTTCAGCCAACGAATTGATCTAAATACATAAGCACCCGATTAAAAATATGATCTTATTAAATTTCATCCGAAATATGGGCCCATTTCATTGTATATATTTGTATGGGCTTAGATCTAATTAGATAAATGTCCATTTCATCGCAATTATGGCCGATAGAATTGTATTAGATTGTATCAGTTTTGTATTACATTGTATAACTTTATATCTAAAATGATACAAATCGATATAATTATATAAAAGCCAGATAAGTTTGCATCCGGATTTTCACCGGATATAATTGTATATTATTGCATGTACACAGAAAAAATTATCAACCTAAAATATCTAATTAAAGATTTGATTTGAATTTAATTTGTTTCTAAACAAATATTTAATTGTTCAATTAATATTTTAATTGACTTTTAAATATATAAATATGTACATATTTTATTTTAGACGCAATCATCATATTATTTGTTCATACACTGTATGCATAAATAGAAAATTTTCAGTATAAAATACCATATACATTTGAAGTTAACAAACAAAACAAGCACACACACAAACAGACTCAGCATTGCAAAAAACACACATGCCAACGTATAGATCACACACTTTTTTTGTGAGCATCATATTTTTTTTTGGAGAAGTTATAGTTATGATAGGTGCAAAATTAATTAAAATATTAATTGATTCAATAAATTTTTTAATTGAAACCCGTTTTTAGTTTTTTCTGTGTTAACTGATACTTCTAAATATAATTAGATCCGAGTATAAGTCTGGCAAAATTGCACTAAATATTACATGTTTGTTTTAAAATAAACACAATTTCATACAAATATATGTTTATCCTATCATATCCGTTAAGTTTATAAAAAAAAATATTAAAAAACATATTAAGTTTGATATAATTTTTATTAAAAATAAAAATTATGTTTTTTTTTTCGACTTTTAATTGTGCAATGAAAATGAAAATTATTCAAGTTCGGGGCCAAACTCTAGATTTCTTTATTAGGATATTGTCCTAACAAATAATCTATAAAGTTTTTTTTTTTGTTTTCGAATTTATTATTTGACCCTTTCAGGAATGTGTTGATAGATCTATTTCGGGAATTTTCTAAGTTCCCATCATCAGAACACGTTATGAAAGAGGTAACAATCCCATGTCAAACATCAAACATTCATATAAACTAGTTTACTCACTACATGAGAACTAATATATGAGCTTGAAGTTAAAGATTATCACCATTGTCCATTGTACTTTGTCCAAAAATTTCAAAAGCACACTTTGAAGGTGGACAGCAACTATAAGTACCGTCGAAAAAATTTTGGTTTTCATCTATAAACAGTTCAATAAGTTTTGGTACGTGAAGAAATTCGCAAATTTTAATTTCAGGACAGACTAATATACAGCAATCAGAGTTTAAATGCAGCAATATATAGTTTTATATAAAAAAGATCTAATTTTTTTTTGTATGGAACGATATATCTTTACATATAACTAAGAATAGGTCAAGATATCGTTTTATAAAAACTAAAATAATTTTTTTAGAATATTACACTATATGCTATTTTATATAATTTAATTATACATGCATTCGTAAGATTTAGTTAGGATCCTTTCAGAAAATTTGCAGAAAATTTGCTAATATAATTTTCTGCAAGGATCCTAACAACAAAATGTTCCTGACTTTACTGAATTTTTTTTTTTTTTTGAGTGTAGAGATGTCACGAATATTCGGTCACTGTTCGGAAATTCGTCATGTTTTAGCTATTATACCGAATATTAGTAGTATTCGGTTTATACAAATTGGTTAAAATCATAGATTTTTTTATAAATAAAATGGGAACATTTTTTAAAAATTTAACAAAAAGATTTTTTTTTTTAGAAATTGTTACAGTTCGTAAAGGGTGTTTTTTATACAGGTATAGAACTTTAAGATGTCAACACTTTTTTAACTGGCTGCCATTTTGTCAGCTGTCAAGTGATTTGTGTTTAGTTTGGTTTGGCATTTCAACACGAATAGACTGACGCCTGAACAACGCTTCCAAATTGTGGAAATATATTTTGAAAATCAAGGTTCTGTTCGAAATACGTAACGAGCACTACGTCTATTTTACGGTCAATATAATCGTCCATCAGAGCAATTATTTCGATTAACTTGGAATGATAAATGATAATATGCATCGACAGAGACGTCGTACAGTGCGTACAGAAGAAGTTATTGCTGCTGTAGAGCGTAGCGTAGAGAAAGACTCCAATCAGTCTTATCTGCCATCGTGCACAGGAATTGGATATGATTACTGACTTTTTCGTTCATCAATTGACAACCATAATGTGCAGGAGCTGTGGTTTCAACAAGACGGCGCAACATGTCACACAGCTCGAGCGACCATTGATTTATTGAAAAAAACGTTTGGTAACCGCATAGTTTCACTTAACGGACACGTAAATTGGCCTCCAGGATCGTGCGATTTAACGCCGCTGGGCAACTTTCTGAGGGCATATGTGAAGTCGCTAGTCTACGCCGATAAGCCCGAAACGATTGACCACTTGGAGGAAAACATTCGCAGCGTTATTGCCAATATACGGCCACAAATGCTGGGAAAAGTCATCGAAAATTGGACTTCCAGATTAGACTACGTCCGAGCCAGCCGTGACGGTCATATTTCAGAAGTCATATTTAAATTATAATGCCAGAAGATTATCTTTCGAATGAAGTAAATTTCATGTCAATTTAAAAAATTCTTCTTTGTTTTATTCTATTTCAAAGTTCTATACCTCTATAAAAAACACCCTTTATAATAAAGGTTGCCTATTAACGAGAATGAAGCACCACCTTATTAGCTTATTTTTAGCAGAAGTGCAAATCATCAGAAAAGTTTGGATTTTACTCGGTATTTTGCACATTTTACTATACTGTCGAGTATTCGGTATTCGGTTTGAACCAATTACCGATTATTCGGCATTCGGCAAATTTCCGAATACACTATTCTTGAAATCTCCAGTGCTAACTTTAAAAAGTGGATATGTAACATAAATTCAAAGTCCTCGAATTTAGCTGTGTGCCCGGCTGCTCAAAATTTTTAACTAGCGTTGATTATTATGCTTTATGTAAATTATGTTCAAATAATTATTTTCGTACATACATCGGGAATATCATAGTATCGCTAACAGCGAAACGTTTTCTGAGACCAGATTCGTACCAAGCTTATTATAAATATACGAAACAGCTATTAAAAAACAAAAAACACATTTGTATCACTTAGACCTGCTAACTTATCTCAAATTAACCAAATGTTAGACCTTAACCATAGTTATGAATGTCGAATTTCTAAGGAAATTTCTATGGTTAATGTTAATTATCTAATTATTTTTAGAAAAGCTACTCGCCCTTAGTAATTATAAAATCAGAAAAGGACTGTAGATAGCTCATTTCCATTGAAATATAAACATTGTTGTATATAACAAGTTTTTTGTTGTTGTGACCAATGTTAATATTTAAATTAGATTTTAAAAAGGGGTTTCCTTACGGGCTATTTTGGTCAATAATCTCATTTATTTGTAAATAAAAATCAATTTATCATGTTTTTGCTCAACGTTTCGTTTGCTTTATTCAAACTTCTTCAGGAGCGTAAAGTTATAAAATCTGGCGACAAATACAAAATAAGTTTATAAATAATAAGTTTTTAATAAAATATCTTAAATACTATATCACAGTTTAACTTACGATTTTTGGTTACATAGTCAGAAAATATAATATGTAAAATTTATTTGTAAATAAAAACTGGACATCACTACACAGAATTTAGCTCAATCTAATAGATAGCTCAATATTTTGGCATCAAAACCTCATTTTCTAAAAAAATTTAGATAGCTCCGTTTGAATATAGGACAACGATTTTAAAAAATACATTATTTATAACTAAACGTATTTGTTTATTATTCAAAAATCTATATCTACTAGTATTAAAATATATGTTATCAAAATTTTAATGCAGAAGCCTATATCTGCATTAGCGAATTAAATAACGGAAATAAAATTGAAAATTGAATATATATAAATCATTCGTAATTTTAAAACATTTTAATTAAAAAAATTTAGTTCGCTTACGAATCAGTTTTTTGCTCTTCTGAACAATTCTATTTTTTTTTGTAGATATAGGCTATTGAATAAAGGCTCTTGATATAATGTATCAATAATTTACTTTTTTTTTTCTTCTTTCTAGAATAATTGCAATGAAACAATACGCGAAACATTAATGCAATTAACACGTAATAATATTTTAATACAACATAGTTGTGAAAATTTACGCAACTCCTACAATTCGAATGATAAAGCAGCAATTGAAAAATATACCAAGGATGTACGTGAATGTGCGTATTATATTGCCCGTGCCACAAAAACGTTAGTTTTACAATTGGAATAATAATTTAGATTTATCAACATATAAATCCCCAAATATATTTCATATTAATTTATAGCATTTAATAATCAATTATTTTACGAAATTTTATTTTATATTAATTTTATTTTGTTTTTGTCTGTATTAACACAATGATGTACCAGTTTTAAACTAAATAGAAAAAAAAAACATTAACTTGTTCTTCCAATGATAAACATTTTTAATATGCCTTAAATAAATAATTTTAAAAGAATAAAAAATTGCAGCATTTCTTTAATATGTTGGTTTTCCAAATAATCAAGTTCATGGTCTGAATTGTTTTTAAAGTATTTCATTTATATAAAAATTCCTTAATCAAGCCAATATTTCGAATAGCGTCGCTATTCATCTTCCAGGCGGATATTGAATGTTTACACACAAAACACTAAAATAAACTTAAGGTACGTTCAGATTAGTCAAATATTTGACAAAAAACATGAAATATTTCTTTGCCGTAATCTGAACACAAAATATTTTTGTGTGTCAAACAGCAAATCAGCTGATTTTGGTCAAACAAAATTATTTGCATTCAAATAAATATTTGACAAACTAAACCATAGTGTGAACACTAGCTATCAAATATTTTCTTCTGATTTGAGCAAATATTTATTTGATCTTACAAAAAAAATGTAAGAACAAACAATGACAAATAACAGGTGGTAAAATCGTCAATTATAAATTTTTTAATAAATTTATTAATAAAAGTTTTTATAAAAAAACTGAAATGTAAATAGAACTTAAAAGCGAAATTTGATGATACAATATTTTGAGAAATTTTGTTTAATAAAATATTGTTAAATGGAAAAATATGCAGTTTTAAATCAGATTAAATTAAAATTTAAAAACAAAACAAATTCACAATTAAAAATGTTCGGGTCAATTGCTATGGGATTCGTTAAGCTACAATTTGCAAACCATACATGAAACTAATTAATTGAATGGACTATGTAATTGATGATTTCATTACAGTTTCATTGATATCAATTGTAATGAAATTATTTTCATTCCATTTCTTTAATTAATGATAATGAATTTCATTGATTTGATTTCATTGACTAAAGGTAATGATTTCAAATTTCATTACCATTAGTAATGAATTAATTAAAGGAAGAAAATTGCAATTGGCAGAATGCAAATATCCTAGGTTTGGGAAATATTCCAAAAGATTAATTTTTTATGAAAAAACAATTATTTTTTTACCCAAAAAAGTACGTGAAAACAAAAATTTAATCACTCAGATAATGGATTGGAACATTGGTCCAAAATGGAACGATATGGAATAAAACGGGAACGATTGGAATCGGAGCACTGTTCATAATTGCGTTGTCGTACGTGAAAATAAAAATTTAATCATTCCGATAACAGAATGGAACATTGGTCCAAAATGGAACGATATGGAATAAAACGGGTAGTAATTGGAATCGGAACACTGTACACTAGGGGTACAACCAAAATAAATAAATTTTTAATTTTTTCAAAATTTTATATTTTTATACTTTTAGCAATAAATTATAATATTTCGCAAATTTGCATAAGACAGCGTAGGTAAGTCGCAATATTTTATCACGATTAATTGAATTTATACAGAATATTCAATATTTAATTTAAAAACTTATAATTTATTTATCATTTAATGAAATTATAAATAAAATATTTTTATTTTTTTAGAACTTACTGATCCCAAACTTAATTGCATTTGTCGCGGAACCTTTTTTAACGATATCGAAAATCTAAAGATGCAGTTCTTATTGTTTTTTTATGTACTACATGGTGTGGATAGGGCCATTTTGATGTTTTCAAAAATTGTAAAAAAGCTGTATTCCTACTGTACACATTTGTGTTGTCGGCAAAGTGCTTTCTGTTAAAATTTTGTCGATTTTGCGATATCATGCTTAGTTTTCGAGATACAAGCCATTTTACAAAATTTCGATATTTTAAAATGTCCAGTATCTCCAAAACTAAGCGAGCTAGACCAAAACGGACAAAATTATATAATATAACATAAATAGGCTAGGTCCGAGAGAGATCCTGAGTGATTAATTTTTTAAAAAACAGTTTTTCGATTAAATAAATCTATGTTTTTTTACACTTGGATTAAATAAATATTTAATACAAATATTTGTTTCAATCTGAACGCTCGACAAATACTTTTCGTTTATTTTATTTGACACTATTTGAGAGCTGTTTGAACAAACAAAAACCATCAAATATTTGATCATAGTTTGAACATAAAATAAAATATTTTTTTATTTGACACAATTGGAAGCAAATATGTAAACAAATATTTTGTTCAAATATTTGATTAATGTGAACGTGCCTTTAAGCTATGTTTGTTTACTCGACGCCTGTATTAAAAGCAAAGTGCTTTTAATGCAGACGTCGTGCTTGATTATTTGGAAAACTAACATTCTGGGAAAAATGTCGAATAAAACCTAAAATTTAACTAAAATTTCTTTAATATATTTTAAAATTCAAATCCGAATTAAAAGTTCAACTAACTAAATCAATCGTATTCGATTTCTTAATGAATGTGAGATAAAAAATACTATGAAAATATTTGTGTTTCTAATCACGAACACATTCGGCTGTAGGCAAAATGACCCAAATAAAAAATCACCCAATCGAAAAATTACCCAAAAAGAAACGAAAAATTACAATAAAGGTGAAAAATGTTAAATCGCCAAATAACAAAAACCAAAAATCACGCAAAAAAATTCTCATACAAAAGTGTGTTCGATTACTTTCCCAGTAAAGCCCAGTAAAAATTACTCAGTAACAAAATTACAGAGAGTAAGACAAATTTACAAAAAAGTAAACGAACGGAAAACTTGTAAGAATTTGTAAAATATATAAAACAGCTGATTTTAAATACCAAATATTAAAAAAAAAATCAACTGGTCGTTATGGAAAAGATAAAAGTTAATTGAAATTGTCGACCAGAAATAATTTAGAATGTTTTTTAAAATCTTCCATAGTTAATTATTTTATATTTTTCACTTTAAATCCATAAACAATTATAGTTTAATTTAATATTTGTTTTTGTTTACTAAAAATAAAAGCATATTTTTTCAATCATATGTTTTTTTATTCTTAAAAATTCTTACTGGCAAAAAATTATCCAGTAAAAACTTGTAAGCTTTTTGGTATCAACCTGTCACTTTTCTCTCTCTTCTTACTATTTTTTACTGAGTATTTGTGTAAACGAACACCTTCCAGTAAAAACTTACAAATTTTTGCGTAAGCGAACAAACATAAAATTGGGTTTATTTTCACAATGGGTAATATATAAAACTCTAAATGAAATGTCGTATGAGTGATTTTAATTCAAATGTTATAATAAATAACACTCATACGTCAAGTATATGTACGTATTCAGTTAGAAATTATTACGTATTCAGTTAGAAATTATTAAAATGTAAATCAATAGCCGGTACAAAGAGAAATGAGAATGGATTGGTTATTCAAAATATAAATTAGTATGTATTGGTGCATTTGTATTGAGAAAAATGTCTGCGTTATAATTGTTTATATAGTTTTTGCATACAAATGTTTAAATGTTTGTAATGAAGCTGAGTTCATTAAAAACATTTAAACAAAATAAAAACTCATTTTCCCACTCTTAATTCCACATATTTTTCTTTTGTTTTTTTTTAATGTATAAATACATTTACTAAAAACCAAAATATGATTGCCAACAAAAAAATGTCTTTGGTTGTTGTAAAACATTAACAGCAGTGGATCTATTTTATGAAACAGTGTGAATACGCTCTGCTGAATGCTGGCACAAAAATGATTCTTTGTTTTTTACTCTCTTCGTTGTTTTTTTTGTTGAAATTCCTGTTGTGTACGCCGGCTTGCCAGACTTGGGTTTTTTTCGCCAAAATTTGGGAATTCTTTGTTGAACTTGGGACAGAAATTTTTAATTGTGACCAGGGGATTTTTTTGGTGGGTTTCATTTGCTGAAAATCTTGAGATTTTTCTGTTAATATTTTAAAAATAATTTGCAATACGTTACAAAATATAAAAATGTTCATAATTCCACATTGACGACACGAATTAATTTAATATCTGAAAATATATAAAAATAATTATATAGTATAAGATAAACAAATTATCTTTCAACTATTTTTATCAATGGTTGTCTAAATGATGTCATCTTTCTAGAAACGAAACAAAACGAAATAACAAAATATTAAAAATACAAACCTTTTCCTGCAATAAGAAAAAGGAAACATACAAAATTACCTAAGATGGGTGGCCTTGTCTTTCGCTTTAGTCTATCTACATGAACGTATATTTGTTTGCACTACATTAATAGTCACTATAATCATTTTGTTTACAAATACACATTTACAACAAATACATTTTAGTTTAAACACATTTTAAGCATTACAACTGTATTCATAATCGAATATTAGCTTAAAATACTTATTTGAAACAATGTGTAAAAGTAATATTCGTTTATGAATATAGTTGTTAGGCTAAAATTTGTGTTATAAATAAAAATGTATTTTAAATGCTGTTTAATATTATTATGAAAATGGGGATTATTATGCAAGTGTTTATATTACCATACCATATTATCATATAAAGGGTCCGCCAAATAACTTTTTTTTTTTGAAAATGCTATTAAAAAAAACTACTGAATATTTTTTCGTGTAGGCTACTGCATGGCCAGCCGAGGCAGCCATTTCAATGAAATTATTTTCCATTATTAACCGGAAGGATTGTACTTTCAAATAAAAAAAGAAATTTGAGAAAATATTCAGTAGTTTTTTTTTATAGCATTTTCAATAAAAAAAAAGTTATTTGGCGGACCCTTTATATTAAAAAAAAAAATTGGGGTGATTTTTCATAAAATTTTTGGTCCTTTTTTCCTTCTTTTTAATTGAAATTTACATTTTTTACTTTTGGGTAATTTTTAGTTTGGGTAATTTTTCGTTGGGTCAATTTGCCTACAGCCATCAAAAATACTTATTATACATTTCCCATTGTAAAATAACAACAACTACAGTTGAAATAACTATAACCGTTGAGTACACGAACATGCAGTTAAAGGAAGAATTATCTGAGTGTATTTTCAATAATATTGCAAAGTTCATGAAAAAAAAAAAATATATTTTAGCCAAAAGCTACTTAAAATTTCGTGTTGACAAATGAACTTAAGTCGATTAAAGTTGTTTCGTCAAAAGTCCAAAGAATTGAAAATAAATCCATTATGTTAAATATCGTTAAATATTCCTGCAAGTAGTGCTATGTGTTTGTCAGGAGAGCGAAAAAACTGATTTATATCCCCTTTTTAACATATTTTTTTGACATACTGCATTAAAAGAAATCCGAATTTAGTTTCTGTTACAGAGCGGTGCTCTCAATGGTACAATAAAAAAAATCAAAATAACACATGGCACTACTTGCAGGCTAGCCGACGATATATTATTTCTTCTAACTTATCTCAAATTAACCAAGGTTAACCATAGTTATAAATGTTAAATTTATAGTAAATACAAAATGTTTTTTTAAAGTAATAAATAAAATATTCGCCCATGTCCCTACTTTAGAACGTTTTGCAATTAGAACGAATTTGTGAAATCACACGAAATTGAAATTTGGTGTTCTCAAATCCTAAAAGCTTTCGAAAACTCGAATTTTTTTTCGAAATTATTATCGAAGTGCCAAAAACATATGGTTTTATGGAAAATAAAAAACATATGGAAAGTAAAATGCTTTTAAGAAATGCTTCTAACATTAAGTGTGTTCGATTACTTTCCCAGTAAACTCCAGTAAAAATTACTCAGTAACAAAATTACAGAGAGTAAGACAAATTTACAAAAAAAGTAAACGAACGGAAAATTTGTAACAATTGGTAAAATATATAAAACAGCTGATTTTAAATACCAAATATTAAAAAAAATCAACTGGTCATTATGGAAAAGATAAAAGTTAATTGAAATTGTCGACCAGAAATAGTTTAGAATGTTTTTTAATTTCTTCCATAGTTAATTCTTTAATATTTTGCACTTTAAATCCATAGACAATTAAAATTTAATTTAATTTTTTTTTTTTTTTTACTAAAAATACAAGCATATTTTTTCAATCATATGTTTTTTTCTTCTTACAAATTCTTACTGGCAAAAATTTGTCCAGTAAAAACTTGTAAGTTTTTTGTCAACAACCTGCCATTTGAATCTCTCTTCTTACTATTTTTTACTGAGTATTTGTGTAAACGAACACCTTCCAGTAAAAACTTTTACAAATTTTTAAAAATTTTTGTGTTATCGAACACACTTATTGTTGTCAATTTGTTTGAGTGTTTTCTAGAATATCAAAACAAAAATATGTTTTTTTTAAAACAGTTTTTTAGAGTATAAACAATACAGCCAAAAATACAATAAAGTCAGAAATAAGTAAAAAAGTTATAAATTTTTAATATTAAGCACCATTTTTGACACTAAATTGTATTTTATTAGAAATAAGGGCATCCGTTTTACTTTCGACCAGGCTTTTTTACACGAATAAAAAATAGTTCTGTTTTAATCGCAAGAACACCGAAAAATTCTAAAATTTTCACTTTTGCTCTGATTTAAAAGCCGTAACAGGCGTGATTATTAATAAAAAGTGGAAGGCGTTTAAAGAAATTCGCGAAAAACTCGGTAAGCACTAGGGGGTTCAAATTACTCGGGTTTAGGTTTGTTCGAGTAAACGAGAAACTCGATTTTTGAGTAAGATTTAAAAATTACTCGAGCGACTTGAATAATGTTATTTTACTAATTTTTCCTTAAAAATGCACCATAAAACACAAAATAAATACAAAATCAGGAGTTCCGAAGTGTAGTTTATCTAAATTAAAAATATACGTTAGGTCAAAAAAAAAAAAGAATCTCTTCTGAATTAATATACAATTGAGGTGTTTTACTTTATTTTCTTTCGTTTTTATAAGTTCGTCTTTAAGAAAACATTCGGGCTACAGCTTTTATCATTTTTTTTTTGCAAATATCAAGAATAATATAGCATAGTCAGTCTATGCCTTGGAAAAACATAAGGAACAATTATAATTTTCTTTCGCCGTCGTTAAAATATTGCAGCTGCACATGCGTGGAAGTTTGGAAGACAGATTTTTATTAGATTTTATATTTTTATCAAATTGATAATTTTTAAAAGAGCATATACAATAATATTGATGAAATATTATTAAAACCTTGTTTTAAAGTAAAATTATATAAAAGTAAAAAAAAGACCTTGAATTCCCCGAGAATCAAAATGCTCTAAAAAAAAAATTTGCCAACGGATATCCACAGTACTTGGCTTATTTAATACTTGTGATGTCTTTAATAAAATACTTGACAGCAAACAGTAGGTTTTTGATTTTTGTTGAATAAAATTTTCAAAAATGCAAAAAAGTCACTTTGAGGTACACCCAAAATATTTAATCATTTTTTTGACACAAAGTTAGTTAGGGTAAGTTAGCGATTTTCTGGGAAAGTAATATTTTTTATCTGAGTAGTTATGATTAAACCCAACACAAAAATTATTTTATATTTTTTTAATTTTGAAGAAAAAAAAATTGTAATTTTTTTTAAATTGTGCCCATTTTTCCAAGGGGCCCGATTTTCAAGGGCGATGCGGGACATCTTCCCGTTACGCTAGAACTCTAATTTTTTGCACGGTGAATGTTTGTACCCAAACAAATGTTTTAAGAGCGGGGGTAGCCCCAAAAATTGCAAGTTGAAAAATAAGGACCACCCTAATGTGCATACAAGGGTATGCATAATAAGCCATTACAAGGAGTAAAATAATGTGTCTAAAAATAGATTTTGAAAAAAAATACGAATTTTTAAAAAAATATTATTAATTTTTTTAAGACATGGTCGAGTCGGGAATCGGTGCCGAGTCGTTACTTGAGGGTTACACGATCAAGTTTTGCCTATCAAGTTTTAATACACTCACACTTTTTAAATTTGAAACGAACTTGCTTCAGATTTCTCTTTCAAGTGGAGTGTATTAATTTACGTTCAAAAAAACAGCTGATTACAATTCTTTTGAAATTGTTTTTGGTTTTCCTTTAACAAATATTGAAATTGCTTTCAACTTGCGTGCAGCCTACGTCACAGCTGTCCAATTTTACATATTTTGACAAACAGTTTATGTAAAAGACTATCAAGAAAATCTTGATCGTGTGCCTGCAGTATTAGATAAACAGGAGCCTGCTCTATAGCGTAAGCCATAGATTAATTTATATTTCTAAATAAATTCGTTCAAGATATACCAAAACTAACATATTACCATCAGCTTACAAAAAGACGAATTATAATGAGTCTAAAAATAGATTTCCAGAAAAATGTTACATCATTACGTTTTGCCTGGAAGTAATAAAATGAATAACTTATTACTGTTCACCAATTATTATTTGTATGAGAGTAATGCACTATAAGTTTCTTATTTGTAACCCATTATTTATTATTCAAAGTAATGCAGAAGGTAATAAGTACTCATTACAAATTAATGTATAAAATAATAAGCAAAAACATCGTAATTGTTGGGAATTGAAATGTTTAATACCTTTTGAAGTTCTCTACTTTGCATTTTAAACAGATAACATTCCAATATGTGCTGCAGAGTAAATTCACTTCGCCATTGTGAACGCACCTTAACAGTTGTAAAAGGTGTAGTTCGGTGTAATTTTTAACAAAAAAAACCCATGTAAAAATATATTTTGTGTATTTTCGTATCATACATAATTGTATCCGAAAAATGTGAACCTCTAATTGTATGATATTAGAACTAATCTGATACAATTATACATTATTTGATACAATTATATCTAAATTGATAAAATTAGATATATTTAGATATGATTGTATCCGAATTTTGTCCTCATCCAAATGTATTCAATAATGTGATACATTTACATCCAATTAGATACATATGAATATGAAATCATATATAGAATGATATATAATTATATATTTTTATATATTGCACTATATGACGTGTTATATAAAGAAAGATATAATTATATATTTGAGATATAATTTATATAATTTTATGTGATATATCATTATAAATAACTATATAAAGTTATATATAACTATATCAACATTTTTTTACGTGGGGAATTTAAAAGTCAAAACATTTACAAATGCATTAACCCTTTCACTACCCTTGTACAATACAGTGAACACATTTTTAAAAAAATATAACAAAATGATAATGAAATAAAACTTTATATTTTTGTTTGGATATGAATTTATTAGGATATTAGTCATTGGAAAAAAAACGTTATAAGCATCAACATTTCATCAGGGCTATATAGTGGTCATATTTGTTAACAAAGTTATATATTTTTAGTCAGCCTTTATCGCCGTTAACTAGCAAAGCATGAATCTCGAAATTTGGCACGTAGCTTCATCTAATGACCAGAACAAGACAGCTCAAATCATTTTTGTTTATTTGAATATTTTAGTGGTCAAAATGGTATGAGAAGTTCCAAAATATCGATTTTCAGACAAATTGTAGAAACCTTTTTCTTTCTAATTTAAAGTCCCCAAACAAGAATCAGAAGTCAAAATAGAAGTATATCCATAACCAAAAAATCGGTAGTGAAAGGGTTAAAAATTAAGATTGTTCAACTATTTTTTTATATAGGAGCTCTTCTGAGTACATGTAAGTACTTTTGTGTCTAAAGATTCAGGCCGGAAAATGTTTGACACTAGAATTAAACCATACTCTTCTAAAGATATAAGGTACACTTAGGAAATTATGTTGGTAAAGACGACTGCAATTGTAGTCAAAAACAAATGAAATTTCATTTAAAAAAAGGACGACTTACATTTCATTAAATTCAACTAACATTGTCATTTGTTTTTTAATGTTCAAAAAATGACTAACAATTGTAGTAAAAATGAACCACATGGTAGTAAAAAATAAACCAAATTTTTTTTTTTTTATTTTTTTAAATAACAAAAAACAACTGTAAAAAATGAATGTAAAATCATAAAACAGTCATTTGATGTGAGTTGTTTTTTAAATGAACTACAAGGTTAGTTAAAAATTTTATTTGTTCTACAAATGACTTACATTCACATTAAAAATAATGAAACTGTATTACAACCCAAACAACTACATATTTTTAAAGCAGAAGTTCATTGAGTGTACGCTGAATCGAAATCTGGTCTCAGAATCACACAGCAGACGTTCGAGCTATATTAACAGGAAAAGTCTCGATTTTGATAAAATGCTCCGATTTTTCACTTTCCGGAAAAAATATTTTTCATAATATTTGTAACGGCAACTGCATGCGCTACTCTTAAGACTTAATTAGTTTAGAAGTGGAAATAAAAAAGTATCGTAGCATTCTTGTAATAAACAAAAAAAAAAAAAAAGAGTACACAATTAGTGTTCTGACCCCCCTCGTATACATAGAGTTAAATGTCAAGTACAGAAGTAGACAATTTTCTATTTTCAACAGAAAAATAAACAAAATCTAAAAATAGAATATTTGTGTTGTTAGTGTTGTCACTTCTGAGTATAATATACAATAACAGAAAAATCTAATAGGAAAGAAAACTGCAACTTATCTGCATTAGATTAGAGGCCATACTTGGGTGTTATCGCTAAACGGTCATGTTACGTTTGTAATGTAAGATGAGCGCAGGTTTGATTCTTACAGCCGCAGGTTGTTGAAAAATTTATCATATAGAGACAATCTGACATTTATAAGACACAAATAATAATACAATTTAAATGGAAAATCACTGATGAGCCTGTCCATAAAAATGGCAGAAACTAGTCTAGTCTGATTTAAAAATTAATAGTGTTTATAATTTTTAGAGAAAAACGTTTATTCTGCTTCTTAACCTCAACATTTCTAGAATTTTTTATAATTTTACTTGACAAATTTTTCAATGAAAAAATTGTGCAAATTTATTTTGAAAATCATTGTTCTGTTCGAAATACGTATCGCGGACTACGTCCATTTTACGGTCAACATAATCGTCCATCAGATCAATTAATTCGATTAACTATGGAACGTTTTCGCACCACGTTTACTCTAAATGAAAATATGCGTCCACAGAGACGTCGTACAGAAGAAGCCATTGCTGCTATAGAGCGCACAGTGGGATTTTACTGGCAAAAAGTCCGTTTTTTGAGTGTAAAATATCAAAAATGTAATGATGCAATTTTGTAGAGAATTGTTTAATTAATTGTTGAAAAAATTTTTTTTTGTCCAAAATAACGCGGCAAAGTCACCTAAACGAAACTCTGCAGTAACTGCCTGAGATTTTCATGCATTTTAATGGTCCGGGTGCATAATTTCTTTTTGTCATATCTATTTGATGTAAGTTTATTTAAAAAATATAGTATTTCGACATTAGTTTTGAAAAAAAAAATAATGGATAACAATAATAGTTTAAAAAATATTCAGGTTTTTATGATAGCACTCAAAAATTTAGTGTTTTTAGTATTTCTTGGACAAAAAAAGAAAGCGACTCGTGTTCCACACACAGAGACCATATTTTTTAATTTTTCGAAACAAATTTAAGCCTTAAACTTTGATCGATATGCATAATGTGTTAACGTGGTCCAATGTGACTCAAATTTTCTCAATTTTTTTTGTAGACTAAATGTAAACAAATTTCGATCGGCGCTCCTTGAAATGCGACATTTTAAAATCAAGTAGCTAAACCAGTCTTTGTGTTATAACGATGTAGTTTTTTTAGACATTTTAAAGGGTTTTTATTTCAAAAATTGATTAAAGACAATTTGAAAAGCGTTTGAAATTGTCCAAAATATAAATCAAAGTGAATTGGAAATACATAATTTAGTTTAAATAAGACCTGGGCCATGTCAGGTATATTTTTAAGTTTTCCAATTGTATATTTTTGCTTTGTCATTATTTCTTTCAGACTACAATCAGGCTTGCTTGGAAAATTTACAATTTTTTTAATACAAGACATGAACTATAGCCCCCGATCTTAAAAAAAGTCAGATATATGAAAAAGGGGGAAGCATAGTGAATAATTTGTTAAAATAATTCAAATAAGTGGCAGCCTGGGTCCACGACATAGTGTCAAAATGGTTTTCAAAATGTGTGTGTTCTCGAGCATTTTAACACTGTTTTTAAAAAAGGCTAAATTACCTAAACTTTAGACATATTTTCATACAAAGATTTGTTAAATTTCACAGCCAATTTTAAATATAAATACGTTTTTCATATATTTATGCTGCTTTATCACCTATCCGAATTTCATTAATTTTAAAGGGAACCCATCGGAAAAGCTTCCTTGTAAGTGTCAGGCTATTTATATAGGATATTTGCTTTTAATTTGTTTTTTTGGACGGTTATAAATCTTTAATTTCCCGAGTTAAAACGTTTGCATAAAATAATACATTATTTTATATGCACTTATAAGGTTTTGTCTGTCAGTGCATTTATCCGGACATAATTATATAAGTTCAAATATAAAATTAGAAAAAAATTAATATGTTGTCATATATAGTTGAGTATAGAGCAATTCCATATGAAAGCGATCACCTTTTGGACGACCCCTCTCCGATTTTAAAATAAATAGTCTCAATCGATTGCCCAGCAAAAAATAATGTACCTACATTTTTTTTTTTTTTTTTTATAGTGACTGGTTTAGTGGTGGTGTGCACCACTGTCATGTGACAAAATTGAAGAATTCTTCATAAGGGACCTCATTGAAAGTTGTTTAAAAAAGCGATCGCAACGAGTGATAGCTCGTTGGAAAGGTATTGAATCAGGCTTTAATTTAAAAATAAAATTTTCCTAATTTTTCTTGTTAAATAATTAAAAATAATTCAATTATAAAAAATATAAAAACAATGAGAACAAGGTGGTCTCTTAAATGCTCTTCTCCTGTCCAAACAAGGAGTCGGGCCCATTTTTTTATTGCTGATTCTTAAAGCAAAAATTATGAGGAATCCAAAAAAATAAAATTAGCCGGAAAATTTAGGAGCTTCTGTGGAAAATCGGAAAATTTAATTTTCATGGGAAAATTTAATTTTCATGGGAAAAAAGGTAAATTTCTGAGAAAAATTAGGAAAATTTTATTTTTTAATTAAAGCCTGATTCAATACCTTTCCAACGAAGTATCACTCGTTGCGATCGCTTTAGTAGTTTTTTTTTTTAAACAACTTTCAATGAGGTCCCTTATGAAGAATTCTTCAATTTTGTCACATGACAGTGGTGCACACCACCACTAAACCAGTCACTATAAAAAAAAAAAAAAAAATATATGTAGGTACATTATTTTTTGCTGGGCAATCGATTGAGACTATTTATTTTAAAATCGGAGAGGGGTCGTCCAAAAATTTGCCAATTTTGATCGTTTTCATATGGAATTGCTCTATAATTCTATATTGCATTTAGAATACGCTTAAACTAATCCAATTAATAATTACGTTATATTTATATACCTAGACATTGCAAAACATTATATATATTTTGATATTATATCATATTTAAAAAAACACAATTTTATTTTAGATAAAATTGTATATTACCCCATGCAGAGTCACACTAGAAAATTTGTCAATCATATTTTAGATGTAAATATGTATTACATACAATTAATTGTATCATTTTGTGTATAATTTTATACACAAAATTTACCCCAATTATTGTCTTTGGAATTGATTTCTTTCTGGTTCTTAACCCTAAAAAAAGAACTTGTTTCATTTGTAACATTATGAGTTCTTAATTTAGTCTTAGATTTGTTTCAATGTAAAACTCTAAATTCAGTCTTAACGTTTTTTCGTGTTTGTTATTCAATGGTGTACACAAAATCTTCATTTTCAAATTTTTTTCTCAAACAACTTATGTTTTTTGGTAATTTCAAGAGAATTTTTTAAATATAATAAAATGTTCAAATGGAAAGGAATTTGTTACAAATTATAAAGTTGTAAACCTTTTGCAAGTGGCTAAAGTCTAAAAGGATTAATATATAGATATACAACTAAAGCTTATTTTGTATATATCAGTATCAGTTCAGATATAAATTTATACCGCTGTATAAAATCGTATTAAATTGTATCGCGTCATTATTCGGATGTTATTTAATCTGACATTATCAAATTAAAACTAAACTAATGCAAACTTATATAATTATTATGCCCATTTCTCGGATAAAACTGTATTAAGGCTCATATTAAATTTCGTATGATTATATAAAGCATCATATTAATTTTAATCGGGTTATTAAAAGTCGAAACTTTTTGCACTACTTTTTTTTTACATTTATCAAGTTTTAGCTACCCTAGACGTGTATTAGCACATAAAAATATAAAGTAACGCAATTTTATTTTTCACGGGTTTCAAAAAGTTTTCCGCATAAATTCTTTTTTTATTTAATTAAACTTAAAATTAATATTTAGCTAAAATTTTAAAGGATACAAACGTTTTAAAATTTGACGTGTTTCGCGGATTGTGATCAACCAGATTAAAGCGTTCTTTCGCGATATAGACATCAAATTCGCAAAATAATGAACACAATAAGAAAAAAATAAAAAATGTATTTTAAGGAAATGCACTCTATGCGGGAGGTTTTTGTTTTAAAATGACCTGAGAAAGCGATTTCTATTATTAATACATGATAATACATGCTGATAGGTAAAAATTTATCAAAAAAAAAAAAAAGCTGTAACTCTAGTGTGCAAATATTTTTATAAGTTTCCCCGGGTTACACAAAAAAACAATATATATAATCAAAATAAAAAATCGAAAAAGCAACCCCCCCCCCCCCCCCTCCACAACCACGAAACAAATTCCTAGCTACGTGCCTGGGAATGGCTGTATGTTTTATACGTCAAGCTAAGCCTAGCGAAATGAAGTATTAAGGACAAAACCAGTTTCGGAGGAAGGGCTTCAATTTGGAATTTCCCCTTTACATGCGAGGGTAAAATTTATGGAGTGCATATTGCATATAGCATACAACAATAGTTTTTGAAAGTGGAGAGTAACTTATGATACAAAACATGAAAGAGAAGAAGCAAAAGCGGAAATACAAAAAAATTTGAAACTGGTTCTAGGCATAAATGTGGACATGGTTAAACAAGGAATGGGCTCAACGAACGATGGCAATACTTCTAGATATTTTTTGCAAATCCATCCATAGCGGCAGATGTTCTTGGTGTTGATGAAGACCTAATTCATCGCTTTAGTACAATTTTAACGGTTATAAATAGTAATTTTGAAATAGATGCAGAAACATTAAATGTTCATTGTTTGGACACTGCAGAACGATATATTCAATTGTACAGCTGGTACTATATGCCTATTACTGTACACAAAGTTCTAATTCGTGGGAGTAAAATTGTGTCAGCAGCAATATTGCCACTTGGCATGTTGTCGGAGGAAGTTCAGGAAGCTCGTAATAAAGATTACAGAAGTTATCGCCTAAGCCACTCCAGAAAGAAGATGTCATGCATATGTTACTAGCGTCTTCAGATCCATATATAAATTCATACCGTAAACAGTTTAATAAGGATATATTGGAATTTTCTGATGAAGTAAAAAATTTGTTATGTTAATAAAGGTACACGAATTACTTTTTTTTTAAATTTTTTTTTAATATTTTCCTTCATTTATTTACAGATATTTTCATTGAATATGAGCGTGACTGTTGCTGCATTTTATTTAAATTTAATCAAATAAAAAACACGCAAATTTAAATCTGTGTAGCTTTTTTAAGCGATCTAGCTTTGTTAACAAAGAAAATATTGCATTTCATGTGGTCATTCTGTATGAGATGTATGCGTGGTTGTTAGCAGATTTTGCTAATTTTTTCACCATTGGTTAATATTATCTTAAAATTGCATTGAGCAAAAAATTGTGACTCTACAATGATTTTTAACTTTTGTGTTATATGGGAAGTAGGCGTGGTTGTGCTCGGATTTTTTCATATTTGCAGTATTTTTTTATCACAACCAAATATTAGTCTATACCGAAATTCAAGGCTCTACGGTGTTTCCTTATATTTAATGCCACCAATCGTATGAAGCAATCCCACTGTGGAGCGTAGCGTAGAGGAAGACCCCAATCAGTCTATCCGCCATCGTCCATAGAAATTGGATAAGTGTCCATCCACTTTATGAAAGATTTTGCGGAAAGATCTTGGTTTGCGTGCTTACAAAATCCAATTCGTGCAGCAATTGAAGCCACACGATCACCTAGCAAATGGTAAATTCGGCGAATGGGCCCAAAACAAGATTGCAGTTGATCCCGATTTTCATAAGCGAATTTTGTTTAGCGATGAAGCTCACTTTCGGTTAAATGGATAATTTAAAAAACAAAACTGCCGTATTTGGAGTGATGATAATCCTCAAGTGTATGTTGAGACACCGTTACATCCCGAAAAACTGACTGTTTGTCGTGCTTTATCGGCTGGTGGAATCATTGATCCCTTCTTCTTTAAAAACGACGCTTCTCTATAAAAAACATCCTTTACTAATGAAGCATTTACCTTTTTTTTCTTCCGATTTTTGAATTTTTTAGATAACTTGTTTTTTCTTGGAATTATCGTCAGTTGATCTTGCTCGTAATTTTGATTTTTTTTACAATTTTACTCTGCGGGACTTTAAAATTGCTGTTACAACCAGAATTTTAATAGACGATATTTTCGTAAGGAAATAAGTTATCTAAAAAATTCAAAAATTGTAAAAAGGGTAAGAGTAGCATATTCAGCTGCCGTTACAAGTATTATGAAGAATATATTTTTCGGAAGTTGAACAATTGGAGAATTTTTTCTAACCCGAAGATTTTCCTTTTAATATAGCTCGAACGCCTGATGTCAGAGTGCGATTCTGACAATACCTTTGGATTCTGCGTACCAAATACCTAAATCTTTAGGTACAATAAGAACTTACATGTACTCAGAAGAGTTACCCATTGTTAATTCAGAGTTTTAGGCCGAGTAACTTTTCTAAAAATAACCAGAGTTTAAATTTAACCACACAAATATTCATATGAATTTAACATTCATAACTATGGTTAAGCCTTAAACTTAGGTTATTCTGAGATAAGTTAACAGGCCTAATAGATTTTAGTATTTTTGTAGTAGTTTATTTAAAATAATATATTTGAGTTTCGTTTTTCTTTTTATATATATGTTTTATATAAGAGATTAGTAGTTACGTGTTTTTTTAATAATATTATTTTAATAATATTATAAAATATTTATTTTTGTGCTAAAAATATGTTTCAAAATGTGCATTGCAAATATGTTTTTTATTTTTATTTAATAAATTAATTTAGTTTTTACGTTTTTATATATAATTACACGTTTTTTTCTTGTTGATTTTAAAGCTTTTCTTTTAAAATTAACAATTAGTTTTCAGTTTTATTTAATAATTTATATTTTTGTTCAGTTTGTTAATAAATTATATTTATAATAGAAAAAGGCATGTTTTTTTTTTGTTAATCATTGGTTTTTTTATAAACTAATTTTACAACGAAATTAACATAAAATTGCTTAACAACTACATAGACATTTATATTTTAATATATTTTTTTATGTTTTTTAGTTTTAAATTTTAAAACAGAAATCATAAAATAAAGCAAATGCCATTATTAACATTTAAAATCATTTATAATATAATATTATTGTTAAAATGTTAAATTAGAGTTAAGTTATCAAGTAATGTTATATTTTGTAATACATAGTTATTTGTGTTGTCAGTGAAATGGAATTTGCACTATTTTCGGAAATTTTGATTTGAAATTTATTCATCGTCCGCTTCGGTGATTGTTGAATTTTTAATTGAAGTCTCTTTTTTCATAAGCAATTGTTTGTAATGCTGTACAAAAAAAAAAGTTAAGGAATTGGGGTCATAATTATTTCACGATACTATATTTTTAAACTTTTATTGATTTACAGATTCTAAATTATTGTTATTGGAAAAGAAATTTATTAAATTATAACACTTTTATTTTCCGCCAGTTTAAAGGCTTTATTATTTGAGCGGATACGTTTCGTAAACGGCCTGGGAACTCCATACAATGTGTAAACATAGTAGCTACTAAACCTCTGCAGGAAATCATTGTGGTATCAACTACTGTTGATTTTTCAACGAATCAATTCATATCTGCTGCTCAAAATAACCAAATCAAAATATACAATAGTTTGTTTTTAAAATATAAAATCATCACATAATCTGTGCCCGTTCATTTAAAATTGATGTTTGTTGTCTTTGTGGCAGCACCGAGTCTGCCTGTTGCACGAAATGAGCAAGCTGGCAACACTCGAGTAGAAGAGGGTAGAAGAAAACAAAGATTAATTCCTCGGGTTCTTTTTGCTGCTACAGCTTTAGCTTTTTAATCTTGTTAAAAATAAATTAAATATAAAAATCGTTTTAAATAAAAGTTAAATTAATAAAATGATAAAATAGTTGCTTAATATGAAATAGACTTGATTCATTACCAAGCGGCTATATCTTCTTAAAAAACTCAGCAAACCCACAGACTACACACTTCAAAGCAGTAAAACACACTCGTACATCTTAACGACATCAACATATTCAAATACGCTGCAAAGCAGTAAAAGGCTCTCTCTCGTACATATTAACGAACATCAAAATTTTTAAATACGTAGTTGTGTGATATTTTTCATTAGCGAGTGAATTTTAACGCGTAACAATTGTAAGTAGAAAAAAGTCATAATAGTCATAATAAAAGTCAACATAATAGTTTGTAGTTTGAATAACTGAATATGTTATTTAAAATAAATGAAATTTCACTTTAATTATTAATAATTAAAATTATTATTAAAATATTAATAATTTAAATAACAATAAATAAATGGTTTTTCATTTATTTTATTTGCTTTGAATTTTATTTTACCACATAAATGCATTTAACTTTTTTAAGGTACAATTGTTAAAGGAATGTTAAATGCTCTATGTATATTAAAAATATATGTCAGCAAACGAATCCATTGATGTAATTAATTCAAATGCTACTACTAGTACGGCGAATACCTCAACGAGATCTCAAATTATAAGTGGTGACCCAGCAAAAAATAATTTCGATTTGGTAAGCAGTAACTTCTTTTCAGTGCTTCCAAAGAAGCGCGTCGCCGTCATGCATGCAATGAAGCAATTCTGGAAGGCATTATATTGTGCTTCCCTGAAGGCATTCTTTTGAAGCAGTAAAGAAGGCATGAAAAGAAGCAGTGAAGAAGGCATGCAATGAATCAGTAAAGAAGGCCTTCTATGAAGCAATTCTGGAAGGCATTATATAGTGCTTCACCGAAGGCATTCTTTTGAAGCAGTAAAGAAGGCATGAAAAGAAGCAGTGAAGAAGGCATGCAATGAAGCAGTAAAGAAGGCCTTCTATGAAGCCAAACTCTGCCAAAAGAAACATAAAAAAAAAAAATAATTTCTGTGAAAAAATATATATTTAAACTTCAAATTTCAACGCTTTTGGTACGTGAACTTTTATAACGATCGGGAAAAAGTAACATCGTATTTCTTATCAGTTCTTATTTTAAATTCTTATTTTAAAAAAATAAAAAAAGTTATATCCCTAATAAAAACATGGTAAATAGTTTAAACTCAAACCAAAAATGCGCATTAATATGTGCACTTTTCAATGCATTCTATATTGCCTTAAAAGTAATTGTTAAAGCGCTTAAAAGAAGCTCTTCCAGAAGCTTTTTCAGAAGCCCTTCCACAAGCCCTTCCCAAGCTCTTCCCGAAGCTCTTCCACAAGCTCTTCCCGAAGCTCTTCCAGAAGGTCTTCCCGAAGCTCTTTCAGAAGCTCTTCAAGAAGCTCTTCCCGAAGCTCTTCCAGAAGATCTTCCCGAAGATCTTCCAGAAGATCTTTCAGAAGCTCTTCCAGAAGCTCTTTCAGAAGCTCTTCCAGAAGCTCTTCCGCTATTTTTTGCTGGGGAGCTATAAAACGTAATGCACTTTTTTCGATTTTTTTGTAGTGTAATTAGTACTTTTTGCAAAACGTCGACGTGTTTCGGGAAGAATGAGCTAGTCATAATATTTTAATAGAATTATTTTAGGTTCTTATTTAAAAATTATTATTTTTTGTGTTGAATTTACTTCTATTTTTTTTATATCCATACATGTTTTGTAATAAAATACATACTTAGTAGAAAATCTAAAATAAAGTTTGTTTTATTTTACATATCGATTTCTATGGGTATTATTAGATAAAATTTGTTGTGTTCTTAAAAAACTCAGCAAACCCACAGACTACACACTTAAAAGCAGTAAAACACACTCGTACATCTTAACGACATCAACATATTCAAATACGCTGCAAAGCAGTAAAAGGCACTCTTAACGAACGTAATTACAAGATCATCAACTTTGGCTTGCTGTTGTAACTCGTACATTTTGTGCCAGTGATGGAAAATGTGGCACAATTGTCCCATTTGTGGCACTTTTGACTGCTTGATGGCCCTGTGGTACTCTCTTATCTATTTTGGCCCTTTCAGCTCAAAATTCAAACCGATTAGTCCAAATTTGTATGGAATTTTGCTGATGTTTTTTTTGCGATGAGCGAATTTTTTAGTTCCTTAGAGAATCATAAAAACATTCTTGAACATTAAGAACAATTTTTACATTGAAACCATCTTTTTAAAGATGTATTTAAATGGAAAACGAGGAGTTGTTTAATTTTTTATAAAAATCGCATTAAAAAATATAAAAAAAAACTTTTTTTCTCTACCGAGAGGTCGGGTTTTAAAATGTTTGAATGGAAGGAATATTCATAAAACATGTTAATCTTTATTTTCAGTGGGGTTTGTCTCATTTTTTTTTTATAAAGCATCAAAATGATGCACTCTAATGTACTCTTTAATATTATTTTTATTTAAATAAAAAACTAATAATCAATTGTATTAAAAAAAAAGTTTTGGCCCTTTCAAAGATATTTTGGCCCATTTAAATTGTCAGTTTGGCCCAAAACAAAAAAACTCAAAATGCATCACTGTTTTGTGCTCATAACACTTCGTACACTGTTGTTGATAACACACTGCTTTGTTTCTACTTAAAATGTTTTTCACATGTTTTTTCGGCAGTCAACGAGTCGAAAAATTGGGAATGAGTTGTAATGGCATATAAATGCACATATGCAGAGGTTTAGTACCTACATACAATATGTTGTCTCTGTTTTACATACTAAACAAATGGTGACGGATTTGTTTAGTATGTAAAACAGAGACAACATATTGTATGTAGGTACTATTTTTACACATTTATTTATTTTTTTTTTTATTTATTTATTTGTTTTTTTTTTAGTACAACAAGATTGAATCTTATAATTATAGTACATGAATAAAATATCCCAATTGATTCACAATGATTAATATACATAATATAAAAAATAAAAAAAGATATAGAAAATTAAAAAAAAAAAAAAAATATAAAAATATAAAAAATATAATAAAATAAAACAAAAATAGAGAAAAAAGACAAAATAATATAAAAAATAAAAAAAGATATAGAAAATTAAAAAAAAAAAAAAAAATATAAAAATATAAAAAATATAATAAAATAAAACAAAAATAGAGAAAAAAGACAAAAATATTGAAAACAAAATTAGTAAAAATTATTAAAGAAAAACATTGAAAAATTAAAGTTATTCAAAAAAATTATAAAGTAGTTTTTTGAAGTGCGTTACGTTGCTGGCTTGTTGTATGTTTTGTGGTAATAAATTCCAAAGACGAGCAGAGTTTACATGAAATTGATATTCAGAAACAAGAGAGTGATGTTTAGGAAGTATTAACTTTTTCCCCTATTGGATCTTGCAAATCGAATTTGATCAAAAATATATTTTGGCTTTTGTGTGTATATAATTTTATGAAGAAACAATAGAACTCTTATTTTTAGAAAATTATCCAATGAAACACAGTATATGTTCCTGGAAATTGACGATACACTGCTAAATCTCCTTAGATTGTAGACATATCGTACAATATTATTAAATACAATATTAAGTCGACGTTTGCTTGTGGAGTCACAATTTGCGAAGAGTTCGCAGCCGTATAAAAGACCAGGAATAACGTAGGTCTTAGCTAGAAGCAATCTTACATTTAATGGAGTGAATGATTGTGTAGACCATAGTGTTCTAAGCTTGGCATATGTTTGACCAACTAACGAGTTAATATGGTTAGTCCGTGATAATGTGCTATTGAATACAATGCCTAAGTTTTTGCCGCTGGGACAATTGAAATTTTCTGGTTGTTAATAAGGATTTCTTCATCAATTTCGGGTTGCATGGACCTGTTATGTATAACGAGACATTTAGACTTATTAGGGTTTAAGCAAAAACCATTTGCGATGGCCCAATGATGAATTTTATCCAGATCATAATTCAGTTTATCGATGTTCTCCTTAATTGATTCTACGGGGCTACCTAGGTATAGCTGTACGTCGTCTGCATACATATGTACTTTGCTGTACGATAGTTGTTGAGGGAGATCGTTTCCATGTAGTGAGAAAAGTAGCGGTCCCAAGATAGAACCCTGAGGTACGCCTCGAGTAAGAGGCAATGGTTCAGATGATACGGATTGTGTACGGTTTACAAGGTAAGTTAACATAACTTTAGTTGAGCTTGATGCGAATTTAAAGTGCCGTCAGAGTTTCATGGTTGACTGTGTCGAAAGCCTTAGAGTGGTCAAGGAGTACTAGGAAGTTTAATTTGTTATTATCTAGTTCACGTCTAATATTCTCGCCTACTTCGACAAGAGCAGTTATACAGCTGTGATCTGAACGAAAACCTGATTGTGTTTCACACATTAAGATATGTCCATGTATGTACTCACATATCTGAGAAGACAATAGCTTTTCAAAGACTTTTGAAAGGTAGCATAAAATCGCAATAGGTCGATATTCATTATTTGATTTCGGTATTGGTATAGTTTTTGCATATTTCCACTTAGAAGGGAACGTGCTAGACATTAAAATTATGTTAAAGATATGAGTCACACACATATGGAATAAGAAGAGGTAGGAGAATCCTAAAGAACTTAGGGTGAATATTATCGTATCCAATTGCATTCGACTTTACTGAAGAGAAGCATGACAAAACTTCTAATTGGTTAACACAAGAAAATTCAAAAAAACGTCCATCTTCAGAAAAATTGTCCATATTGTTATTAGTGTTATAAAGATCACTGTCGGCTTGGACAAATGGAAGTTTTGTAAAGGCAGAATTTAATTCGTTGACATCAGTCGAGTAGTTTTCGTTAATAACTTTTTTCCCAATGCCAATATCCCGAATATTTTTCCAGGTTTTTTTTTGACGCCAATGCAGTACCAAATTGATTGGAATAATATTCTGATTTTGCTAATTTGATCTTCTGGTTAACACATTTTCTGGCAGTACTGTACTCATTCTTAAGCTCGAGTGTTTTAAATCGCTTCCACCTAGCGTAGGCAATATCCCTTAGATGAATTAATTGTTTGATATCACTTGTAAATCAAGGTTTACATTTTACTGATGCTATTTTGGTTTTTAATGGAACAGTTTCATCGTATAGTTGAAGTATATTGCTTTCAAGGAAAGCTAATTTATCATCAACAGAAAGTAAATAGTATATATGTATTATTTCAGTTAATTTGAAAGAAATTATTGTATAGTGAATTGTAGTCTATATTGTTGAAGTCACGATAAGTGAAGGATTTTTGTTCGGGTTTAGTCCTAAAATCATATGATATAAAGATTAAGTCATGATGAGAAAAACATGAAGCAGAAAGTTGTATGGACTTGAAGTCCGTTTACGAAACGTATCCGCTCAAGTAATGAAGCCTTAAGAGTTTACTGTTTATAAAATTAATAATTTTTTTTTAAATATGACTTACCTCTGGATTTTGTATACGTATTATTCTATGTTGTATTTTGGGCGCCAACTGGCAACTGGCTTGTTCTAAATCATCTAAGGAAGCACGACGTAGCATCTAAAAAATATAATTATATAAAATAAGTGTTTAATTCAATCATAGTTCTCAAATCCATTTTACTTAAAATAAAAAAAAATCCAGCACATATTAAATATACAAATTTTTTTATTAAACTCATACACTCAAACATGTTTGACGGTAGAATCTACTGAAAATGACAGTTAAAATAACTGTAATTTCAGTTAAAAGGGCGACAAAGGTAATTACCGTTAATAGACGAGAGCGGTACCAAAATTATCCGACATTCAGACACTCAGAGAACTTCTGCTGTAAATATTTGTAGTTGTTTGAGTTGTAATCTTTATTTGTAAGTGAAGAAACAGTAATTTGTAGAAGAAATTTAATTTTTAATTTCATATGTAGTTCATTTAAAAAAACAAACCACATCAAACAACTGTATTATGATTTTACATTCATTTTTTTTTATTTAAAAAAATAAATCAAATAAAAGTTTGTTTATTTTTCACTGCATATGTGGTTCATTTTGGTTAATTTTTTGAACATTAAAAAACAAATGACACTGTTAGTTGAATTTACTGAAATGTTTTTAACTACATTTGCAGTGGTCTTTACCTGCATATTATAAGTGTAGATGGCGGCAGTAGTTTGAAAAAAATTACTTTGGCTTAAAGTGACAACATTATAAAACATGTGTTTTAAGTTTCAAGGCGCCACGTGTTTAGTTTTTTTTTTAAGCCACATTAAAAATAAACGATATCAGTGAATTTGTGAACATGGATAAAATTGGTCAAAGTTATGTATTTCAATACTTTCATTTGAAAGGTCTCAGTCCAACCAATATTAAAGCCGAGCTAGATTCTACTCTAGGGGAGTCTGCTCTTTCGTTTACGACTATAAAATATTGGATGGCAGAGTTTAAACGAGGCCTATATCTCCACTGCATAAGGGGCTCCAATACAAAAATTAAAAATTTGCTCCCATCGCTCTAACTGCCCCAAGAGTGCCCCTAGAGGATCCAAATGTATGAGCGACGCCAAATAAATGTATGAGCGACGCCAAATAAATGTATGAGCGACGCCAACATTTTCTCAAAACTTACCTACCCCCTATCTCCACTCCCTAATAAGGCTCCCATAAAAAAACTAAAGTTTTATAAAATTTGCTCCATAGTAGCCAAATGTATGACCGATGCCATATTTTTAAAACCCTAACATTTTCGCAAAAATTTTTCATTTCAACATTTTCTCAGATTTAAACCGTTTTTTAATTTTTTTTGTCAAGGATGTATCTTCAAAGGTACAGTGAGCATTTAAGGGTTAATTTAAATGTCAAACAGCTTCGACAATTTTTAAGCTACTGAAGGTGGAAAATAAACCCCAAGAAGAACTTTTTTTAAAGCATTGACTACGGCATTATATATATTTTGTGGGTGTTGTGGTGTAATGGTTAGCGCGTTGGACTGTTACACGGATGGTCCCGGGTTCGATTCCCGGTGACGACAACATCAATTTAGAAAAAATAATACGTATAAATAATGAATCAGGGCTAAGCTTCAATAAATTCGCCAACTCTACATCAGGTGGCGAGCAACAACTGTTCTAAGACTTATCATCTCGCGCAATTACAGTGTTGCTATGTTTGAAGCCCTTAATCTTTCACCACCTTTCATCTCTTCACTATCCCCTTTTCAAAGAAGGCAACACATTAATTAATAGGAAGAATTCCCTGAGTGTTGCTTCTCTTAAAAAAAAAAAAAAAATTTATAATATTACTAGTTTCTATGAAATTTAAAAATAATGTACAAAATTTGTAAGTTTTATCGAAAAAATGGCTCTGGCTGTTCCCACGCAAGCTTGCGAAAAATTATTTGTTATGTGCTTGTACAGGAGAATATGGCATTTCTTTCAATATAAAACCTGTTTTGAAGACTTTTGAAGCAAATTAGTTATACTCCATCAAGGTCGAAAATTTTCGTTAAAAATATACCCTAATCTAAAAATTATAAAAAAAAAACTTCTACTGAGTAATGTCGAATATAAAAGTTTATATCTGCTATCCTGTTCACAGTGAAATAGTAAAAATTTTGCCTTGATTTTTTGCCTCCACAGGTTCTAAGGTGTTTTCTTTTAAATGAGCTAGTTTGTTTGAAAACCCGCTTGCAAAAATATGATTTTTGGCCGCCTTCTCAGAAAATGTACAAGTGCTCGTCATCAAGATGTTTCAATAGAGTGTTTGGCGATGATTCACCGCAATAAAGCCAAATTATTGAGTCGGTTCGTAACCAAACATTAGACATGGGTCTACCACTTCACACCTGAGACAAAGGAACAGTCAAAGCAGTTTACTGGAATGCGAGCATCGCGTCCAAAGAAAGCGAAGGGAGTTCCATCTGCAGACAAGGTCATGGCGTCTTTTTTTGGATGCGCTGGGATAATTTTCATTAATTATCTTCAAAAAAAAAACAATTAACCTCGAGTATTATGCGTTAAAGTGATGAAATTAAGGAAAAAAGGTGTCATTTGGCGAAAAAGAAAGGGTTGTTTCATTAAAACAATTCACCAGTTCACACATCCACTATTGCGATGGCCAAAGTCACTGAATTATAGTTCGAAATGCCTCATCACGCACCTTATTCGCCAGATTTAGCTCCCTAGGATTATTTTCTATTTCAAAATTTGAAAAAGTGGCTCGGTGGTAAAAGATTTGCCAACAATGAAGAGCTAGAGTCTGTGGTTGGTGGCTATTTTAAGGACTAGACAGTTCTTACTATAAACAGGGTATCGCAGCTATTGAATATCGCTGGGGGAAGTGTATCAAGCAAAAAAAAAAAAGTCTTTGTAAGGTCGGCTAATTTTGGGATCGCCTCGTAAGTAAACATTTTGTTATTTTCGATAGTAAAATTTAATCTAAACAAGAATTTTTAAAACCTAAACTTAAATGTTTACTGCAAAAATACTGTTTTGGTAGTTGTTTATAAAAATACGAAACTGATTAAAATTAACAAAAGTTATAGCTTTACAAAAACACAGAAAATGGCTATTTTGGATCACCCTGTTCACAGTGAAATAGTAAAAATTTTGCCTTGATTTTTTGCCTCCGCAGGTTCTAAGGTGTTTTCTTTTAAATGAGCTAATTTGTTTGAAAACGGGTTGCAAAAATATGATTTTTGGCCGCTTTCTCAGAAAATGTACCAGTGCGCGTCGTGATGATGTTTCAATAGAGTGTTTGGCGATGATTCACCGCAATAAAGCCAAATTTTTGAGTCGGTTCGTAACCAAACATTAGACATGGGTCTACCACTTCACACCTGAGACAAAGGAACAGTCAAAGCAGTTTACTGGAATGCGAGCATCGCGTCCAAAGAAAGCGAAGGGAGTTCCATCTGCAGACAAGGTCATGGCATCTTTTTTTGGATGCGCTGGGATAATTTTCATTGATAATCTTCAAAAAAAAAAAAATAAATAAACAATTAACTTCGAGTATTATTCTAACTTATTGCAGCTTTAAAGCGATGAAATTAAGGAAAAAAGGTGTCATTTGGCGAAAAAGAAATGGTTGTTTCATTAAAACAATTCACCAGTTCACACATCCACTATTGCGATGGCCAAATTCACTGAATTATAGTTCGAAATGCCTCATCACGCACCTTATTCGCCAGATTTAGCTCCCTAGGATTATTTTCTGTATCCAAATTTGAAAAAGTGGCTCGGTGGTAAAAGATTTGCCAACAATGAAGAGCTAGAGTCTGTGGTTGGTGGCTATTTTAAGGAGCTAGACAGTTGTTACTATAAACAGGGTATCGCAGCTATTGAATATCGCTAGGAGAAGTGTATCAAGAAAAAAAAAGTTTTTTTTCCGAAATTTGTTGTATTTTCTTTGTTAGGTCGGCTAATTTTGGGATCGCCTTCGTAAGTAAACATTTTGTTATTTTCGATAGTAAAATTTAATCTAAACAAGAATTTTTAAAACCTAAACAATAATTTTTAAAACCTAAACTTAAATGTTTACTGCAAAAATACTGTTTTGGTAGTTGTTAATAAAAATACTCAAATAATTGCTTTATACAAATGTTACGAAAATACAATATTTTTCTTCAGTTATTTTTTTTAATAACTATTCAAATAGTTCTTTTGTGTTATTTCATAGAAAAAAGTGTAATTGCAGTTAAAAACAACCACTTACCACGAACTGTCAAACTTTTAAGTGTATATTAGGATCTCTTAAAAATAGATTTGTCATTGCACACACACAAGGCCAGAGCATGTATTTTTTGGCTAGAAGTCATTCTCGTAGTCGCAGCTGCCTGAAATTGAGTACCGATAAGTTTTTGGCTGCGTGATTCCTAAAATGAATCCACAATTTTAAATTCAAATTGGCGGATCCAATATGAAGGCAAAAAAGTAAATTTTCATCAGATCAAATAGAAAATGTGTGTTGAGTTTGGTTTACGATAATCATTTTGATTCTACAATTAGATTTTAGTCACAACTTGCACTTTTTATTCAAAAAGCTTTCTCCTTGTTTTAGCTAGCTGAAATTGTTCAGCACGAAGCTTTGGAGATGGCTGGTTTTAAAAATGAGGTAAAAAATTAAAAAAAAAAAAATAGTTTTCATTCGATCCAATAAAAACTTTCTTTTGACTTGGTTTTAGGGTAACTGATTTTCATTTTGTAATTAAAATTTAGAATTTCAAAATGGCGGAAATAAAGCCGACGAAAATATTCACAACATGTTCTTTTTATCGAAAATCTTTCTCTTAGTCACAGTTGGCAGAAATTTTGCACCAAAATGTTTTGGCGATTGGTAATTTTAACAATTTACCCAAAAATTCAAAATTCAAAATGGCGGTTAAAATAGGACATTTTTATACGCTCAAGCTGATTCTGATTCTGCAATTTATATTTAAGAAATTCAATTTGGAGAACAAAAAAAACTTGCATTTTTGGTCAACATTCCGAATCCCGATATCCCCGGATTTAGTAAATTTCTCATTTTTTTCAAAATGGCAAATCCAATGTGGCTGCAAAATTTTTCAAAAGTGCACCCGATACCACTCTAAAAGTGTTAAATATTACTGTGTGTAATTTTTTAAGTCATGGCAAAATAACCATATACGGAAACCACTACGTGATAAAAGACTAAAAAAAAAGACCCGTGTCTCCCAATTTTTCCCAAAGTCATCTCCTCTTTTGTTTATGGGCCGCCAAAGATTTGGGGCCTCGGTATCATTTTCGCAAAAAAGTGATCATTTTCTCAGGCTCATATTTTGCAAACCGTTCAGAATTTCGATTTACTCTCTATGGCAAAGTTGTAGCTCTTGTCATAAAGAACAAAAATTGCGAACATATAAAATCAAAAAAACTTCACCTTCCAGATCAAAATCGCAAAAAACTTAAAAAAATTCGATTTTTTTTTACCTTTTTCCCGTGTTCAGGTCCATAGGCAAACTAGAAATTTGTTTATTGAGATCTTAGGTAAGTTTTTGTAGGTGATTGTTTCCTTGAATTTTGAACGGTTTGCTACCTATGGACCTGAACACGGGAAAAAAAGGTAAAAAAAATCGATTTTTTATGCGATTTTGATCTGGAAGGTGAAGTTTTTTTGATTTTATATGTTCGCAATTTTTGTTCTTTATGACAAGGCCTACAACTTTGCCATAGAGAGTAAATCGAAATTCTGAACGGTTTTGCAAGATATGAGCCTGAGAAAATTATCACTTTTTTGAAAAAATGATACCGAGGCCCCAAATCTTTGGCGGCCCATAAACAAAAAAGGAGATGACTTTCGGAAAAATTGCAAGACACGGGTCTTTTTTTTTAGTCTTTTATCACGTAGTGGTGTCCGTATATGGTTATTTTTTTTCGTGTTGCACTGTGTATTCAGCCAAAAAGTATACAACACGTTAAGTTTAAAAATTTTACCACAGATTTGGATTCAACGATTCTTAAAACAATTGAGTATAATTTCAATATTAACATTTTGCTGTCATTTAATTACGCCATCTTATCTAGTATGAAATTTATTAAAAACTTTGTAATGTGGTCAGGAATTACAATGACTGCAGCATCTAAATCAGATAAACATTTCAATCGCCATATGAAAACCGCAATTAAGTTTTCTAATTTGCTTCACGACCTTAAATATCAAATCAGACTTGGTCAAATGCGGCCCCACGGGTTGCCGAAAAAATATTAATTAAGGAGTAAGAAAAATAAACGGCACTAATGATCAGAATTCGAAAACACAATGAATCTAAAGTAAAAAAGTAAAAATTCTTTTAAAGTTGCTGGCTTTTTTTCATTTAAACTTAAACCCTTGGAAAAATAATTTATTTCTTAAAAATACGAAAATTGCATTTTGGTAAAACATTTTGACCTGATGTTTGTAAGTTTTTCTCCGAGATTTGTTTATTGGTGTATCTAGTATGAGTACAGATTTTATGTGTCAACATTTTTAAGCAAAGTTAAGTTTTTAAAAGGACAAACCCAAAAAATTAAAGTTTGAAGATCCCAACCGGGTTTTTTAACACGCTTGAACGTTTTCCGACATGGTAATTTTATGTGGAATTTATATCTATGAAAATATAAAAGAATTTCATGTACTGCTCAAAAAAAAAATTACCCATAAATTATTTTCCCTTGGGTGAGCGGCTAAATAAGGAAATACCCACAGTTGAACAAGTTAATAACTACCCAGTCAGAAAAATACAATCGGCACAGTGTTGGCAAACCGTTGGAGACGGTCCGTTATGCGTTGGCTGAACGTGGGATTAACAATCTTGACAGCATTGTCCTGTTACCCGATTGATAACAGTGGCCAACCGTTGGTTTAAGCGAACTAGCCACCGTTGGCATAACGTTGGTAATTTTAAAAATGTTGGTGCTTTTAAAATAGCTCAAATGAAATTAATTTTGAGAAATATGTATAAAAAAAAGCTATTTAAAAAACAGCAATACAGTTAGGAACATCACATTTGAATGTATGAAATATAATGAAATATTTAAAAAAAAAATGCTTCTAATTGGTTTAAATATTGGTAAAAACAATATTGGCAACGAATTTTGCGAGTGGTACTGGCAAAACACATTCTTTGCAATACTATATTTCTCTTTACTTATATTTAAGAAATCTTTAACCGTTAGTGGCATAGGGACAAAAAATACTCATAATACGCAATCTGACTACAAAATAGTAATTTAAAGTTGGTAAAAAAAATCCACTTCATAAAAATTATAATATTATATACTGGGGTGACACAGAAAATTAATCATAAACAAAATTTTCGTTTTCGTTTCGATTTCTGTGGGGCTGTTGTTGAAAAAAAAAACGAAATACTTTTCTGTGACATGCCTGATAATTTGATTCATTTAGGGTTAACGTTTAAACTTTTGGCCAAAAAAGACCCACTACGAAATTTACAGAATATCTTTCAGATTTTGATTAAAATTGGATATGTGATAAAGGGTATTAAACTTACGACCAAGAGCAAAAAAAATTACCCACGACATTTTTTGATTAAATTCGAAAATGGTTTAATAATATGAACAATTTTGATTAAAAGAATAAATTAATAAATGAAATAAATATCTAAATATTTAGAATTTTGCCAATTTTAATAATAAATTTTTTCAGCGTATTATCTTTTTCCAAAAAAAATCAATTTCTTCCATTTGGAATTATTTGCAATAGCACTGAGTGTGTAATAAAAAAAATATCAACTAATCGTTTTTAAGGAACATGCGCGAATCCAGCAATTAATATAAAGTGAAATTTCATACGCCTCAGTGTACAAAAAACAACGTTGTACGTTCAAATGTTGTATGACCATTTTCCAAAATGAGTTAAAAGTCAACGGGAATCGATTGAAAATTGAAACAGTGTTTTGCATGGGGGTAAAATTACTTTTTTTAGTTTTTGCAAAAATTTTTTTAAGTCGTAATAGTTTTTATTCTATATGATAAATTAATAGATATATAGACAAAATAATGTTTTCAAAAAGGTATAATAATCCGAAAGCGAATTAGCCCAATAATAAAAAGTGCGCCCAGACCACCATATTGTTCCATAAATCGTCTGTCATAAAGTATTCATCCTATTTATGAAGTTTTCATAAATATGATGAAAAGTTTCATAAAACTTTATGACAAAAGTTTCATAGACCTTCATCATTTCATAAAAAAGTTTCATACACTTGGCGCTTTTTTATTGAAATTTTTATTTATTATTTAAAATATAGAAAATACCTTAGAAATTTTTAAAACTCAAAGACTACCAGAAATTATTTGAAATTCTGAAACATCAATTAAATATTAGTTGATGTGTTTTTAATTTTAAATAGAATTTTTTAATTATACACCCCGAGAAAAACTATAAGTTTCATACATTTGACAATTTTATCAATATTGATGAAGCATTTCATAAACAGCAAGAATTATAATGACCCTTTTTTACACAGACATGATGAAATCCTTAGTAATACAAAATATCCTTCAAATATTTTGATTTGAAATTGATTTTGCTTTTGTATGAAATGTTTCATAAATACTATGAAACGTTACATTCATTCATTCATCATCATGGCGTATGAAATTTCTGTTTATTAATTGCTGGACCCGCGCCTTTCCTAGTGTATATACGCCAGAAAATCCCTTAAACTTTTTGGGTGTTTTAAATAATAATATTAATTAAAAAAAAAAAAAAACGATTAAAACTTACTTTTGAGCAATTTGTATTTGACAAGTCTATAGATTTTGTCTGATGTGTTACAGATAATTTACGTATTGGCGATGGACCATCTAATTCTAAATTATCTAACATTTGTACCATACTATGACGGCGGGAAAGGGTAACCAATGATTGTCGATGTTTAGTAGGATTATGACCACCTTTGCCGGTACGCAGATTAATAGCTTTAAAATGGTTTTGAACCGTAAGACCAAGTTCGGGACAAGAATCATCATCCATCTAAAGAGAGAAAATAAAAGAGTTTCAATATATTCAAATTCAAACAAATTTCATTTGAGCATACCAATACTCTAGCATCTTTAAACATAGTAAAACCATCACAGCCATTATAAATATAACTTTTAATACAAATTTTATAAGTCTGGTCCATATTTATATACTCATCACCCACTTGCACCAATTGTGCATCAATTCTTTGTCCTGGAGGTTTTGTAGGATCAAATGCAAATATAACACCGGAAACCTTTAAAGTAACATGCGTAAATACTAGACTTGTTAACTAAATATATTTGTTGAATTATCTTCTTACCTGGGGAAATCTTCCTTCCAACTTGGGATAACTGGATACTGAATTTTCTAATGCTTCATATAAACATTTACCACTAATTTCCAATAATATTAAAGGATCTCTCATTGGTATTATATTTACTAAATCTTTCATAGTAAATGGTCCCGGTGGATGTATTTGATCTGATCTAAATGTACCCGAATTGATAATGACAACGTCAGCACCTGTAGCAGCCAGCACTACATCACACACCCAGTCGCCCAAATTTGTTTCTTCTGTACGTATGGCCGAAAAACGACCATCTAATTCTACACCAAAATTACCCAGCACTTCAGTCATTTTTGCCTCTATAACTTCGGAATATTTCACCAATTCCTGTTTAAGTTCAGCATCTTCTTCATATTTAGCCGTTACATTAACGGGTTCTACATCTATTTTTATACGTCCCTTTTCATCTCTATCTTTGTGTATGATTATTTTGGAAAATTGTCTAAAATCGGTACCAGATTTTATGATATTAATACCATTGACTTCTTTAATTTCATAAACATGATCATGTCCACCCAAAATGAGATCAATACCGGGACAATTTTCAGCCAACTTTATATCATTCGGTGTACGCATATGGGTTAAAGCTATAATCAGTTCACAGCCTTCGTTTCGTAATTCTGCAGCCAATTTATTACCCGCTTCTACATAATCAATGTACGTTACTTCTTTGGGATCAATGGTAGGTAATGTTTCCAGCCATTCTCTTTCGACTAGACCAATTAGACCAATTGATATTTGATTGTGGAAAATATAATGGGAAATCTTTCCGCCACCTAGTGGCCGACCGGTTTCATTATCCACAACATTTGACATTAACCAAGGAAAGGGCGTCTTTTTGATAAGTTCCACGAGAACATCGAGACCATGATCTGAAATTAAATTTTGTATAGCATTATTTATAGAAAGCAATTTGAAAATAATATTTTTTTTTTTTTAAAAGAGAAGCAACACTCACGAAATTCTTCCTATTAATTAATGTGTTACTTTCTTTGGAAAGGGGATAGTGGAGAGATGAAAGGTGAAAGATGAAGGGCTTCAAACATGGCAACACTGTAATTACGCGAGTAGTTATCTACAAAACAGTTGTTGCTCGCCACCTGATGTAGAGTTGGCGAATTTATTGAAGCTTTTTGTTTCATAGCCCTAATTCATTATTTTACTTCGGTGGGGTTAAGTGCTATGGGAACACCGAAGGTGGGCGCAGCGAGACATATAAGTGATATAAAACTCATACATATTATTTTTCTTAATTGATGTTGTCGTCACCGGGAATCGAACCGGGACCATCTGTGTAACAGTCCAACGCGCTAACCATTCCACCACAACGCCCATCATTAGACTTGATTTTAGGAACAATTTTCCCCCGTATAACTTAGTAGATACAAATTTTATTTCTTGAAACTAAAATTCATTTCAGAATTTTAATAACGGATCAATTACATTCAGATACAAACAGTTGTATTTCGTAAGACAACGATTTTCAAATTTGAAAATGCGAAACGGATGAAATGTTTGCAATACATTGAGAGAATTATGTTCACTTCAGTAATGAATTTTTTCATAGCATTAGTGAAAATTGTCACTGGAACTCGTCCATTGAAACTTTTCATAGAATCTATGAAACAGGTTTCATTAAAGCCAATGTTTATGAAATGTTTGTAGAATTAATGAAAATCTTCATCAAACTAATGAATCATTCCGACAATGAAGCGTTTATAGAATTTATGAAACAGTTTCATACAATGTTTTAATATTAAGAAGTCCAAAATTAATAAAAGGCTACATTGAAATAATTTATAAAATATGTTGAACACTTGAGAATTAAGTCTTAAAACTAAAGTTTGAAATGTATGAAAATTAATAAAATTAAGAAATTTTATGAAAAAGTAAAAGAAATAATTTCATTTGAATAAATTTATGAAGAGGTAATATAGCCCCCTTAAATAAAATTAGGTACAAAGTTTAACAAGTTTTTTTTCCGAGATCTTAAAGTGTTTTGAGCTTTTCTAACGATAGAGATACTAATTAGTTGCCCGATAAAAAAAAACTGATATAAAGTTTTATATAGTTTTATCTAATTTATTATGGGCACACTCGGAATTATATTAAACTTTCATCTGAAAAATTACCCGATTAAATTGTATCACATAGATCTATTTGTATCATACTCGATTTATTTATATACAATTGGCAGTAATTTGATATAGTTTTGTCCAAATTTTGTCCTCATCCAATTTAATATATGCTTTTAGTTTTTTTTTTTAATTTAGGTCCACTTTCGAGTACATCACATGTTCGCTAACATTCATTAAAATACGAAAAAATTAAATTTTCGTTTATTTTACGACAGATTTCGTTGTTTTGACATTATTTTTCTATTTTTATGCATGGATTATTATGAGTGTAGTTTTTTTTCACTAGTTAAAAGCAACTACATTTTTAGTTATTTTGACGGTAAATACCTTTGTCGAATTTCTAACTGAAATTATAGTTAATTTAACTGTCAGTTTCAGTAGATTCTACTGTCAAACTTTTTTGAGTGTATCATTTTAAGTGTCAACTCGAAAATATTTAAAAGTCTGATTTTAATAGAGTTTTTTAAGCTTACCGAAATCATGATTACCAAAAACAGCACAATGTGTACCAACGGAATTTAAAACTGGAACCATTTGTTCACCCTGGGTAAAAGTACTAACTGAAATTAGAATTTTATCAATCTAAATCAAACTTTCTCGAATACTCAAATTCAAATTTCAACTTACGCATACTGGGCGAAAAAATATCACCACTAAACAGCACTAAAGGATCTTCATTTTGAAATGTTTTAATGGCGGTACAGAAACGAGCAGCACCTCCTATAGGTTCAACTTCTGTTGTACAATCCACATTGTAGACATCGTTGTAATGTAAAATACATAAAGGTTTATCGATTTGGTCAGACATTTTTAATAATATTTTTGACTTTTCCAGTTGTGTTATAATCGAGGTGGAACGATGATAGCCGGCAGTAAAATTATCAACACGACCACGTGCCCGAGGACTTTGGGGCTGACTTAACGAGTGGCGTGTATGGGGTGTAAGATCTTGATTTGATAACGATTTAGTATCGTAAGACGAATCTTCAGAATTAATGGCGGTTGGGGACAATAATTCCGGATCGTCCAAATCGAATTCGTGTGCTAAAAAGTTTGGATTTGATGTTTGTATTTGTGTAACAGCACGTTTACCTGCTTCTCTTACTTCTATGGAGGCCTAATGAGGATAGAAAAGAAGAGAGAAATTTTTAATAAAAATGTTTAAAAATCGTCATTAGAGCTTTTTAGAACATTTAGATTAAAAAATTATAATCAAAAACACAAGCCAAAAAAATTTTATTAAATAAATTAAAATTTTTTGAAATAATAATTACACAAAAATTTCCGAATCGAAATCAAGAAAGAATTTTAAAAATAAAATCAAAGTCGATATGTCAAAATGTATTTTAAAATTTTTGTAGCAACCAGGGTAGCAGTTGGGGTGATCGAGTCGGTTTTTTAAAACCGGATTTTTGTGCGTTGCCGGTTTCGGTTTTTCCAAAAAGTTAAATTTTCGAACATCGCTCCTAGACGAGGACAAGAAATTCTCATTGAGTTTGTGATTTAACATAACAAATATCTCTAGAAATTATAATAACAAAGTCCCCTGAAGATTTCCTTAGGCAGGAATGAAATCCGGATAGGGACACGCCTACATCAGATTGCTTTTCACAATTTGTTAAATAAGTTTTGGGACTTTAGCATATTTAATTACTATAAATGCAACGATTTTTTTGTTGTCGAATAAACAGTTTTTTTAACTATTATTTTGTATCTTTAGCATTTCAGAAACTGTAAACTTATAAAATTCTCTGTTAAAAACGAAATGTTCGGCAAATGTTTACAAAAAATCATTACAAAAAATCGTTATAAAAGTGGAGCAGTTCTTTTTTTAACAAGTTCAAGACAGTTCTTTTTTAACTTAAAACTCATATAAAAGACTTTAAGACTTGACACAGGATCAAAAATTAGGCATATTCGGCGTCATTTTTAAATAGTTCCAGGGTTACGATTCTGTATTTTTTTATTTGATTTTAAAAGATACAAAAAAAAAATAAGATTTTAATTTTAAAAATTAAAAGCACATCATCTTTTTGTTGACATTTTTAAACCATTTTTGATAATAGTTTTTCTCAAAAACAAGATTCATTTGAATCGTTTTGAATAATAAATATTTTTTGAGAATTTGTTCGAATAAAACATTCAAAATTTTTTTTTCAGACAACAAATTCACAGCGCTCATAAATAAAATTTATAAAAATGATTATTGTGTTGTTAAACCACCGAAATAAACTTCTCGAACATACAAAAAACTGATCCAAAATGAACGATCTAGAAACACATCCTAAAACAATTCAAATTCATGTTAACATTTACATTTCTGACCCGGCTAACCGGGTTTTTCCGAATTCCAAAAATCGAAACCAAATTTTTTTTTTTGAAAATTCAACTATTCGCAAAAACCGAAAACCGGGTTTCCAAAAAAGTCGAATAATCGATCACCCTAGTTGCTACACAAACAAAAAAATTATAAAACCAAAAATATTTGAATAATGACAACATATAGATTTTATTTTTGACATTTTGAAAAAGTTTTAAAAAAAAAACAGATGAACAAATAAATGATTTTTAAACCTGTTTTAACCATCCAACCACATTACGTAGTCCTTTTGTGACTTCTGTTGCTTCATTTAGAGCTGTCGAACTATGTTCAACTATATCACCCAATTTTGTTCTCAATCCCGATTGTGATGTTATATCGGCCATGATTAAACTGCGATTAATTTTATATAATGGAAAATTTATGTTTAGAAATATAACAATTAAAAAACAATAAGAAATTTAGTAAAAATAAACAAAAATAGGGTAATATTATATGAGAATTTAATTTTGAACTGATTAGGTTAAAAACTAGGAAAATTAAAATAACACATCCGATTTTAGAAACTAAAAGAAGGATTTTGTAAAAAAAAATTGACGCCACTTTAATCAGACCAATTTGATCAAATAGAGCTAGGGCGGGTAACTTATAAAATTAGAATAACTACACTCAGAATGTTTTTTCATGTAGTTCATTCGGATAGAGTAAACAGTAGGCCGGGTCGATTTGTATGGAGGCAAAAAAATTGCTCAACGTTCAAGGAAAATCGTATTCTAGGGATCAAAATAAGAAACTTTGCCGAAGGAACCATACCTCTAAAACGAATTCTGATGTCCCGATTTTTGACCCGTAGGGTGAAATTTTGAAAAATCCCACTTTGACCCATTTAGAGTGCCCCAATCGAATCCAACCTAATCGAATATAATTTATACATTCATCTGCTAGAGCGTCTTCCGGAGAAGAAATAAAGACCATAATCTTGGAAAGACTCCTCCTACTTTCTGAAATATCTCTATCCCGAGATTTGTACATTTTGCTATAAAAACACGGCTAAAAGACCCTCTTTCAACTTAAATTTTAACCCCTTAACGGTCACCTAGAATGATGATTTATGCATTAATCTGCTAGCGCATCTCGCGGAGAAGAAGTAGCTCCCATAATCTTGGAGAGGTTCCACCTATTTTCTGAAATATCAATGTGGGCTTTTTCTAAATTTGACCCTATTGGTCAAAAGTCAGGACATCAGAATTCGTTTTAGAGGTATGGTTCCTTCGTCAAAGTGTCTTATTTTGATCGATGATACGATTTTCCTTGAACGTTGAGCGGTTTTTACTATGACAAAATGAAAAACGATTTATGTCGTATATTTCAAAAATAACTAACCAAAAATACTGTAATTCAGTAACAGTTGTTTTGAGTAGTTATTTTAGTATTTTAATAAACAACTAACAACACAGAAATTTTGCAGTAAACAGTTAATTTTTGTTAGTATTTTAAAAATTCTCGTTTAGTTCGTATTTGTTCATAGTTTGCAAATAATATTTATAAAATTTCATTGTATCTCAGATGCATAAAAACGTCATAACTGGAAGGCCGTTTGGAATTTTGAGTTTGTGTTTTAAATACGATATAGGAAATACAATTTTTTTTTGTAATTAAGACATAAAAAAATATTTTTGTTTTATAAAAAAATATTTTTGAAATACCAAAAAAATAATTTTTAAAAATTTTTTACTAACTTTATAGTTCATTTAAAAAAAACAAACCACATGAAATGACTGTTTTATGATTTTACATTAATTTTTACTGCCGTTTTTGTTTTGTTTTTAAATAAAAAATAAATATTTGTACATTTTTTCAAATTATATAGTTAATTTATACTACAATTGTGGTTCATTTGTTGAACATTAAAAAACAAATGACAATGTTAGTTGAATTTACTGAAATGCAAGCCGTCCTTTCTTTAAGTGAAATTGCATTTGTTTTTAACTACATTTGCAGTGGTCTTTACCTACATAGTATTCTAAGTGTAGTTTTTACAACTTCTGTAGTCGTTTTATGTTCATTGGTTTTAATGTTTTGTTGCTCGGTTTTATGGTTTATGCATTTATTTAAGGTTAGTTGTTTTGGACCGCTTCGATAGTCGTTTTTACTATCATGATAGTTGATTTATCAATAGTTAAAAATGGTTAGGCATTTTTATGACAACTACAGTCATCGCCTTTTTAACTACATTTGTAGCCATTTTAACTGTAACTTTTAGTCATTTATACCTTCATAATTTCCATAGTGTAGTTATTAGTAAGTACTTACTAGTTGCGTTAAAATAATAATGAGACTAAGTTGTTGTCATTACTGGTAGTAAGAAAAGTAATGACATGTCATTACCGTTTCTACACTGAGAAACTATATAATAAAACAAATATAAACTAAGCGAGAATATTTAAAAACTCGATATAATATTCTAGATATTTTTAAATAACTAATAAAAACTAACTATTTACTGCAAAAAAAAATGTTTTAGTAGTTGTTTACAAAAATACTAAAATAACTGGTTCAGATAACTCTTAAAAAATAGTTGTTTTGTATTATTACATAGAAAAACAACTGTAACTTCAGGTAACAAAAACTACTACTGATTACTGATTGAGTTTGTACATAGAAATATAAATTCTGATGAGATCTTTAGCCAGATCGAAATATGTACTAGTATCGACCTAGCTAATGATTTGCTTTACTATTGTAAATATACGGAGGTTAAAAGCTCGTTATAAATTAAAAATAACATTAAAATAATCTCAATGTAACAAAAAACTAATAAAACTGTAAAAAATAATACTTGAGTCAGAGTAAAACCTAAATTTTTTTTATATAAATATAACATTTTTGGTCTTCAAAGTTTAGAAACGTCATGATGCTTGTTAGGAAAATACCTTAGCCACGTGTTTGATTACTAAGAGGGCAATAATGGAGCAAAATTGATTACTAATTAGTTAAAGTTCTGCCTATTCTGGAGGTTCTAGCATTTCTAAAACGTCGGGTTCTGATGACATCTTTAGCCAGATCGAATTACTAGTATCAACCTAGCTAATATGTTTGCTTTGCTTTATTATTTTAAATATACGGAGGTTGAAAGCTCGTTGTAAATTAAAAATAACATTAAAATAATCTCGATGTATAAAAAAATTCTTAGATTTCACATTTTTAATTCAAATTTTGCATTGAACTTAAAATAGTTTGAAAATTTAAAAAATGAAAACTTTAAACTTGTATGAAAATCAAAAATAGGGTCTTCTAGATGAAACTAGACAAATCGATGTTTTAAAGACTGTTCGAAAATATGGATTATTATGTATTGTCGTAACTTAAAAGAATTTCAAAAACATTCATCCTGAATTAATAATTTTAGTTTTTTAAGTTAAGTATTTGACAGATCTTATGTTGTCATATGGTGTATAAGTTTTTTTTGGTTAATAATTTTATTTTTGTAATAAAAGATACATTTTTTAAGCACAAATTTAATTAATTTGAATTGAGCGGGAAATCCCGGGAAATATTTTAAAAATTCCCGCTTGCGCGGAAAATTAAAAAGTGCTTGAAAACAAAAACACTTATTATATTACTTTTTTTTACAATTTATAACGAGCTTTTAGCCTAAGTATATTTACAAAAATAAAGCAAATCAAACATATTAGCTAGGTTGATACTAGTATTTAGATCTGGCTAAAGATTTCATTAGAACCCGAAGTTTTAGAGAAGCTAGAGCCTCCTTAATGGGCAGAACTTTAACAAAAAACCTATTAATCATAAATTTTGCTCCATTCTTGACTTCTTAGTACATTAAAAAGAATTGAAAAATTGGCCTAAAAAAGCCCAACTTCAAAAGACCACAAAAATGAAATTCGATCTATATTTTCAGAACTGTTTGGGGGTTTGATTTAGGATACATTGGTTTAATAAAGGATACAATCGGTGACCGAAAATTTGTTGCAGAGTGTTATTTGTTAATTGAGTTTTAGCAAAGCGTCGGCTACGGTCGGTTATGCATTGGCCGATAGTGGGATTAACAATCTTGACAGTACTTTGATGTTACTCGATAACACTGGCCAACCGTTGGTTTGAGCGAACTTCCCACCGATGGTATAATGTTGGTAATTCAAAAAATTTGGTGCTTTTGAAATACTTGAAATTAAATTAATTTTGAGAAATGTGTATAATAAAACACATTTAAAAAGCAGCAATACAGTTCGGTCTTAGTCTTATACATCATATTTAAATGTGTGAAATATAATAAAATATTAAAAAAATGCTTCTAGTTGTTGTAGTAAAAAGAACATTATCAAAGAATTTTGCTGGTGCTACAGGCAAAACACATGCTTTGCAAAAAAAAAATAGTGTTTACTTATGGTTTTTACGATGGCTTTTACAAAAATAGCATGGGTTTTCCAGTACTATTTTTTTTTGTAAGACTGCTAATTTCTACCTGGGTAGTTACTTTTCTATTACAAACCCTATTATTTTAACATGTGCATGTAAACTTTGGTAACACCTTACAAAAGCACACTTTACTAGTATAAATGTAATACTTTTTTTTAATTTATTTTTGTTTTATATTGGATATTAAATTAAAATTTAAAAATTTTGAACTAAAAATTTTCAGCATGAAATTTGGATTTTAACAGGGGCATGTCTAACGAGGTAAGCACTTACTTCGGTAACATGTTACTCCTCACTTACAGGTAAAGAGTTGTTTTTTTTATTTAAATCTTTATTTTATTTTTAATCGAATATTATTTTAAAATTGTCCAATTGGTAGTAAAAATTTAAGTAAGTAATGCAAGGATAGGGAGTTTAACTTCTCTGCTGGCAATGTAGGGTCGATTGTTCCAAAGTGACAATTATGTGATATATAATAGTTAGGGGGGAAGGGGACGTCACGATACTGGTCCAAATAGCATTAATTTGAGTGAAATGACCAATCACGTGACTATAGTAATAGTGAGAAAACATTGACTGGTTGGTACCAGATATATAATATGTAACTGGAAAGTAACATAACATCAAAGTGTACTGAAGCAAATAGGGCCGTTGCAGTTGTTATTGGCTATTGAACTGGTTAAAAATCGTTAGCAGTGGATGAATACATGGCAATTAGTGCCAAAGGATTCAGTCCCTAGACTATTAAAAAGCGGTCATAACACTGAATGAAATTTATCTGTACCGACTTTGTGCCAGTAGAAATGAAGACGTTAAACTAAATTGGTTCAAAAGAACTGAATACAGAATGGGGGAATTCTCGCCAAACATGGCGATTTTAAAACTCGTTTTAGCGAGTTAATTTATGTAAGTTCAATGACTGGTTCGGGACGGGCAATTTAGCAACCCTTACATAATATGACATACGGCGCATAAAAAGTGACACGTTACTTGCTAATTACTTTTTGCATGTTCCCAGTGCTGTGGTCCTTTACAAAACTATTCCATTCAAACTACCCCTGTAACAGAACACGCTTAATATGTGACTAGTTTTCCATCAAAAGTTTTTTTCGAATTCTGCGATATGTACGTGTGGGTGTGTGTATGTCACGTTTATATCACATAAATCCTGTTGGATATCACATAAATCCAAAATGATCCTACTTTAAAGTAGTAACACTAAGGATATTATGTAGTTAAAGACCACTGCAAATGTAGTTAAAAACAAATGCAATTTCACTTGAAGAAAGTACGACTAACATTTAATTAAATTCGACTAACATTTGTCATTTGTTTTTACTGTTTAAAAATTTACTAACAATTGTAAAAAATAAACAAACATTTATTTTTTTAATGTTTTTAAATAACAAAAAACGAATGTAAAAAATGAATGAACAGTCATTTCATGTGGTTTTTTTTTTTAAATGAACTACAAGGTTAATAAAAAATTAAATTTGTTCTACAAATGACTGAAATTAACATTAAAAATAAAGAAACTGTATTACAACCCAAGCAACTACATATTTTCAAAGCAGAAGTTCCCTGCTGTACCACCTACTTCTAACTTATCCAGTAGCTTATTAATTTAAGTCGGTGCGGTCACTTTCATACAGCAGAACCGAAACTAGGACAGGCTCATACACACAAAGTTCTATTCACGTGACCATACCAGTGACTGGACCATTTCCCGCAGGGCTTTTAAAACATAATATGTTCCGTGGTTTTGCTGGGTTACCGAGGTTTTGCTGGGAAGTGCAATTTTCTTTCAAAGTTAAATTTAATTAATTAAATTAAAATTAAACTAAATTTTTTATTTTTCCAACACTCAAAAAAAGTTTACCAAATATTAAGTAATTTTAAGAAATACGGGAATGACTGGGCCCCAAAGAAATTTTATCTCAAATTAAGTATGCAGTTTTCTTAAAAACAAGTAAAAACAATTTACTTCAATTACGTAAATTTGTATTAATATTTAGTGAATTTTATATTAAACTTTATGAAACTTTACAAAAATTTAGTATATTTGTGAATTAAATTAAGTATACATTTTGCTAAAATCTAGTTCATTTTTCTTAAACTTTTTCAGTATTAGTTCATAAGTTTCAATAATATTAAGTACCCGGGTAAAAATTTTAATATGGAGTCTAATATAACTTTATCTTATTTAATAAGTTCCCATATACGAGGGCGGAACAATAAGTTCGTGACTTTTCGAACTTCCCTCGAAGTTATATGAAATGCAACACTGCCTCCATCAAGTAACACCTGTTAATAGACTACTGTCAAATTTTGAGCAAGTTCCGTCATTTACTTTGCGTTTAACAGCTGTTCAAAACATACAACCTCGTGGATTTTTTTAAAAATAGAAAAAAGTAAATTTCGAGTGCTCATTATTTTTTGCGAAAAAAACCAAGGAAAAGCTTTATTAATACTATGGGGACTCTGCGCCATCGATTTCAATGGTAAAAAAGTGGTTTACTGTTTTTAGTTGTAGTCGCACAAGTACAAATGAAGCTGAACGTTCTGGACGGCCAATTGAGGTCATTCAATTATATCTAATTAGATATAAATATATTTGATTTTATAAAATTTTAGCCGATAGGTAGGTATGCTTTTTGTAACTTGAAGTTATGCTTAAAAGTATTTACAGTAGTGGTCAAAACATTTGGAACTGTTTTCATTGATTTATTTTCTTCAAATCACACTTAGTTACTAAAAATTTATTTTTTACATATTCTTCATACATTGTTTTATGTTAAACAAATAAAAAAATTAATTCCGTTAAATTAAAACAACAAAAAAATTAATAATGTATTCAAAATGCAGGTGTTCAAAACATTTGCAACTCTCATTATTTTCACTCTTAACGAAACAATTTATACTAACAAATGCTAGGATATAACGGTAATCGCATTCCTTTTTAATATAAGATTCAGGACGTTATATTTTTTAAACAAATTTATTATAGTTATTGTTCTTTAATAGTTGTAATAAGATGTTGGAAGCATAAACATCGTAAGAATAATTTTTGTAAAAAATGGCAGGAAATAAATAGAATTCTGATTTTAAATCAAAAGTTTTAAATGATTTTCAAAATGGACTTTCCCAAAAAGAAATTTCTATAAAGTACTCCGTTCCAAAATCAACGATTTGCCGCATTGTTAATATGTAGTGGTAACATCCACACAACTCATAAAGGTGGAAGTCCCCGTATTACAACTGTAAGAGAAGATCGGAAAATCAAGAATTTTTTTTACGAAATATCCCAAAACAGGTCCCAGAGAAGCTAAAACTGAACTTTTAATAGATGTCAGTCTTCCCACCATTAAAAGAAGATCCCGAGAATATGGTCTTAGAAGTTATAGATTTACAAAAAAAACCGTTTGTGTCGGAAAAAAACTGAAAAGTTTGGCTTGACTTTGCACGCACGCTTTTGAACTGGACTCAACAGAAATGAAAAAATGTATTGTGGTCAGATGAGTCTAAATTCAACCTCCGGGGGTCAGATGGAAGAGCCAATGTTCGAAGACCACGAGGCGAAAAGTTTAATCCCAGATACACAACCGCCACATTGAAGCTCGGAGGTGGAAACATTATGGTGTGGAGGTGTTTTTCAGGAAATGGGATTGGCCCAATTCACCGCATTACTAGCACAATGACGGCCACAATCTATAGAGATCTTTTGAGTTCAGTTATGCTTCCGTATGCTGAATGGGAAATGCCACTCTCATGGACATTCCAGCACAACAAGGACCCAAAACACACGACGGGGGTTGTAAAAGTTTGGCTGCAGGAAAATGAAATTAATATCATGTCGTGGCCGGCTCAATCTCCCGATCTCAACCCGATTGAGAACATGTGGATGATTGTAAAACGGAATATCGGCAATAAAGTATTCCGAAATGGTGATGAACTTTTCGTCGAGTTGGAGAAGCAGTGGAATGAAATTTCTGACGATTATATTAAAAAGCTCATTGCCTCAATGCTTAAGAGGTGTTCAGAAGTTATAAGAAATAATGGCTACGCTACAAAATACTGAGCGTTAAAACCATTGTTTGTATTTCCTGTTAATTACTTTAAGAGTTGCAAATGTTTTGAACACTGCACTATCGACTTATTTTGTTAAAATTACTTTTTTTATTTTTGTGAAGTTATGAATAATTTTTTTTGTATTTGTAAAATAATATGCTATAACTGAATTTAATAAAAAAAAAATAACAAAAACTTATACCACAAATCTTTTTGATCAAAAAAATATAATTACCTAAACCATGATTTCAGTTACAAATGTTTTGAACAGCACTGTAAGTTGAATATTAGAATTTCTAGTTATCAACAATTTTAAAATCCAAATTTTTTTAAGTTGAACATAACGAAATGTTAAATGTCAAGGAAAAATTACGTATTTTAGTACACATTTTTTTTTGAAATTACATAAAAGAAATCACTTAAAAATGATTTCGTTTTAAAATTAATAAAGGTATATGTGATAAGTTATAAAATCTTAACTTGCAGATAACTTAATTTTATATTGAAATTTACCAAAATGTTTATATAATGCGATATAAAATGAGACCATTCATATAGAATCATATCGATCACTACATATATTTGAATTCTTTTTATGTGGCTAATATAGTTATATATGGAGTACATGTAATAATATCAGTTACCATAAAAAAAATTCTCTCAATAAAAACTTTCAGATGTATTTGCATAAAATGATAAAAGCCGCTATATGACTCCATTCAATGTCAGATATGACTAAATCATGACTAAATATACCTATTTTTACCCAGGCAGGTATATTTAATACAAACAACAACGAAATTTTTGCTTGTCTGTTTCATTTTATTTGTAATATTATTTATTAATTGGTAAAAATTAAACAAACATTTATTTTTTTAAATGAAAAAAAAAAAAAAAATACAGTATAAAATTAATGTAAAATCATAATACAGTAATTTGATGTGGTTTGTTTTTTTAAATGTACTACATATAAAGTCAAAAATTAAATTTCTTCTACAACCCAGCAAAACTTTGGCATTACCTTCTAATGTGTACTCCTTACGTGTATCATTATTTTCCAACAAGAAGTAATGAGTTACCGATAATTGAACACTCATGGATTAATTTGTAATGATACCTCATTACATTTTACATTACTTCAAAACATAATATAATGACTTACCGATCATCAATTACATAATGCTTGAATTGTAAACGTAAAGTAAGTATTAATATATATTTTTGAAAATCTATTTATAGACACATTACTTTGTGATTTTTTTTAAGCATGAGGGTAAGGTGTGTATATTTTAAGCAATAAAATTTTATATCGATAGCTCAGTTGGTAGAGTTCTCGCCTAAATAATTGTTAAATACCAGAGACCCCAGGTTCGAATCCCAACATGACCACGTAATTTATTTAATAAAAAATAAAAGTTATTTATTTAATTAAAAAAAAATATTTGTAAAAAAAAATTTTTATGCATTTTTGTTTTATGAAAATCTATTTATAGAGACAATACTTTTTTCCACCATGTAACCATATAAGTAACCAGTTACTTTACACCCTACAAGGTAATGAGTTAAACCCATTACTTTGAGGCTCATCGCCTGTAAAATTAATCAGTGAAGTAAGGTGTAATGTAATGCGTGAAGCCCTATGGCGATACATTACTTTACCCATGATTTGGTAATGTGTGGTTTTGCTGGGAAATGACTGTTTTTTCAGTCAAAAATAAAGATAGTGTATTAAAAACGTAAACAACTACAAATATTTACAGCGGAAGTTCCCCGAGTGGTATATAAATTTAAAAATATAAGTGTTTAGCCTTGGCACCGACCTATTATTCAAGTAATCATCAATTTCATATATCTCTTAAGTTAATATTAACGAAAATAATTATTATACGATTGTTTTCGTTAATACAAACGTTTTAAACGTGAAATTTATTATTTATTTACTCGACAAAACTAAAACGCATATATAATATGAACTATAAACCAAATGAATTTTATGGGTTAAAAAATTTGAATCTTCTTAAACAACATTTTTAAGAAGTTATTATACTCAATTTTAAGAAGTTAAAATTTTTAAACTAAATTCAAGTAAGGTGCGTATTTGTTTTTAGTTTTTTCATAAAGGGTCCGCCATCTAACGTATTTTTTTCAACTAGTGCTTATTTCGTGAATGGTAACACTTAGCTCATGTCTGATTTGACAGATAATTTTATCCTTCCGCTGAACAAATATGGTCCGTATGTTCGTTATCTTGTGAAAAAAGTGATAAAACAAAGCGTGAAAAGCCAAAAACAGTGCGTACACCCGAGAATATTGCTGCTGTGGCAGAAAGTGTGTGTGAAGCGCTATCAACATCAATTCACCGTCGTTCTCAACAATTGAACATTTCGGAGACATCATTGAGACGAATTTTGCATAAACACCTTGGTATGACGCCATACAAAGTCCAATTGGTTCAGGAGTTCAAAAAAAAAAGTTATTTGGCGGACCCTTTAGAATTTTAAATATCTTAACTTTTGGTTTAATGACTTTTTAAAATTTAAGATTTTTACTTAAAAGAAAAGATTTTCTAATATATTTTAAGAATATTAACCCGATTCAACAAAAAATTAATGAAAAAGCCATATTATTTTTGAGTTAATGAAAAATTAATATGAACTAAAATTTATTAAATTTGCATTATTCGTAAGCAATTTTATTTGGAAAGGAAGGAAAATTTTAAAAATTTAATTTTAGTAAGGCGTAAACTTAATTTTTGTTCATACTTTTTTTGAGTGAACTTTTTACATAATGCCGTTACAACAATTTATATTGACACAAACTAATTATGATTTATGTAAACCAATTTAATATTATAAATGATATAAAAGAATATTTAAATTTGACAGTGACAACTTTTCTTAAAACAAAAACACAACTTACAATAAAAATTTTCTCATATTTTTCTTAAAAATAATTAATTCTTTAAACACTTTTAAGAAAATATAAACAGTTCTATATTAATAATTTTATATTAATAATGCAGCATTTAAAAATGTTTACACTTTCTTTTTATTGTTTGTTTCTAAAAATATTTAACACAATTTTTTTTTGTTTATAATAAGAATTTAAAACCTTCACTTTATTTTAAATTTTAAATATACTAAACTATTAGTTCTTCACATTGACATTGAATTTTCGCTTCAAGACAAATATAAATAAAATTTAAATTTTAAATAAAAAACAAAAAAATTCACCAAACGCACCCGTATTGAAGCGCATTTTATTTGTTATTTAAATTTTGTGATTGTTTTTGAAATTCTTTAATCAAGAAAATAAAACAATAAACCATCGATATGAAATTCTAGCGCAAATTATATGTTCACACCAATATTCTTTTTACAATGATAACAACATTGCTTTCTTCTTTTCTGTTAGTCCGTTTACCCCGTCATTGAAAGTATTTTGTATTATTATAAGATCACAATTAACCGAATATTATTAATAAATCTGATGATGAACCACCACAAACGACCGAATTTAAATAAAAACGTTTTGTGATTTTGGCGACCTTTTTATATGAAATGATTTCGAAATCAAAATCGAAATAAATACAAAAATATATTTATGTATATACACTACGTTGCAAAACTATAATTACACATTAATTTCACTAAATTTCTTAAGTTAAAAAAGTAGAAGAGTTTTAACCGGCATAATAAAGGGTGGTTAAATTGTAAGGGCCGATGTTGAATGTGAACCACACCTAAACGCCAAGTTTTTTTCCGAATTTTATTTGACATTTCTCTATTTCAGACTTACTCAATTTGAACCATGGAGAGATACACAATCCAACGTGTTAAAGTTATCCAGACTTATTATGAAAATGGGCGTTCAAATCAAAATGCATATCATGCACTTCGTGATTTTTTTGGTCAATTTGATCGTCCAAATGTGCGTACAATCGCAAAAATCGTGGAAAAATTCGAGCAAACCGGGTCTGTAGAAGATGTGAGAACACCAGTGCATGCTCGTACAGCTCGTACTGCAGAAAATATTGCTGCTGTTCGCGATAGTGTGGCTGAAGAGCCGTCCACCTCAACTCGTCGTCGTGCCCAACAATTGCACCTCTCACGCTCGTCGTTGATGAACATTATGCATAAAGACTTGCATTTACACGCTTACAAGGTGAAATTGGCTCAAGAACTAAAGCCTCTTGACCATTCCAAACGTCGTGAATGGGCAGAATGGTGGCAAGAAATGGCAACAGTGGATGATCAATTTTCGAAGAAAATCATCTTCAGTGATGAGGCACATTTTCACCTCAGTGGATTCGTCAATAAACAGAATTGCCGCATTTGGGCGAATGAGAATCCAAGAGTGATTGTCGAAAAACCAATGCACCCACAAAGAGTGACTGTTTGGTGCGGTTTATGGGCTGGCGGCATCATCGGGCCGTATTTTTTTCCAAAATGAGGCCGGTCAGGCAGTTACTGTGAATGGTGTTCGCTATCGTGAGATGATAACGAACTTTTTATGGCCCGAATTGGAAGATATGAATGTGGACGATATGTGGTTTCAGCAGGACGGTGCCACTTGCCACACAGCTAACGAAACAATGGCTCTTTTGCGCAACAAATTCATTCGCCGTGTTATCTCACGCAATGGCGATGTCAATTGGCCGCCAAGATCATGTGATTTGACACCGTTGGACTTTTTTCTTTGGGGTTATTTGAAAGAAAAGGTGTACGTCGATAAGCCAGCAACAATTCAAGAGCTAAAGGATGAGATAATTCGGCACATTACCTCCATTATGCCTCAGCGTCATCGAAAATTTGGACCATCGGATGGAGGTGTGAAGCCGTGGTCGCGGCGCCCATTTGGCCGATATTTTGTTCCATACATAATTGAGTAATACCAATATATCATAATAAAATAAAATTACAATAATTTCCTAAATAGTTTGTGTTTTATTCAAAATCAACATCGGCCCTTGAAATTTAACCACTCTTTAATAATAATATTTAACAAATATAAATAATTCATTTTTTTTATTTTACTATTTAAAAAGGAATAACAAAATCAATTAGTGTTTCATAACTATAAATACACATAGCTTAATATATAAAAATTTACAAAAATTTAAGAAAAATATTTTAAAGCAGCAGTTTTAATAATGCGTTAGAATTACATTTTTTTTTTTATTAACTCGAAAATTCGGTCAGACATACTGTCCAACAGATTTAATCATAGTTCTTCGTTATAGAACTCCGCGCATTATCAACTGCTCCTTTTAGATGAAAACCGCTTTCATATTGACGGTTTTCTGCGTAAACTCGACTGGTTAATACTTCCTAAATATTCTCAATGGGGTTTTGATCTGAAGAACATGCAGTCCTTTCCAATACTCTTATATTTTTTGATCATAGCCATTTCATTGTCTGACGAGGCATTGTCTAGTTTTAAAATGAATATTTGATATTCTGTTATTTTGATATTTTGATATTTTGATATTTTGATATTTTGATATTTTGATATTTTGATATTTTGATTATTTTGATATTTTGATATTTTGATATTTTGATATTTTGATATTTTGATATTTTGATATTTTGATATTTTGATATTTTGATATTTTGATATTTTGATATTTTGATATTTTGATATTTTGATATTTTGATATTTTGATATTTTGATATTTTGATATTTTGATATTTGATATTTGATATTTTGATATTTTGATATTTTGATATTTTGATATTTTGATATTTTGATATTTTGATATTTTGATATTTTGATATTTTGATATTTTGATATTTTGATATTTTGATATTTTGATATTTTGATATTTTGATATTTGATATTTTGATATTTTGATATTTTGATATTTTGATATTTTGATATTTTGATATTTTGATATTTTGATATTTTGATATTTTGATATTTTGATATTTTGATATTTTGATATTTTGATATTTTGATATTTTGATATTTTGATATTTTGATATTTTGATATTTTGATATTTTGATATTTTGATATTTTGATATTTTGATATTTTGATATTTTGATATTTTGATATTTTGATATTTTGATATTTTGATATTTTGATATTTTGATATTTTGATATTTTGATATTTTGATATTTTGATATTTTGATATTTTGATATTTTGATATTTTGATATTTTGATATTTTGATATTTTGATATTTTGATATTTTGATTATTTTGATATTTTGATATTTTGATATTTTGATATTTTGATATTTTGATATTTTGATATTTTGATATTTTGATATTTTGATATTTTGATATTTTTGATATTTTGATATTTTTGATATTTGATATTTTGATATTTTGATATTTTGATATTTTGATATTTTGATATTTTGATATTTTGATATTTTGATATTTTGATATTTTGATATTTTGATATTTTGATATTTTGATATTTTGATATTTTGATATTTTGATATTTTGATATTTTGATATTTTGCTATTTTTATATTTTGATATTTTGATATTTTAATATTTTAATATTTTAATATTTTGATATTTTAATATTGATATTTTTAACAAATGGCACCAATTTCCCTTATTGTAATGTACTCAGAAGAGTTCAATCTAGTGCTTCGAAATGCCAAATTATCCATACCATCGAAACATAAAGCGCCCCAAACCTTTAAGAATCCGCCTCCGAAATTTATTTTGAGATATATCGTGGTTCCTTACGTAGGTCTCTCTAATAGCTGTTCAAATCATCTCGACCATCAAAATTTAAAATTTTTTCATCAAAAAAAATCATCTTTAAAAAGAATTTCTATTTTAACAGTCCAACCAACAATAGCGATTATTGACTTACCTTTCTCCAGTTGGTTTGTAAATTAATTTTAGCGAAATCAAGCCGAGCAGTTTTGTGGCAGGGCAATACACAGAATAAATTATCAACCTAAAATATCTAATTGTGAAAGGCGTGGTAGAGAAGAATGAGTGTATTTTCTAAAAATCATAACTATGTTGCAAATTTTCCATTTTTTCTGAATCAGACTGCGCAGTTTCTGGTATTGAACCTTCGTCAGTGACCCTGTTTTTTTAATTTTTTGAATAATGTAATATTTGTTTTTATTTGTTCGATTGCGTCTATATGAAATTTAATATAATAATAAAAGATTTGATTTGAATTAAATTAAATTTGTTTCTAAACAAATATTTAATTGAATCAATTAATATTTTAATTGACTTTTAAATATATAAATACATATTTTATTTTAGACATAAGTCGTAAATCATTTTTTCATATATTGTATGTTAAATAGAAAAGTTTCAGTGTAAAATACCAAATGCATTTGTAATTTAAAAACAAAACAAGCACATACACAAATACACAAACAGACACAGAATTACTTAAAACACATTTACATACAAACATGTCGTTCACACACTTCATTTTGAGTATCACAATTTGTATTGCAGATAGTCACTTATAGCTTTTTTTCATTTTAGTTATCAATAAAAGTTTTAATTAATATTATCATTGATATCGTGATTAATTGATATATTAATATATTAATTGATTCAATAAATGTTTTAATTGAAACCCGTTTTTAATTCGTTTCTGTGTTTTCTGGGAATCCTTTAAGAGAGTACTTATGGTTGATTTGGACACATTTACCTAACATTCATCGATTACCTAATTGAGACTATTCATTGAGTTGCTGGCACAGTTGATTATTTTACGCCGGTCCCGATCAGAAAGCTTTTTTTTTGAGTCGCCTGTTTTATTTTTACCATAAGTACTCGGATTATTTGCAAAATTTGTGACAACCACATGTGAACGGTTTATTTTTCTAGTAATTTCCCGAAAACTTAAGCCACTTTTTAAATAGGCTGAACTTTCTCTTTTTCAAAATCACTTAGATATGAACCACGCGGCATTTTCTTGTAAATTGGTTTAAATTGCATAAAAAACTAAAATGATTCTTTAATTTTTCTTCATTTGCTATTCTTCTTTGTTTACCGTTCTATGTAATTATAGTTATGAAACACTAACAACATATTATTCTCTTAAATCAATTAAGTAATCTCTTACATTTGGAACAATGAGATATCAGTGCTCACACTCTTAAAAGCAGTTATAAGTTTTAAAAAAATGTTTGTAATATTAGAAAAAAATACTAAAAATCGTTTGTTTTGAGAATTTTGTATGTTTTGTTAATCTTGCATTTCATTTTGAATTGTCAGGTTTGGTATCATAATTACTATAGTTATGCAACGCAGTGTATAAATCATAGGGTACATATATATTGAATTTGTATGAATACAAAAGGATGTTGTCGGAGAAAATTACACATTTTAAAATGAAATTTATTTTCTGCCAAACAGCGATGCGATATGAATATTTATGATAACACATTTTAGGGATATGAAAATATGCCTCAATAAAGACATTCTATCGTTTGTATGTCTTCATATCTCAAACTTTGATCTGCTGTAACATTTTTAAATAACCGAGTAAAAATAATATTATATAATGATATTAAATGTGTTTCAGTTTTGTAAAATTAAATATAGTTAAGTATGACATCATGTATAGCAATATACAATTTTTCGTAAAAATGGCATATTAATTTGCATCATACAATATGTTATACCATACGTTATTAGACGGGCAATATATAATTGAATAGGCAGAATTAAATTAATATATGGGATTAAACAAAACAAAGTATTGCCCCATGTAAAAAAATAAATTTTATTTTAAGTTGTGGAATCGTATGTTTTTCCCAATGGAATCGTATGTTTTTTATGCCAAATGTAGACGATCAAGTCAATTTTCTACACAACAATATGGACTTACTTTATAACAAATACATTATAATCAAAACAAAACGCATTCGATATGAACACCCTTGGTTTTCAAATGAAATAAAGTTACTAATCACTGAAAGAAATCATGCCTATGCGAGATGGAAAAGGTTTAAAACTACGGAGCTTCATGAAACTTTTAAGTCCTTGAGAAACAGAGTAAACATGCAAGTAAATATTGCCAAGTCAAAATTCTATGAAGAGCATTTTAAATCCGCAGTTAGTTCGAAAAAGAAATGGAAATCAATTCGTAACACGGGAATTATAAACCAAGACAAAAATTATGCCAAAGAACGTATAGATGTCAATTAACTTAATCAATCATTTATAAATATATCAATGCCAACTCCTGATACTAATTTTTACACAGAAATTTTGCCCACCATAGCACACATAATATTAATACTCCTGCGCCAAATAACATTAATATCAGTGACAGTAACAATTCTGAAAATCAAATATTACACGGCTTTGACTTTAAAGCTACTACACAGGCAGATGTTCTTGAATCTATTTTGAGTATTAAATCTGAATCTGCTGGTCATGACGGAGTTCACCCAAAATTCATAAAACTAATTCTACCATACATTCTGCCTCATATAACTCATCTGTTTAACACAATTTTAACAACATCCACATTCCCTTATATGTGGAAACATGCAAAAATTATTCCCACACCAAAATCTAATGATGAATATCGGCCAATTGCAATCTTGCCATACTTGTAAAAAGTCTTTGAATGCTTACTTCATTCACAGATAAGTAAATATCTACACGACAACTCCTTGCTTACTGATAAACAATCTGGCTTTAGACCACAGCATAGCTGAGTTTCTGCTTTATTAGAGGTCTTTGAGGATTTAAGAATTAATGTTGATGAGAAAAGAATATGTTTTCTAGTTTTACTGGATCACTCAAAGGCGTTTGACAGTGTGGAACACTCTATTCTTTGCCTTAAACTTAAACATATTCATATTTACAAGATACAGGCAGTTTACTATGGTAATGACAAATCAAATAGTTGTTTAGTATCGAGAGGGGTACCACAGGGTTCTATACTTGGTCCACTGTTATATTCCATATATTCAAATGATTTACCTTCTCAACTTAAACACTGTGGAATACAAATGTATGCGGATGATGTACAACTGTATATCAGTTGCCAACCATCCGATACCACAGAATGCATTAGTAAGCTAAACCAGGACCTAGACAGAATAAACTCATGGGCTTCAAGGAATGACCTTTGCTTAAACGCTAGGAACACTAAAGCTATGGTAATTGGTAAGAGTAAACTGATCCCCACATCTTTTCCACCAATCCAAATAAACAATTCGAGTATAGAAATAGTGGAATCAGCTAAAAATCTTGGTGTTATATTTAATTCTAAACTTGACTGGTCTAACCACATTAATGCCATATGTGGTAGAACGTTCTCTATGTTGCGCAATCTGTGGATGACCCAATATTACACTCCGTTTGAAATACGTATGTTATTGGCAAAGACATATCTAATGCCAACACTGTTGTATGGGTGTGAACTTTTTTCAAGCTGTGATTCGGCAAGTCAGAAAAAACTTAACGTTACTTTCAATAATATCGCCAGATACGTTTTTGGTATTAAGCGGTTCTCAAGAATTTCTCGCTATGCAAAGCAGTTATACAACATATCTTTTGATAACCTGTTAAAATGCCGCTGTCTAATTTTCTTACATAAAACTACACTCAAAAAAAAAAGTTTGTAAAGTCAGCAAAAAATTTAGCTGAGTCAGCAAAATTTTAGTCAGGAGGGTGCTAGCAAAAAAATTGCTAATGTCAGCAAAAGCTTTTGCTGAAAATCAGCGAGCTGATTTTTAGCAACAAAATTAGTAGATTCAGTAAAAGTTTTGCTAACACTTAGTAGATTAGAAATAAAAAAGCGTTGGTAAAAATGAATAAATTTTTTTTTTACAGTTATATTAGTTTTTTGTTTTTATATACATCGAGATTATTTCTATGTTATTTTCAATTTATAACGAGCTTTCAACCTCTGTATATTTACAAAAATAAAGCAAATCAAACATATTAGCTAGGTTGATACTAGTATTTCGATCTGGCTAAAGATCTCATCAGAACCCGAAGTTTTAGAAAAGCTAGAGCCTATATAATAGGCAGAACTTTAACAAAAAACCTATTAATAATCAATTTTGCTCCATTCTTGTCTTCTTAATAATCAACCACGTGGAATTTTAGTAGACTGAAAAAACCGCAAAAAAATTGTAAAAAAAAATTATAATTTAGTTAATATATTTGCTGAAAATCATAAAACATATTTATGTGATTCTTTTAAAAATAATTTACAATAATTACGAAATATAAAAATTTTCATTTTCCCACATTGATGTCATGAATTAATTTAATATCTGAAAATATATAGAAATAAATATATATAACATAACAAAAATTTTCTTTCAACTACTTACATCAATGGTAGTCTAAATGATGCTTTCTTTTAAACGACGCAACTGCCGAAGATAATTATAGAAACAAAACGAAAAAATAAACAAAAACAAACTAAACGAAAAAACAACCCTTTTTTTGCAATAAGAAAAAGGAACCATACTAAGATGTGTTCTTTGTCTTTCGCTTTACTCTGTCTACATGTCTGTATATGTTTGTTTGCAATTTGACCACACTAGATTATTAATCTATTAACATTTATTATAGAAATACATATTAAATTTAAATATTTTATTTTGTCTTTTATTTATTTAATAGACAATTATTTTCACAAGCCGGTGACAACGCAAAATTTAAGTTGTTTTAATCCTCAATTTTGTTTTATGTATGAAAGACAGATACAAAAGTCTTCCATGGTTGATTTTTTTATATGTCTTATTAGAGTTGTACTTTTTAGTATCATTTTCCTCTTCTCTACTACATCTTGACATGCCGCGACATCTGCTTCATTCTGCGTATATCTTTCAATCTGGTTGTCGTCCACACTATTAATGTGCTTATCAGCACAATTTTTTTTAGCAAAATTAATTAGTAAAACATTAGTATATTAGTAAAGCATTAGTATAAAACAGTTAAGTGCTGAATAAGTATAACAACAATTTTAGCTGAAAACACGATTTTAGCAAAAAAATTTGCTAAAAAATAGTATACCTGATTTACAAGACGTTTTACTAACTTTTGTACTAACTTATTTTTTTGAGTGTATCTATTCAAAACAACCAGGCTATTTATACAATCGTCTTATCTTCTCTAGATCAAATAGAGGAAAAAAGATAAACAGTTTTCGATATCGTAATCAGATATCTGAAAGACATTTTTTTATAAGCTCCATTCGGCTCTGGAACCGACTACCCCACAATATCCAAGCAACAAGCAATGCTAAGCACTTTAAACGCGAAATATTTAAGCATTTTTCTTAACTTTTTAATAAAATTATTTTATTTATTTTTTTTTTAATATTATTGTTTTTTTTCATTTTTTTTTTAAATTTAGTATTTTCTTTAAATCATCTAGAACTGTTTTATAAAATTATTTATTTATTGCCTACTGTATTTTGCCTAATTGTATATTAATCTTTTATATTAGTCAAACTTTTTATATGCTACATTTGTGATTTAAGTTATATGTACAGTGCTATAAAAGACTCGTTCTTGTTGCACTGTGTACCAAATAAAAAAATAAATAAAATAAAAATAAAATAGTGTCGTTTTTGTTATGAAATACATCCTACTCAAAATTTTAATATCATCTAGAAAATTTTCATAAAAAATATCTATTGAAATTATCTTACAGGAGCATCACAATTTTAAAATTCCCGAGTAAAAATAATATTATATAATCTTAAATAATGTGACATAGTTTTGTAAAATTTAATATAGTTAAGTATGATATCATGTATTGTAAGATACAATTTTACTTGCCGCTGTAATTTTTCGTAAAACGGCATATGTAATTGTATCTTACTATATGTTATATATTATATTATGTCCTGTGGTTCCTATTGGGAACAAAGGGCCACAATATGTTATACCATACGTTATTGGACCGGCAAAATATAATTACATTGGGGGATTTAAATTAATATGTGGGATTAAACAATTGCCACATGTTTAGAAAATATTATTTTTTTTTAAGTTGTAGAAAAGTGACGTTTATGTTTTGAAATCCATAACATCACAATTTAAAATATAAAATTCCAAAAATTTTATTTTGGCACAAAAATGTTTGATTGTTAAACATATAAAGTTTAAATTTAACTGTAAGTTAAATCTAATTGGGTTTGTTAATAATCGTACCATAATATCTAGTCCCCTGTATTCAATTTAACAAATTTATTTTTGATGCATTGAATTGCATTAAATTATATCAAATTCAATGTAGTATAATCCGTTTATATACAATACGATCCACCATTAGTGTGAGTAAAACAATTTGCTGAATTTACTAATTTTTTGCTAAAAAATCAGCTCACTGATTTCAGAAAAAAACCCTTTTGAAGATATTACCAATTTTTCTGCCAGGATCCTGCCAGCAAAAATTTTCCTGACTCAACTAACTTTTTTGCTAACTTTACCGAGTTTTTTTTTTGAGTGTACCTTACATTGGGAATTATTATGTTTTGTTCTTAATGGTATTAATAAAATATTTTGGTTATTTAAAGATTTTTTATTTAATTGCATTATGTTAACGATGCACAGTGCGAGATTTTGTTAATTTACGACGTCGAAACCTCAAAAAAAAGTTTGTTTCTTTAATAAATTTTTGAATGGGAATGATAAAAAACACTTCCAATAACACATAAATGCAACTTAAACAAAATATATGCAAACTAGCACTAGTTTCTGTCCGTAAAAAAGTTGCCTAATGTTGTGTAATAGTATTCTAAGTTTAAGTATTTTTAACTTTTTTGTTTTTTTGAATATTTCATTCAATCTTTTTTTGTTTAATGAAATTAGTTATGTACTAACTAAATATTTTATTAAATTAAGTAAAAAAAACTCTGACGCAATATTAAAACGTGATTTCTAAAGACCATCTTTTCAAACAAAATTTGAAAAAAAAAATAATTTTCATTGGACAAAAAAGTGCTTATGCCGATCAGTGCGAGTGATCCAACTATATGTGTTGCAACCACTAATCACTCTGTTTAAATAATCTAAAAAAAAATTGTGCTATAAATTGCGACAAATATTTTAAATTTGATTTTTTCATAATGAGTATTCAAATTTCGCGTCAACAAATTTTCAATGTTTGGGTACTAACAGAAAAAAATAAAAAATGTGAGAAAGTTTTAAATTTTATTTTAGGAAATATAAGTACTGGATTGAACAAATCTATTAATTTAAAAGAATTAAACTTGTTTGTTAATCGAATTTGTCGAGATTTAAACTTAAAATGGCTCAAGTCATGTAGAAATAAACTGGTATTTTCAAATAAGAACAGTGATTGGTTGACGAGTACAATTAATTTGTCAAAATTTATTTGTGATGTAACTGTTTCATCTTCAAAGAATAAAGGTGGTAGACCAGAAAAAGATTTTCAAGATTGTTCTGAAAGAGTGAAGCAAAGAAAAGCAAAAGAGCTTTTAAATACAACTGACCCCAATAACTTGCTAATGGCAGCTTCAATGAAATTGCATTCATCTGGGAAACGATCTTCTGCTGCAATTGTAAATGAACTCGTTATGGCTTCACCCAGAAGAGGTACAACAATAAAAAAGAGCAGAATAACTACAGAAAAACCAACGAATCTTTCTTCTGACCAGGTACTTGCAATGATAATTTAAAATATAAACTGGATTGCTGATAGATATGCCTAGGCAAAAGTCAGGTAATTCTAACGATGGAAACACGGCCAGACGTTTCTTTCGTGACGCAGAGAAGTCAGCTGATATAACTGGAGTTGACTTAGATCTTATAAAGCGATTTTGTATAATATTGGATTGTTTGGGATCAGGCTATGCAATAAACTCTAAAGCATTTGAGGAATTTGCAATAACTACAAGAAATATTTATTTAGATAAATATCCTTGGTATTTTATGACTGTAACTGTTCACAAAATACTATTTCATGGAAAAGATGTTATAGAAAATTGCATATTACCAATCGGACAATTGTCCGAAGAAGCGCAGGAAGCAAGGAATAAGGACTGCCGAAAATATAGAGAAGATTTTACAAGAAAAACATCAAGAGTGCACACAAATACTGATTTGTTACATCGACTACTTATTTCATCAGATCCTTTAATATGTAGTTTCCGAATGCAGCCTAAAACTAAAAGAGAAGTGTTATTAAAGGAAGTATTAGCTCTACTAGAAGATCCAAAAATTAACAATGACGACACGGAATTGCAATAAATTTATTTCTATAATCACTTTATATACTTGTATTATTTTATCTTAATATTATATAGTTAAACTTTATTTTTATTAATGTGAATTTCTATTAATTATAATTTTTGTTATTGTAAACTATTATTTTTTTTAATAAAATTAATTACATCTCAAAAACAATAACATTTGTAGTTTTCATTATATATTCACTAAAATAATTCGCGTGTATTTTTGCGTGGTTGTATCCTTAAAGATACAAGGAGCATTTTAGGGTTAAAGTAAGAGGACGATTAATTTTTTTAAAATTTTATTTTTAATTTTTCGATATTGTACAACAAAAGAAGTAATATTTTTTTTATATATATGGGGGGTGGGCGTGGCAGTGGCACGATTTCGCCCATTTTTTCAGAAAACGTGCGCCTTATCATATAACCATCCTGAACCAAAATTCAAACATCTACCTCTATTAATTAAAGAAATACGGAGTTTCAACGCCCTAAACTGTGAAAATCTTCCACTGTGCGATGTGGAGAAGTCCTGACATTTTTATATATTTTAAATTATCATAAAAAAATAGATTTAAATTTCTGCAAAACAAATTAATTAAAGTAAAACTTTTATACTGTTTTAGTTTTTTTCATTCTACTAAGCTCCAGCAAAAAATTTTGTTGATTTCAACTTGTCAATTTTCTTTTGCATTTAACTAAGTGTCAGCAAAATGTTTTGTTGAATTTACTAATTTTTTTCTAAAAATCAGCTCACTGATTTTCAGCAGAACACTTTTGCAGATATAAGAATTTTTTCTGTAAGGATCCCCCCCAGCAAAAATTTTGCTGACTGAACTAACTTTTTTGCTAACTTCAGGGACTTTTTTTGAGTGTAGTTTAAAAGATATAGTGCATTTTGTGAAGTTAATTTATTCAAATTAGAAAATTTTAAATTTGAAAAATTTCTTCACGACGTCATATTTTGCAAACCAAAATGGTCCGGGCTCTGAAATGTATGTATGGCTGGCAAGCGAGCCCCCTGATTTGATGATTTGAAAAATTTATAAACTTAATACAATTCGTTAGGAATTGATAAATTTAATATAAAAATATTTATTTTTGACTTGGATCAAATAGAAAATGCCTGTATGATGACAACATCGCCTGCAAATGGACGGCTATCATTGTTAGAGTTGATTTTCTACATAAAAGCTATAAATAAAGTCATTTCATAAGAGATTTTGATGTATTTGCCTTAAAATATAATCAAAAAATTATTTGAGACAATGCAAATTAAAAATAAATATGTCTACACAGAAAAAAAACTAAAATTGAGTTTCAATTAAAATATTTCAGTTAAAAGTTTAATTGAATTCGGTCATATTGTGGAAAGTGTAGTAACAATTAATATAATTTGTAACTATTTAATTGATATTATTTTCAATTATAGTTTTATTCATATCTATTAACAATTTTATTGAATATTGTTTTTTTCAAACAAATTTTTAGTAGATACTATTAAAACATTTATAAAGATTGAAAAAAAAAATAGTCAAAAATTGGGAAAAAAAACAATGCTTAAATTTAAAACAAATCGCTAAAATTACAAAATTTTTTAAAAAACACCAAAATTGTAAAAAAAAATCGCTAAAATTTTAAAAAATCGAAAACATTTGAAAAATCAGCCAAATTTGAAAACAAATTACAAAAATTTAAAAAACAATCGTCAAAATTGCAGAACTTTAAAAAAATTTAAAAAAAGGCAGAATTCGAAAAAAACTCTGATTGAAACAAAATTACTAAAATTGAAAAAAAAATCGCCAACATTAAAAAAAACGCGAATTTTTCACTTTAATCGATGTTTTAATTTTCATTTTCATTTTTTTCTATGTTATTATTATACGTTATAAAAACTGGAAATTATGTTTATACCAAAATCATTTTCAATTAAACTTTATATACCTATTATTACACATTTAATTGAAATTGACTTTGAAATCGAACTAAAGTTTAATTGAATTTTTTTTTGACAATAATTTTTTCTGTGTATTTTGACATAATCTTTTAAAACGGAGATAACACTGCGACCCAAACTTTAGTTTACGCGTGCCGTAGTGTGTCATTTGAAAAGTTGATATTTTACTTACAGTGCAATCTTTTGATTTTATTTGGTTTGATACCCACGCATCTGGTAAAGTTTTCAGTATTTTTTACAACTAAATTTTAGTTGCAACACCCAAAATATTCAGAAATCAAATGTAAATATAGTTGTACTAACGGAATTTATAAGTTATTGCCATTAAAATATACTTTTTAATTAGGTTGACACTTTATTTCTTTGTGTGTATTTGTCACAATGTTCTAATTTTATGTGGTCGTATTATACTTTATTTTAAAGTTGTTTAAAATGTCGTTTATCGGCTAATATTTCGTTGAGATGCGATAATAAACATAATGTTTGCGCTGACATAAATACATAATTTATAATTTATAATGTAACTGACACTAATAGAAAACATATGATTTTCTATTGTTGATTTACTTGAATAAACGTCACTACATTGCTATGTCTGTCAAAAAAAACAGAGTAGTATTTGGAAAATGACAAAGCCAATTGTGACAATTTTTTGTTGTTGTTTTTGTTTTTTCTTTGATATTTTAAATTTTGAATCTCGCTCCTAGACGAGGACAAGAAATTCTCATTGAGTTTGTTATTAAACATAACAAATATCTCTAGAAATTCTAATAACAAAGTCCCCTGAAGATTTCCTTGGGCAGGAATGAAATCCGGATAGGGACACGACTATATCAGATTGCTTTTCACAATTTGTTAAATAAGTTTTGGGACTTTAGCACATTTAATTACTAAAAATGCAATTAATATTTATCCCGATGAAAATAAATTTACATAATATACATGTTTTGCCATTTACAACAACTTTCATTTAATAGCAATTACGACTTTTAAATTATATTGTTTTTCTTTAACACAGTTTTTTAAATTACAAAATTAAAAAAAAAAAAATTATAAAAATATATAATTTATGCACTTACATGGAAGACCATATAAAATAATATATGATCATATTTGTCCATATATACAAGGTGGCGCAAAAGTAATCCTCCTATCAGAAAATGCTATAAATTTTGCGATTGGCCCCTAATGTCAGTTCTGTTTTGACATTTGTGTAGTAAACACATGCGAAATACACGTTAATAAACAATGTTACGATACACTGCTCCAGAACGCGGAATATTAGTGACTATTTATTTGACCAATAATCGGTCGGTGACTTTGGCACAACGTGAATTTCGTTGCAGATTTCCTGGCCGTACAACGCCTACTGGTGAAACACTGCGACGTTTAGCCGCTCGCCTCGAAGAGACTGGCACAACACGAGATGCTGCCAGGCGTGCCAGACCCCGGAGTAGCCGTTCTGCAGAGAATATTGCTGCTGTAGCCGAGGATGTCATGGAAGCGCCGTCGACATCGACCAGACGACGTGCCACGCAAATGGGTATCAGTCGACGGTCTTTACAGCGAATTTTGGTACGATATTTGAAGATGTTTCTGTACAAAGTCCAGACGGCGCATCAGCTGTTAGCTGCTGACCGCTAATCGCGTGTAACATACGCTCAAGCCATCCTTAATCACCACCAAGAGGAAGATGATTTTTCATCAAAAATAATCATGAGTGATGAGGCCCATTTCCATCTTAGCGGGTACGTAAATAAGCAAAATTTACGCTTCTGGGGCACTGAAAATCCGCGTGTAACCCACGAAGAGCCATTACACCCGCTCAAAGTCACTGTATGGTGTGCTGTTGTCGCTGGAGGAGTCATCGGACCTTTTTTCTTCGAAGACGTCGCGGGCCAAAAGGTTACTGTGAATGGTGAGCGCTACAGAGCAATGATCAACGAGTTCTTTTTGCCGCAACTTGATGAATTGGGATTGGAAAACATGTGGTTCCAACAGGACGGTGCAACGGCACACACTGCACGTGCCACAACCGATATGCTGAAGGATGCATTTCCCGGGCGCCTAATCTCCCGTTTTGGCGATTTGCAATGGCCAGCAAGATCGCCTGATTTTTGTGGGGCTTTTTGAAGTCGCGGGTTTATGTCAACAAGCCTCAGACTCTTGCAGCTCTTAAAGACAATATCCGTCAAGAATGTGAGGACCTATCGCCGGAAGTTTTGGCCAAAGTGATGGAAAATGATATAAAAAGGGCTCAAATGACAATCAACTGTGGCGGCTGCCATTTACATGATATCATATTCTCGACTTGATGTAAAAAAAATTAAAATACCAAATAAAAATAATCCACAAGAAGAATCAAAGTTTTTAATTTTTTTTTTAAATTACAGCCAAAAAACATCGGAAGGTTATTTTTGCGCCACCTTGTAGAATTGTAGGTTAATTTTTCTACACGTACGTTAATGACCATTAGGCCGGGTCGATTTGTATGGAGGCAAAAAAATCGCTCAACGTTCAAGGAAAATCGTATTCTAGGGATCAAAATAAGAAACTTTGCCGAAGGAACCATACCTCTAAAACGAATTCTGATGTCCCGACTTTTGACCCTTAAGGTCAAATTTTGAAAAAGCCCACTTTGATATTTCAGAAAGTGGGAGGAATCTCAACAAGATTATGGAAGCTTCTTCTTCTCCTAGAGACGCGCTAGCAGATTAATGCATAAATCATCATTCTAGGTGACTGTTAAGGGGTTAAAATTTAAGTTGAAAGAGGGCCTTTTTAGCCGTGATTTTATAGCAAAATGTACAAGTCTCGGGATAGAGATATTTCAGAAAGTAGGAGGAGTCTTTCCAAGATTAGGGTCTCTATTTCTTCTCCGGAAGACGCTCTAGCCCTCCAAAGTTAGTAGGGGTCGGTCATACATTTGGACTCGATTGGGGCACTCTAAATGGGTCAAAGTGGAATTTTTCAAAATTTGACCCTACGGGTCATAAGTCGGGGCATTATAATTCGTTTTAGAGGTATGGTTCCTTCGTCAAAGTTTCTTATTTTGATCCCTAGAATACGATTTTCCTTGAACGTTGAGCGATTTTTTTGCCTCCATACAAATCGACCCGGCCTATTGTCCATATATGGAATTGTAGGTTAATTTTTCTACACGTACATTGATGACCATATATGATCATATAAAAAATATATATATGATCATATATGAACTTTTTTAACCGGGAATTGATATCTCTAAATTAGGCAATTTAAAAAATCTTTAAAATTAATTCAAGATAAAACACTTTTTTGTATTTTTTTTTATCAAATTCGTTGGTTATTTTTGATTCCAGGCTTAAGTGGGTTAATGATATCCGTTAAAGCCAGAATTCCATATCTGAATAATTTTGTATACATTAAATGAATATAAAAAAAAATTTTAAATTTCGAATTGTTTGAATTTTTATTAGAATCATACTTTTTCAAAAAAAAAATACCATTATTGACTGAACATTTTTAAGTTCTGTATTAAATTTTTGTGAATTAATCTCAAATAGAATTAATTCCTTCGAAGCTCTGCCTATGTTGGTTAAAGTCATTTATAATTTAAGCAACACTGTCAAGAATTTCTCATAAAAAAAATAAAAAATTAATTTACAATAGATGCAATAATTGCAATACATTACATCACAACATAAGACAAGACTTTTTACTAAGAACGTCAGAATGGTGTAAAAAATTTACAAGATCAAAATACACTCAAAAAATGTTTTAAGCTATAGCTTATTAAAAAACAATTTAATAATTAAGAATTTAATTAACTGTCTTGTTATTAAATCTGAATTATTATTTATTTACAAAAACAAATAAATCATTATCTCCTGGGAGTTCTTTTAAATCAAATTACACTTCATAACTTGACTGTGATACAATTGATTAGCTTTATATCCAGGCTTGCCAGATACTTTTTTAGTTATCCCCAAACAAACCAAAAAATATCCCCAAAAGAACTCCCAATAAGTAAAAAGATTGAATAAAGTGGTACACTAAAAAAAAAATTTTGGGAAACGTCTATTTAAAATATTTAACTAACTTTCAGCAATTTTTTAGCTGACATCGCGTTTTAAGCTAAAATTTTAATTATACGCTTTTATCAAAAAACTAATTTTAAACTAATATTTAACCAGGCGCTGATCCAGGGGAGGGAAAAGTTTAAATTTTGAATACAAAAATGTGAAAAAGAGATAAAAAAGTTAATTGAAAATACTCTAATTTCCCTCCCCAAAACCTTTTTCTGGATCTGTGCCTGTGTTTAAATAATTTTGGTTGCTACCAAAATTGTGCTGATAAGCACATTAATAGCATGGAGAACAAGTAAATAGACGAGATGTACACTGAGAGAATTATCTGCATGCTATCAATCAATTTTTGCATTAGAACTATGAAGTGTCACTGGAACTCGTCCATTAAAATTTTTCATTAAAATAATTCTTAAAATTTTATGAAAAATTTAATTTCATTTAAATTCAATTGCAAAATTTCATTAAAGTTCTTCCAATAAAATTGTTTCTGTGTACTCATGTTTCCCTACAATTCATATGATTATTTAAAAAATCCAAGTTTTTATTAAATAAATACAAAAACAATCTAAATTGAATTATTGATTTGTAAAAGCTCAGTGAATATTCGTAAACGAGCCTTTATGTTTTATGTAAACGATCCTTCATGCCATTCTAAAAACTGGCTCGGAAATCACTCAGAATTTTTTAATACTTCAGCTAAGAAATATGGTTTTAGGATAAACCATCTTATCTTCATAAACAAATGTAACGTTTTCGAAATAAATTTTTAGCTCTGTTTTGATTAATTTAATCTCAAAGTTATTTGTCTAAATTATCTGCTTCTTCAAGCAATTTTATCAGGAATTTCCTTTAAAATGTTTTAAAAATATTTTATATTTCTACATAAAAATCCTGGTAAAGTTGCTTGGGAAAAGCAGGTGTCATAGAAGCTTAAACTTGAGCGATTTTATTGTAAATCTATATTCAATTAAAATATTTACCAAAAATTTGCCATATCCCAAAAAATTTCCCTAAAAAATTTTGAAATCCCGAAGAAGTTCCCGAGACCAACAAAAAATCCCCAAATTTGGGGACAAAACCCCAAGTATGGCAAGCCTGTTTAGATCGATCACTAATTGAAAATAAATTGCAATCATAATAAACAAAAAAATGTAATCAAGTATAAAGTACGAGATTAAAAGCCTGATACTTCGTTACCGGTAGTTTTATATATCGGAATAATCGGATGGAAAATGAATTATTTTTTAAGGAATTTGTTTCAATAAATTAGTTTATCCGTTTTAAGTGGATGTTTTTGTGATTTCAAGTTTCAGATTTCTTTCTTTTAAACCCCATTTATACCAAGATTTTTATAAAAAACCCAAAAGATATATTCAATAAATTAGTCTATACTTCAAAAAAAAAATATTTTAATTTCAGACTTTTTACCTAAATTGTTTGTACATGACGTTAAGGGGAAGATTTCCTCTTTTTGTCCCTCCCTATTAACAATTTCTAATACCTAGTTTTAGCAGATACCTGTACCTAATAATAACTTCCTAGATTCAATGGTTATGCTGTGACAAACCAAATTTTAAGATCATGACTTTCGCGGCTTTTAGGAGCACAAATAACCCCGCATTTTACGCCGTTCTTTTCAAAAGCACCAAAATATAACTTATCTGTGAATTCCCCCATACAACAGTGAACAAATATTTCAAATGAAGGTTCTTACTAAAAGGATATAGGCATGTTGTCCGATACCTTTCACAACTCCTAGCAGGAATTTCCAAAAATCCTGTCTAGGGAAATGGGATATCAAATTTTATTTTTTCGTCTTTGTACTAACATTTTTATTACGTTCCTTGTGAAAATTTTAAAGGAACCTTAGCAGCAATTTAGGAAGTATTTCAAGGAACATATGATATAAATTTAAAACTTTTAGCCATTAAAGACCCACATACCAAATTTTACGTACGTCGCTTAAACGGTTTTGTCAGGCCGTCAAGGAGAAGACTATACCCCTTTTTGGCTCTTCCCGTAGAAATTTACTTTTCTAAGGGGATGTCTCTGCGGGATCAGGAACCCAAATACCATATTTCCAGATCCTTCTTTAAGCGGTTAAAGAACGGATAGATTTACATTCTTTAACCTGTAGGGTCACCAAGGGGGGGGGTCTTTTACCATTTTTGCCCTTCCCCGCAAAAATTTCCAAAAATACGCTCTATACAGATATCTACTCGTGATAAGTACCCACATACCGAATTTCCGAAAAACCGCTCGACACAGATGTCTACTGCTGATTAATCAAAAATGTCTCACATTTCCCCTTTTTGACACTCCTCGCCGGAATTTATAAAAATAACGTCAATACACATGTTCGCTCTTTACATATGGCCGCCAAGGGGATGGGTGGTGACTTTTACCATTTTTTCCCTTCCCAGCAAAAATTTCCAAAAATATGCTCTATTTAGATGTCTACTTTTGTTAAGTAGCCACATACCAAATTTTAAGTCTTCCCAAGGGGGAGATTTTAAACCTACTTCTCGTAAAAAGGAACCCACATACAAAATTCTAAGTTCCGCGCTTTAGTGGTTTGTCCTGGCCGTCAAGGGAGAATTTTCCCTACGTTAACCCCTATTTTTACCATGTTCCTGGCCAGAAATTCAAAAAGTATCATATAAGTGAACTAGTTCATAGTCGAAGAAACATATATTTTAATTTTTCAAATTTCTGACCAAAGGGATTTGGGCAGGCCGCCAAGGGGGGAGACTTTTAGCCTTAATGCCACTCCTCGATGGAATTTCAAAAATCCACTCTATGCAGATGTTTACTTCTGATTAGAAACTCATGTAGCAAATTTTAAGTGCCTAGCATCAACGGTTTGGGCAGACCGCCGAGGGGGACATTTTGCCCCTCCCCGTTTGAATTTCCAGAAATTCCGTCAATACAGATGTCTTCTCTTGATTAGGTACCCAAATACCAAACATCACGTGCCTCGCTTTAGTGGTGTATCTGGCAGCCAAGGGAAAACTTTCCCCTTTTAGCCCCTCCCCTTAGAAATTTCCAAAAATCTACTCTATGCAGATGTCTACTCCCTTTTAGGAACTCACGTACCAACTTTCAAGTTCCTAGCATCAGCGGTTCGGTCAGGCCGCCAAGGGGGAGATTTTTCCACTTTCTGGCCCTACCCATGGGAATTTTCAAAAATCCCGTCAATACAAATATCTGCTTGTGATAAGGTTCCCCACACCAAATTACAAGTTCCTGGCTTTAGTGGTTTGGTCAGGCCGCCAAGAGGGATGCTTTGCCCGTTACTGCCCCTACCCGTAGGAATTTCCAAAAATCTCGTCACTACTCGTGATAAGGTACCCCACACCAAATTTCAAGTTCCTGGCTTAGTGGTTTGGCCAGGCCTCCAAGGGGTAAGCTTTTCCCTTACTGCCCCTCCATGTAGGAATTTCCAAAAATCCCGTCAATACAAATATCTACTCGTGATAAGGTACCTACACACCAAATTTCACGTTTCACGCTTTCGTCGTTTGGCCAGGCAGCCAACTCCAGGAATTTACAAAGATCCCGTCTTAGCGGACGTCTATGCTGGAGGATGGATCTCCAAGCCAAATTTCAAGTTCCTAGGTCCAGCGGTATAGACTGGGCGATGTTGAGTTATTCAGTGAGTGAGTAACGTTATTCTTTTATATATATAGATAAACAAAATAGAGTTTTATTTTTAAAACAAATAAACGTATAAAGTATTTATATGGAGAAACAATTTATAATTGAAACGACAAACTACAGATACGTGTATTATATGGGCATTTCAAATAAACGTATAAACAAATAAACGTATAAAGTATTTACATAGAGAAACAATTTACAATTGAAACGACAAACTACAGATAAATGTATTATATGGGCATTTCCACATTCACATACTTTAACATTCGCGCGGTTCAATGAGGTGAAAAGCAAGGAAAAATATATATTTTTTTCACATCTTTTTATTTTTTTGTAGAACTTTAGAAACTCTATATTTAGCAAAAATTAGAAAACAATCGAACTGCTAGGTTCTAAAATATAAGCAATTAAAGAGGGTGACGTGATGTGACAAAAATAGAAGTTGGGTTTCTCGTCTTTCACTAAAACTCAAAACTCTGAGAATTGTTCCAAACTTTTTTAATATGATTTGGAATACGTTAAGTTTGTTTTATAATTTGCTGAATTATTAAAATATTTGTAGATTTTCTTTTACAACCCATAGTGTGACACGTGACGTTACGTAGCGCGATGTGACATAAATTATCTATTAGGTAAATTCTAGCAATTATTAAAAAAAAAAGTGACAAAGTTTAATATTTTATAAAAAAAATAACTCTGATTGATATGTCCCAGATTTTGTTTTATATTAAATTATTCACAACAAACTTGATGTTAATTAAAAGTTTTAAACACCAGCTAATATCAAAGCAGAAGTAATGAGAAAATGTTTTTGACATACGTGACATTAGAATGTCGATGAAAGCAAAGCTAAAATTTACCGTTTCCTGATCTCTATTTACTCCGTTTGCATTTATTGGAATTAATTGTTGTTGTTACAAATATTTTGAGATAGGAGTGTACTTGCTCTCATCACTCTTAAAAAGTTAAATACACAGTGCAACACGAAAAAAAATAACCATATACGGACACCACTACGTGATAAAAGACTAAAAAAAAGACCCGTGTCTCCCAATTTTTCCCAAAGTCATCTCCTTTTTTGTTTATGGGCCGCCAAAGATTTGGGGCCTCGGTATCATTTTCGCAAAAAAGTGATCATTTTCTCAGGCTCTCTATGGCAAAGTTGTAGCTCTTATCATAAAGAACAAAAATTGCGAACATATAAAATCAAAAAAACTTCACCTTCCAGATCAAAATCGCAAAAAACTTAAAAAAATTCGATTTTTTTTTACCTTTTTTCCCGTGTTCAGGTCCATAGGTAGCAAACCGTTCAAAGTTCAAGGAAACAATCAACTACATAAACAAATTTCTAGAACATATAAACTTCCTGGGAATTGGGTTTGCTACCTATGCACCTGAACAGGAGAAAAAAGGAAAAAAAAAAAATGAAATTAAAAAATTGTTCAGTTTTGCGCGCTACCTAAACAGTATTAAGAATCATCTCTAGGAAGTTTATATGTTCTAGAAATTTGTTTATTGAGATCTTAGGTAAATTTTTGTAGTTGATTGTTTCCTTGAATTTTGAACGGTTTGCTACCTATGGACCTGAACACGGGAAAAAAGGTAAAAAAAAATCGAATTTTTTTAAGCTTTTTGCGATTTTGATCTGGAAGGTGAAGTTTTTTTGATTTTATATGTTCGCAATTTTTGTTCTTTATGACATGAGCTACAACTTTGCCATAGAGAGTAAATCGAAATTCTGAACGGTTTGCAAGATATGAGCCTGAGAAAATGATCACTTTTTTGCGAAAATGATACCGAGGCCCCAAATCTTTGGCGGCCCATAAACAAAAAAGGTAGATGACTTTGGGAAAATTTGGGAGACACGGGTCTTTTTTTTTTAGTCTTTTATCACGTAGTGGTGTCCGTATATGGTTATTTAGACATGACTTAAAAAATTACACAGTGTATTTAAGAGAAAAAGTTGCTGAAAATGAAAAAAATTACCAAAAACATGATCGCAACTTTGTAGTCCGTTTAATCATCATGGCAACTAAGAAATGCTTTGGACTTTTTAATTTAATAAAATTAAAGTATTTTTCTTTAATAACTAATACAAGTCAGAAGGAATTATTTGTCCACTTTTAATTTTTCGGTCTCGGTTGACCTTTCTTTTACTCCGCCAAAAATATAAAGTTAACCTCAAAAAATAGTTTTGTCATATATTAGAATTTAAAAAGAAAACAGCGATTGTTTTGGAAAATACGAATCTTTTGCCGGTTTACTGATATTTATTTGGGTTAAGGGTTAGGTACTAATTTGCAGGAAATCGTATTAAATACCTTTAAGTTCGCAAAATTAAAAATTTTATATAAGGATGCTTTTTGAGAGGTTATGAAAATGTTGTTTGCTTCATAAGGGGCAATTCACACGCTATCCACCCAGTATTGATGATGCTAATTGTTAAATTTTTGTAATTTTTTTTTGAGAATATTTGGAAATAGTAGATATGGGTAGACAGGGGTGGATAGCGTGTGACATTTGGGCGGAATTGATACTGAGCTTTAGTTGTTACAAAGCGAAATGTGTTTGAAAAAAACTGCCACCGAAGCCGCTATGAATGAAAAAATTTAGCTATTTTGCACTTTATCAATTTAGTCCGTCGTAAGGACTAACTCTAGACATATGTTTTTTTTTACAAAAATAAGCAAAATAATTAAATTTTGTTAGGTTTTCTAAAAGTTCATAAAATGTTTGCGTTTAAAATTTTTTAAATGTCGTTTTGACTAGGAGCTTTTGTTTCCAAAGTAACTCAGTTCACGCAATACACTAGCTAATTTCAAATACAATTGTGAATGTCAGACGCAAAAACACATAATTTTTTTAAAAATTATATATAAAAGAACACCATTATTCAAATACTATTCTCAAAATTCAATTCCATTAAACAGCGCAAAGCCCCAATGAAAAAACTGCGAAAGTTTAAAAATCGGAAAATTTTTGTTTAACTTGTAAACCAACATACAACTATTCACCAGGTAGAGATATTAAAATTACTTTTCCAGTGATTGTATCTCCCAAGTCTAGTGAGTCCATTTTGTATTGGTTTGGATCTAACAGTAAAAAACCATGAGCAAAAAAATAAAAAAAAAAGAAATTTTTTTAATTTTTCGACTTTTAAATTTCCATTAATTATTTTGGTGAAGATGCTTGAACGTGAAACTTCCCAGTCAGAAACTGCCAGTGGTACAAAAAATCAAGTACTAGTATACCACTGGCTAACCGAGGAATTCTTGTTTAATAATGGCCAGTGCTGACCAAGGTTGCCATTTTAGCTATTTTCCGGCTAAAAAAGCCGGAAGATCATTGCCATTTTGATCAGGTGTTTTTGAAAATGTTAAATGCTTAAGATTAAAAGACTAATGAAAATTTCAATTCTTTCACTAATGTTACCACCTTTTTAAGAAAAAATGTTGTAAATGAAAACCGTATTACTTTCCAGTTTTTTGTAAAATTAAAAACAAGAAAAAAGGATTGTTATCGGAAAAATCTCAACACACATTTTCACTTATAACTTGTTTATTTTTAATAGCAAACTTTTTATTCTATTGACGAAGGATACAAAACAAGTTTCATATTTTTTTTAATTGTCTGCTCTAAGAAATTAGTATGCTTAAAATACCAAACAAAATCCGAATCACTCACTTTTTGTTAAAATTTGATTTGTAAGAGGCAATTTAAACGAAGAAATTAATTGCAGGCAATTTTTGAATTCTCTTTTAAAGTTGCTTCTAAAAATCATGAACATTTACAAGAGGAGTTTTTTTTGACGTTTATTTTGCCAATCTTCTTTAATTGTTCATTCGTTGAAATTTAATTTATTCGTAATTCGTAAGATTCGTAAGGTTCTCATTTTTCTGGTACTTTATAAGTAAAAGTTCCACTAGTTCTTTATTCCACATTATTTATTTTTTATTTTACGAAATATTTTCGATACACAACACTTTAGAAGCCGAATACGAATAAAACAAATTAACAAGAATACGAACGATAGCAAAAAGAAATGTTAAAAATTATCTTGATAAACGAAAACCGTGCAATTTTTGCTACCCCGCTTGCTTCTCTACCCCGTTTGCCTACAAACAATAATTGCACGCAACGTTGCATGCAAAAATTGCCTCATGTAAATTGCCTCTAAGCGAAATAATTAGGCGATCGGTTTATTATTTTGCACACATAATCTGACGAACATTTAAAAAAAAAAATACTTTTTAAAATTTCCCATTACACGATTTTTAAAATCTCACTGTACAATAGGAGTCCGAAATAAACATAAATTTATAAATCATAAAAGACGCCTAAATATGAGCATTATTAAAATCTTAAGAATTTTTGAGCCAGTTATGAAAAATTTTTGAGTCAAAAGTGAGCGTTGAATAAATTTTCAAAAATGTTCAATTAAGCTCATAAATAAAAGTCAATTATTATTTATTTATGACTCAGAAATTTGTTGACTGGGAATATGCAAGAACAAATATATAACAAATTTAAAAACAATGTTTTGACAGCAATTCTAAGGTTACATATTTAAATAATTTATACATGAACTTTTGTTTAGTTTATTTTGGAATACAAATTTTTAGACAACTTATTTCATGGTTTTACAAACATTTTGCCAACGTTGAAAATTTTGTTATCATTTTGGGATTGGGAAAGCACTTGTTGCCAGAACTTGTACCACTTGCTAAAGTGACTTGCCAGCGGTGCACTATGCTTTGTCCCATAGACAAAAATCAAAAAAAAATTTTTGTCTCAAATTGTTTTTAAATACAGATTTTTTGAAAGATAATAAGGTATCTCAAATAAATGTTAACAAAAAAAATTTTTCCGATTGCTTTTGCCACCACGAGAGGGCGTTAAAAGCAGATAATTTCTTGCAAAAATTACTTAACAGAAAAATGAGTTTTAGTTGTTTCACAAAAATAATTCTGAAAAATTCATTTTTTTAAAAAGTCGCTCGAAATTTGGTTTTCAAGTACTTTGATATATTTGTAGTTAAATTAAAATTTATAATTTAGTATTTATTTACAAAATAACTTTTTTATTGCTCTGAAAAACACATTTTTTTTGTTGAAAATCCAAAAATTACTTAAGTTTGATGGAGTATAAAAAAAAATTATATAAAAATAGATATTTTTTTTTTTCTGTTTTTGTAAGTTTATACTCTGAGCTAACAGGGTATTCAAAAATTAGTGCCTATTTTTTACCACAACTTAAAAAAAAATGCGTTTTTTTAAATGCCTAATTTTATGATTTTTACTCAAATATCAGGCATTTAAGAGTGTTTAATATCATTGCGCAACACGATTTTATATTTTGAATGTTAAAAAATAAAAAAATTTAATTATATCATTAGTAGACCAAAACCACTGAAGTATTTTCAAAATTTAGCTCGAGTTCTTTTTTTATGGCCCACTGAAGTTTTTAATTTTTTTTAAAGGCGTTTTGAGTAAGTCAAAAAAAAATGTATTAAATCTAATACAAGGTTAATAGATGATTTTAATAAAATTTGAAGACGGTTCTTTTCATAGAACTAATTAACCCTCTATCTGCCATTTTTAGGGGTCATTTCAGCCCCTCCTCATAGAACACCACTAACACGTTTAACCTTTAAGATAAACTCGGAGACCCAAACAAATTAAATAAAAAACTAATTAGCTTTTTTTCATTCAAGGATGTTTGTCTGAAGAAGCATTGGAAGCCAACCATAAAAATGTGAGGAAAGTGCGATTGTCTCACACTAGAAAAACGTCTCGAGAAAACACAAATACAGATTTAATGACATATTTGTTGTTGTCTTCAGATCCCGTATTATCATCAAAGAGAAACATAGGATTAAAAATAAAATAATAGATGCTGAAATTGGGAAATATATTCTTGGAGAAAATGTTGAAATCCAAGATGAGATAACAGAAGACGAGATGAGTTCTTCGTTAAGCGAAAATTGGTTTTGGGAAGAATCAAATAGCAATGATGCTTTGTTATAAGTTTGTCTTTATATTTTTTTAACGTTTTTTATTTTAGCAGTGATAAAATATAATTATTAAGTTAAACTATTATAATTTTTGTTTAAAAATCCAAAATTTTAATTTTTTTATCAATATATATCGCACTTAATCAACAGGAGGGTATTAAATCAAAATGTTCAGTAGAAGCAAAACAATTTTAAATTTAATATTAAAGGCACATGAAAAAGAATTTTTAAACCAACCATTTCATTATCAAAAAGTAGGCAAAATAGCACGATATTTTTACAGCTGATATGCATACTACTCGTCGATTTTTTTCGAAAAGTGGAAAAATAAAAATTTTGATGGAAGTGCGATATGATTTTTTCATAATTTTTTAATGACGTTTACATTGCTAGTTTTCCTCTTTATTTTTTTCATTTATTTTATCTTTCAAATATCCTTATAGTTTTATTTTTGCAAGAGCATTTTAACCGGTTTATCCTATTTTTCAATAAATGATGTTTTTGTATTTTCCACATTGACAATCCGATTCTACCCAAATTTGGCACAAATATACATCTTGCAAATATCAATTTACATACCAAAATTTATTACGATCAGACAATTGTTTTAGGAGTGGTAGCGTTTTTAAGAAAAAGGATATATAGCAGGACCTTGAGTCCTTAGTCCGATTTAAATAAAAATTTACACACACGTTGCTAGTTGCATGTGTATCAGCATGACCACTCTTTGTAATTTTGTGGGCATTATTGAAGCTAAAATTATATTTTTCAATTTCAGGACACATGGGAGGTAGGCGTGTCCTAGGGCCGATTTTTCCAAAAATTCTTATTTTTCTTAACTAAGCTATTTTATGGTAGTGTACCAAATTTCAAAAATATCTGACTACTCCTTCTATTTTTGTCCCTTCGTTATATGGGAACGAAGCATAGTGCGGTGGCTCGTTTGTCTTTTTCTGACTGGGTTTGCACGTTGTAGCTTTTAACTATAGTCAACCTAGCCAACAGGTGTCGATAACTTTTGAAGTATGCTCAGGGAACTTCTGCTGTAAATATTTGTAGTTGTTTGAATTGAATTGAATTTTAGACTACATATGTAGTTCATTTAAAAAAAAACAAACCACATCAAATAACTGTATTATGATTTTACATTCATTTTATACAGTAGTTTTTTTTTTATTTAAAAAAATAAAATAAATAAATGTTTGTTTGTTTATTTTTTACTACATATGTGGTTCATTTTTACTACAATAGTGGTTCATTTTTTGAACAGTAAAAAACAACTGACCTGTTAGTTGAATTTACTGAAATGTAAGTCGTCCTTTCTCTAAGTGAAATTTCGTTTGTTTTTACCTACATTTTCAGTTGTCTTTACCTACATAGTATTCTAAGTGTAGGTCATATATTTCGAAATGTGATAAATAGTACACCCATAGAAATATAACTGTAAAAATGACAGAAAAAGCTACTGAAAATTATTTAAAAATTAAGTTGTAGAAATAAACTGCTACTCAAAAAAAAAACAATCGGTAGTCAGTAACATTTTTGCTTCGAGGATCCTTGCAGAAAAATTGCTAATATCAATAAACAAAATTTGTAAATTCAGCAAAATTTTTGAAATTCTTTTGCCGATCTTATCAATTTTACTGCAAGGATCCTCCCAGCAAAAATGTTGCTGATTTTACTGAATTTTTTTTAGTGTAAAGTAAGCAGATTTTTTTTTTTTGCTAAATATTAATAAAATAAGAACAGCAAAAATAAATATGTAAACTTTACAAAATTTCAGTTATATTCGAGTTGAATTTTAGGTAATTGAAAATAATAATTTACTCTGCCAAAATTAGCAAAAACTTTTACTAAATATTTGTAGACTAAAAACAGCAAACACAAACTGTAATATAAACAAAAATTTTGCTATAATTAGCTTAAATTTAGTGGAATGCAAATAACAGTTTTGATAGAAACAACAGAAATCTTTGCTAAAGAATTGTAGATTGCCGATTTCAAAAGAGCAGATTTTCTAAACGAAAAAACTCTAAAAATTTCACAATTTTTTATTATTTTTTTGTCTATTTATATTTAGAAAATTGTTTGCTGATTTTAGCATTTGTTACGTTCAATTAACTTAAATTTAGCTCAAATATAACTAAATATTTGTAGATTCAACAGATTTATTTATGTTATTCTTATGTTACTAATATTTAGCAAAAAAAATATGCTATTTTTAGCAGTTTTTTTTCAACAACAACATTTTTAACTAACTTTTGGCAGTTTTTGCAAAAATGTTTACAATTTTTTTTTTTCTATCAGTGAATGAGATCTGTAAATTGATGCAACTTTAATTAAATGCAAGCAAAAACTGTAATTTTAATATTATTAATTTGCTTTAAACTTAAAACCGCTTTAAGCTTTGGTGATTAACGCGAATGGATTGAGCATGCTTTAACATCGCCTAACACATACACAAAAGATTATTCGTTTCATACAACATAAAATTTTAAAATATTTTACCTCAAAGTGTCGAAAATGTTTGAAATTCCTCATATCGTGACCTGAAATCCAAAAGGCCGCAACTACAATTTTTATTATTTTACAGGAGAGACAAAAAACATTATTAATAAAAAAAAACTACATAAAGCTTAGTAACCAAATTTTAGAATTATGCTTAAGAAACAAAGACGGATTTGATTCTGAGAAAAAAATTCATGTAAAATTTTAGTTTTTAAGTAATGTTATTAGTTACGGCCTTTTGTACTTGATTTTTCTGAAACCAAAAGGCCGTAACTCCAATACAAACATTTATGCAAAAAACAAAACAAAAGTTTATAAAATACTGCTTTTCCGTAGTAATTAAAAAAGCTTTTATCCAACTTATGTATTTTTATCTATTTATTTTAACTATTTTTTAAATAAAACGCAGTTTAACTATTTAAAAACTTTCGAGAAAAATTGATTAAATTAATTAATTTATTTCCAGAAAATAAAATTAAATGACATTTTTTTAACAAAAAACAATATAAATCATTAACTACACAAAAGGTCAAAAATAGCACTACTACACGATTTTTGGTTAATGAATATATTAAAATTGTAGTTACGCCCTTTTGATTTTCATTAATAATATCGGTATTTTTGGACATAAATGTTTACAATTGTTTATTTAGGCTTACAATAATCAATCAAAAAGTCAATTTTTATTGTTTTTGTTAGTTACGGCCTTTTGGATTTTAGGTGACGATATACAATATGTAATGGCAGACAGACTGTCATCGCTAACTCGACTTAGAATTTCATAAGGATCACCTTATGGGATTATAGACCTACATTTTGACACGTTACAAAAGGAATGACAAACTAATATAAATATACCCTCATTACATATGGTGGAGGGTATACAAATTTAAATTTTGTGGTTTGCTGCCTGTTGCTTCAATTGTAATTTATATCAATATTTCTGTACAAAGTAGCAACAAAAGTTGGCCGGCTATCTTTTATTATCATCATCATTATTAATATTATTAGTTTATACACTCTATACTTTATTCAGTCATCGCAACGTACACATTTTATATGTATGTATAATAGGGTTATAACTTTTATTTTTGCAAAATTTTCACCACGTGATGTACAATTCTATATTAATAATATAAATCGATTTTTCTGGTAATTTTGAAACAAAAAGGAATGAAGTGCAATTTCTATAAATGGATTTTTCTTGTTTTTATTATTAGAATTGCATTTATAATTATTTGAATACCCATATCGCAAAAAACCCGCAATAATGATTTTTTTTTTTATCAAAGTACGCGATAATCGTCAAATTTTGTGTTGTGTACTTTTTAGATCAATACTTAAGAGTCTGAACACTTCACAATTTTGGAAAAATTTAAATTTTTGGTTTAATTTAACAAAAAAGTTAGTATGAACTTCAAAAGGTTTAGGCGGTAACTATTTTCAGAACATCGAGAAAGTAATCTTATGTTTCTTTATATTTTTTATGGACTTTACGGATAGGATAGTTAATATTCGATATTTGCAAAAAAAAAAGTCAAAAGTTATATCCCTAATATATACTCAATTATTAAGTAACAATAAATAAACAAAATAACAAAATAAATACTAATAAAATTAGTTAATAAGGATGACATGAAAGAGATATAATACAACAACATATACAAGTACTCACAGAGAATTGGAATTGGAATTGGAGAATTGGTTTGAATTCCACTGTAACCAACAAAATATACACTCTTATTAATTTCTGTTGAAATTTACCCAACTTATAGTAGGAAACTATACTCCTACTATAAGTTGGGTAAATTTACTCTATGCGTTTAAATGAAAAAAAAATACACACATTACGTGTAAGTTGGTCAACAAAAAGTTGGCAAATGTACTATGGAAGTGCGTAAAAATGTAATTAAATTTAGAAATAAATGAATAATTTTAATGAATTTTCGAGTAAAAAAACATGCTTTACTGATAAAATGCGTAAAAATACATTTTTTATGCGTAAAAACCACCTAAAAATGCGTATATTTAAATTGCGGTAAGAAAGAAAAATAGCCCAAAAAATGTTTTAAATAAAACAAAAAATTAATTTTTAGAAAGAGTTTTATTAATGTGTTGTATAATAATAAATTTAATAATAAATATTTGTATATAAGTGGTTGTACATATACAGAGCTTCAAAGATTGAATTCTATTTTGAAAAAATCAAATCGGATTTTTTTAAATCGAATGATTTTTTTCTTAATCAATCGCAGAGAATTCATTCTTTGGAATTCACTAGTGGGAAATTCAATAAATTTAGCTCATTCGATATTATCAATTATTGAATACAATCATTGGGAATTCAATCGTTGGGAATTCAATCATTGCGAATTTAATAATTGGGAATTCAATCTATTTTTTACTCAATCGATTTACAATTTGCAGAAATCGGCGAAACTGAAAAACATCTCAAGAATTGAAAAAAATCGCTAAAATTGAAAAAATATTGTTAAAATGAAAAAAATGCCCAAAAATTTAAAAAATCGCCCAAAATGAAAAAATCTCCTAAATTGATAAAAATCGACAGAATTTAAAAAAATCTCCAAAATTAAAAAAAAATCACTAAAATTTGCCAAAATTGAAAAATCGATTAAAAATAAAAAATATCTTCAAAAATGAGAAAAATTGCTAAAAGTAAAAATATCGCCAAAATAAATATAATTCCAAATTTAAAACCGGCAAAAGTAAAAAATCTCGAAAATTTAAAAAAAATCACCATAATTGATTTATCTCGGTTATTTTTTGAAACATAGGCGATGTTTCAACTAAATACTCTTTTTTATCTGCGATGTTTACTTTTCGAGAAAAACGCGATTTACGAATCCAGCCAATCAAATCGACATTTAGTTGGGGTAATGGGGTTGAGTTTTGAACAATGGTGCAACCATTTTTTCTCCAGCTCCATTAGCTTTCGAAATATGTATCTTTTAAAAATCGACTTAATAAAAACCGTGCATAACTCAATAAATAAAAGATCTGATGGAAAAATGTTTTCACCGGTGTTGAAAACTCATCGCCAATACTGGTCCTAAATTGGCTAGGTTCTCAGCTCGCGTTTTTCTCGAAAACAAAGCATTGCAAAGCAAAAAGAGAATTTATTTGGAACATCGCCTGTGTTTCGAAAACTAATAAAGATAAATGTACATTTACAACTATTTTAAATTTCTCGTCAATATTTTTCGTTTTTTCAATTTTAGCTTTCTTTCCAATTTGAATTTTTTTTAATTTTTGGCGTTTTTTTTTTAGCAATTTTTAGTTTTGAAATTTATTTAATTTTTAGCTATTTTTATTTTTGATTTTTTAATTTTTGGCGGTTTTCTTTAAATTTTAGCGTTTTTTTTCAATTTGGAGATTTTTTGTAATTTAATTTTTATTTACTAATTTTAATGTTTTTTTTTATTTTTGGTAATTTTTTTTATTTTAAAAGATTTTTTAAATTTTTAGCGATTTTTGGCGATTTTTTCAATTTTGGCATTTTTTTTTAATATTGGCGTTATTTTTAAATCGATTGAGTAAAAACCGACTGAATAAATCGAATGAAGAATTTAATTCTTTAAGCTCTGTACATATATTATATTTTGAAAATATTTTTCCACAATTAGGCTGCAAACACTTGGAAATTCTGTTTCTAATTATGGATGTATACTTTTTTGATACATTAGGAAGTTTTTTTAATTCACTATCACAAATTTTGATTATTAATTAACGAAAATTCTCAATAAATTTAAATTTTAAGATTTTTTAGCATGTTTTATTTTTATTATTTTTTTTTAATTTAAAAATGTCAAAATCTTTATTACTATTATAAGTTAGTATATTTACAAACTTTGTGCGTAAAAATTTTATTTAACAAAATAGTACTACTTTTAGGCATAATGTGTTTTATTGTAAACAAATAATTGGTAAAAATACTATAAGTGTGTATTATTGTATATAAAAGTGTGCACAAAATAGTTTTACGCATTTTGATGTATAAATTTACCGAATTTGCGTAATAATACATGAAACTTTACTTGTTTTATAGTAGTAAATTTACAATCATTTTTTAGAGTGTAATCACAATTCAATTATTTTAATTGTAAGTACTTAAAAAAATAATTTTCACGAAAATTTACCTAAATAAAGAAAAAAATGTACAATTAACCCAATAAATGAAAATAAATGTTAAAATAATAAAGAGTGATTTATTTTAAAAAATGTTTTTTTTCGAACAAAACGAACAATATTTTTCGGATATTTTTCAAATCTCCAAATAAATTTTCAAAAATTTTCTTCAATAAAATCGAAAAAATTCTGATTTGAACTTCATGAAATTGTTAAATACATCTTACAGAATGAAAGTAAACAAATTTAAAAATATCCCCTGGTAAACTTGGGTAGGGCAACGATTTGATTTTTACGGATTTCGAGGAAATTGTTTGTTTTTTTGGTAATAACATTATTAATTTGTTGTCATAAAATATTTTAAATCGAAAATTGGCTACATTTGTACCTTTTGTTGATTTATTTTTTTTGATATCATTAACCCATGTGGATATCATTAACCCATGTGGACCTGCGGCCCAAAATGACCCCAAACTTATTTAATTCGTTTTACAAAAAAAAAAAAAACGGCAACGCTTTGCTTACTATTATTGAATTTTCAACCTGATTTGAAATATAATAACACAATGTGTGATAGTTATTATGTTAACATTAATAACATCAACAAACACATTTTCTTTTATTGTAATAATTGTAAATCTTTTTTATCTATTTTGGTAAATTTTGGTGAAAATTCATTTTTTTTGTATGGTGACCAACAGAAGGGTTGGTGAAGTAGTTTAATTTTGTTGTAGAGAAGTATTAGGGAGACAAAAATAATGGGGGTGGCTCATACATTTTACCTTTTTCCATTTTGCCCCAATTTCGTTCTCACAAACTTCAACGCTCGTGTGGCATGGCAATTTTCAACCGATCGAGCTCAAATTTTTGTGAAATTTGGTTTTTACCCTAACCTCACACAAAACTAGGCTTCGATTTTGGAAAATCGAAAATAAAAAAATAAGCACCACTCTAACAACGATACAGATGTTTTCAATGTTAGATTGAGTAAACTTGAATATAAAATGATACAAAAAAATCAGAAAAGAATAGAAAAAAAATCAACGCGATAAATCGGATCTTTCAGGAATTTGTTATATAAATATTTATTTTTATAGGCTTCATGTTTCGAAAAAATTTTCTTGATTTTTGTTCTCATAATTTTTTTTATCATAGCAATTAGTTTGCACAGCATTTATTTGGCATTTAAATTTATACTGAGAACCGAACACTGGGTTATGTGGCGTATACGCATTATTATTTACAATTTGTAAATTAATAACACTCATACGCAACGCATGAGTTATACATGAGGATTTCCCATCAAGCTATCAACCCATATCTGCTATTTCTCACTATTGATGATACGTATTGTTAATTTTTTTTTAATTTTTTTTAAATAAAGGGTCCGCCATCTAACGTTTTTTTTCAACTAGTCCTTATTTCGTGAATGGTAACACTTAGCTCATGTCTGATTTGACAGATAATTAGTTTTATCCTTCCGCTGAACGAATATGGCTGTTTATACGCTTGAACAACGCTGGGAAATATTGCGACATTACTTTGAAAATCATGGTAATGTTGCAGAATGCGTGCGAAAATTGCGTACGGATTTTGAAAGAAGAGAAGCACCGTCAGCTCCGTATGTTCGTTATCTTGTGAAAAAAGTGAAAGAAACTGGCATCCTCATCGATAAACCAAAGCGTGAAAAGCCAAAAACAGCGCGTACACCCGAGAATATTGCTGCTGTGGCAGAAAGTGTGCGTGAAGCGCCATCAACATCAATTCACCGTCATTCTCAACAATTGACCATTTTGGAGACATCATTGAGACGAATTTTGCATAAAGACCTTGGTATGACGCCATACAAAGTCCAATTGGTTCAGGAGGGGGGTGCCGTCAAAGATAAGTGTTACGCCAACAAGCCAGAGACAATTGACGCTTTAAAGGACAATATTCGTGAAGGCATTGCTGAAATGCAGCTGCACACAATCGATAATGTGCTTAAAAATTGGACCGATCGTGTAGGCTACTGCATGGCCAGCCGAGGCAGCCATTTGAATGAAATTATTTTCCATTATTAACCGGAAGGATTGTACTTTCAAATAAAAAAAGAAATTTGAGAAAATATTCAGTAGTTTTTTTATAGCATTTTCAAAAAAAAAGTTATTTGGCGGACCCTTTACTTGGAAATAGTAGATATGGGTAGACTGATATTTATCAACTTAAAACATCTAATTAAATATTTGATTTGAATTAAATTTGTTTCTAAACAAATATTTAATTGAATCAATTAATATTTTAATTGGGTCTGTTTTAATAGTAATTGAATTATATTTTATAAATTCTTTGACGTTATGCAAAAAGATATTAAGTCAAAAAATACATTTTGAGTTTTTGATTAGGTTTAATTTGATTTTTTTCTCTCTTCCATTTGGTATCAATATCTTAAGTTTAGCACAACAGCCTCCCATCGTAATCATTTGCTCTTTAGGTTATAAATCACAAAACTGCATATTTTGTTTGATATTAACGAAAAACTCCTTTTTCAGACTAAAGACCTTTTTTGCCTCACTTCAAAGAAGTAATCTAGTTAAGAACTAGTACACATGTGTTTGTAAAACCATGCATTTATTAAATTATTAAAATAATTGTGGTTTTATTTTATTATTATATGTTGTAATCCTCATGCTTTTCATAGTTTAACATGTCGTTGATGGTCATTGGCTTGACTATTTGTGCGAAAAAAGGAAAAACTGCGACCCTCGTTTAGCCGCTATGTGTAATACAGGGTGTTTCATAGCTATAACGTCAATTTCGTTTTCCAGTTATTTCTTAAACTAATAAACCCATTTCCTTTGTGTCTTCAGAAATTTAACTCACATGTGGACTTTATTTCGACTGATGCAACATAAAATATTGTTATTGTTAAGTGTCGTTGAATATGGTAAATTATGTGTTCTAGTGTTTCAAAATTATAACGTCATTTTAAGAAAATTTTAAAAATAAACGAAAAGTGATAAAAATTTTGGGTCAACATTTTTTGTTTATTTGATTTTGGTTCAGTTTGTGCAAAAAAAAAAATGGATCTTACGGCATTTCATTCCAAAATCTGTATTTGTAGAAAAATGTTCATAAAATTAACCAAATTAACACCCATCTCTTTCGATGGAAATCAAACCATTTTGGTTGGGAAAAATAAATTCTCCGCTACAAATATAACATATTAGGGATTGTTCGGCCAAATCCGATTCGGTTCTTTGTGCTATCAACCCCTTAATTAGAGGACCTACTTCAAAATCCTTCGTTAATCAGGTCATTTTAAAAGGTTTTGTGTAATGTTTATCAAAATTGTCTTTATTTTGTTGTTTTCGACGCAAAGTGACGTTGGCTCTAGAAGATTACAGCTAAAATACGTATTCCCAAATTCTTAGCTTTTTAAATGAGACATTGTATTTTCTGGACTTTTCAGTAACGTTAATTTTTCCAATTATTGTCTGTATGCTATTTAAAATCGACAAAAATATAGTTTTTGTTGCAGTTTATCGAATTTAATACACTTACACTACACTCTAAAAGGTGCGTGTAAATTTACTACTATAAAGTGAGTAACATATTCTGTAAAATTTTACAAAATGAGTAAATGCACACACAAAATGCTTAAATAACTAATTTACACATATATGTCTCCAAAATCACACAAATGATAGTACTCCACATGTTGCGAAACGTGTTTTTAATGGCGTAATTTCAAGCAATATATACCTACTAGGGTATTCAATTTACTCGGGTTTGCTTTTGTTCGAGTAATCGAGTAACTCGATTTTGAGGTTTTTAATTGACTCGAGTAGGCGAGTAAGATTTTAAAATTGCTCGAATAACTCAAGTAACTCGAACAATTTAAATACTTTAATTTTATTTTCCAAAAACTCAAATTTTTGTAAGTTTTTATATTTTATTAGTACTAATATAACATATATATAAAAATTAACAAATTAACTAAAAATTTTAGTAAAAAGTATATCTAAAAGAGAAAAACATTTGCTAAGATCATTTATTATTGCGACAGTTTTGTCTCAGTACACTCAAAGCAAAAGCGTTATTATATCAATGAAATTCTTTATAAATATGTTGAAATCTTCATTGATTTTCTTTCAATATAACTGCTTCATAAATATGTATTAAACTGTTTTATAAAAATATTTGTAAGGTAATATGTTTTGTAATTTTTTTATTTTTTTTAAAGGGAGGCAACACTCAGGAAATACTTCCTGTATTTAGTGTGTTGCTTTCTTTGGAAAGGGATAGTATAGAGATGAAAGGTGGGGAAAGATAAAGGGCTTCAGACATGGCAACACTATAATTGCGGGAGATGATAAGTCTTAGAACAGTTCTTGCTCGCCACCTGATGGAGAGTTGGCGAACTTATTGAAGCTTTTTGGTTTATAGCCCTGATTCATTATTTTACTTCTGTGGGGTTAATTGCTATGGGAACACCGCAGGTGGACATTGCGATACGTATGAGGGATAGAAAAAACTCATACATATTATTTTGATGTTGCCGGCACCGGGGATCGAACCCGGGACCTTCTGTGTAAAAGTCCAACGCGCTAACCATTACACCACAACGCCCACAATTACACCACAACGCCCACCATTACACCACAACGCCCACAGACTTGACACAGTTTTGTTATATTAGTGTGTTAGTACTAAACGAAAAAATAGTCCATTTTGTCCTTTCATTTTGGGATTTTGATATATGTAATTTTTCTAAAAAAATTATAAAGAAGTTTTGAAACAACTTTCATGAAAATTTAAGAAGATTTTCATCATATTAATGAAAACTTCATTACTTCTATATGTAAATTTTAATATGTGGAAATTTTGCGTAGGACCGCTTCTAAAATTGGCTTGTTACAACGACATAAAAGGGACCAACTAAAAGTTTTTAATAAATGACATTTAAAAATTCCTTTTTGAAAATATAATATTTATATGTAGTTTCTTTAGATCAAATGGTAACTAAATTAAAAAAAAAAAATAATGTTTGATCCCACTTTTAACCCCCAAATCCGCACCAATAATCTTAAACACCCCAGTCTTAGAACTTGTTTCTTTAAAAAATATCCAAGTTTCTTCGATATCGGAGTTTTTCGCATTAAGTTCTTCGTTTTTCGTAATATAATTTCTTTAACAGTGCTCACTTAATATAAAAATACACTTAACATTTAAATATTCACTATAACAGTCACATTATTTTATACAAAATATTAAAAAAAATATAAAATAGTTCATATTTTTAAATTACTCGAGTTACTCGATTAATCGACCAAAATTGTTCGAGTTATTCTTTACTCGAAATTGGCCACTTCCAATTACTCGAACAATTGTTCGACATCATTTCATCGATTAATCGAGTAACGGTTAACCGATTGAATACCCTAATACCTACTGGTGCTTAGATACCGACCGTGTACACCAGGAGTGCCCAAAAGTTCCTTATGGAAGAGCAAACACCAATGCATTTAAAGAAAAACTAATTTTTATTCAACATTTTTTGTTGTAAAAACCAATACATACAAAGAAAAAAGAAAAAAATATTTCAATGTTTACCAGCAAATCATACTAAAGTGTTGTTGCTTTGCGCTTGCGTGTATAAAGTGAAGAACGACAAAAAAACTAATAAGACAAAGTTGTTTGTGTATTTCGTATTGCTAGTGCTGAGCGCTCTATATGTGTATTAAAACACACAGCCTATAGCTAAGTGTTTTTATAAAAACAATTGAGTACCAAGCGCATAGGCCGTGGGCACCCCTGGTGTACACGAACAAAATCCGGTAGGCATCTAAGCACCGGTAGGTATCTATTGCTTAAAATTACGGGCATAAATGCATAAAGATTTTTACTTACCAACAGTAAGTAAAAATGCATATAAATTTACTGCTATAAAGTGAGTGACATTTTGTGTAAAAGTTCATAAAATGAGTAAATACACACACAAAATGCTTAAATAACTAATTTACACATTTATGTCTGCAAAAAAACACACAAATGATAGTAACTTACCCGCTTGTTCGGCAAAACTGCTATTGACGTTTTTTCTGTAATAAATTCGTCACTCACAATTGCCAGTACCTACTTGGTGTACCAATATATTATATGAATTCGTTGATCGTATATAAGCAAGCGAGCAAAATTCTTTCTCTGTCATATTCTATTGCTTACATTGAAAAGAAAAATGTGTACATTAGTTTTCTAGCCTAAGCACAACCGAAGCGTCAGCGTGAGCGTCTGGCTGGCAACATATGTATTTCCTAAGTCAAACACTACTAATTGTCGCTAAACGCTAACCTCAGTGATGTGTTCGGAGAGTCTTCATTTCATAACAAAGCGTCGGCGTCATTCGGGGGTTGATACATTGTTATTCTGTGTTTTGATCAACAAGTGTGAAGTCGAAAATTGTTAAATAAAAAAATAGCGTTTGTTTAGTTTTTCTTGGAGAAAAGTGAATTTTTAAATATATCAGTAGTCTTTTTGTTTTATAAAATAAAGCTAACGAAAATTTTAAGTAAAAGGCACTTAAAACGAATAATAAAAAGTGAAAAAGAAAATTGTGTACAAAAAATTATGAAAGTGGGCATAGAAAATTTAAATAACACAACTCAAAGTGACAATATTGAAATTTGTGAAAGTCATGATTCTGTCCAAAATTCGTTGCTGAAGCCCTGGCAGAAAACAAGGTCCTAACAACCAAATGTTTACGGCAATCTAATGATGACGACTCACTTGCAGATATTTTTCCAATTCGGTGTGAAGAAGATCTTGTTCAGTTCGATAATCGAATCAATCCGGACAACAAGAAACAATATGTAAGATTTATTTGTTCTTTCATTATTAAAGTAGATATGAGTAATGTTTCCCATTATATTTTTTAGATTAAAGCAATGAGGTGCATACTTGAACCTGCCGGTGTGGAAAAAAATTTAAGACGTATTTTGGGTGACGATGTCTTTATGGCCTACAACGTCGATGGTGTTCAAGGGAAGAAGAGTTTTAAAGAACACAAAAAATTTTTTTCAGTACTTTCAGGTAAAAAACACTTAATATTTTGACTGAATGTAAATTGACAATAAATTTTTAACCATTTCAGAAGCGGTTTCAATAACCAATATTAACAGTGTTGGGCCAGCGGATGAACACATCCGAAAGCACTTTAAATGCAGAAGAGGCGCATATTCAAAAACATGTCGCTGGAGAGGAAAGCTGAGAGAAAGAATGGCGATATATAAATTTTAGCTTTTTGTTTGTTAATTGTAGTATTAAGTTTAACTGTTGATGTGAATTAATGTGATTTTTTTTTGTTTTCTTTTGTTTCTTATATTTAGCTTTATGATATTGTTTTTTTTTATTGTTTTTTATGTGAATTAAAGTTTTTGATCAATTTTTAATGTTATTTTTATAAATTTAAAAGACTGTACTCGTTTTAAACGCTGTGAATTAAAAAAATTAAATATTATATAAAACCATAAACCATTAAAGACATTTTTAATATATCATTACTGAGCATTTACGAAGTAGTTCATTATCCAACGTTAACGAAACCGTTCATTATTTAACAGCAACGTGGTAGTTCACCCGGCCTCAGTGTTCTTTTCATCATAGTATTTTTCTCAATGAAAACTGTGATGAATATTCGTCACTGTTTTCGTCAACGGAATGTAAGCGAGAGGGTGGCGATTGTATACTTTCAATGTCATCCCCATGTTAAATTCGTCACTCAAACGCACTGCGTAGGTATTGCCGAGCAAGTACAGGTCATTGCTTTGTGCATAATGGTATAATGACTTCTGGAATGTATCCGCGGACAAGCGGGTAGATGTTGCGAAATTTGTTTTTAAATGTATAAACATTTTAATAACAAACAGTTAGAAGTAAATTTTTATAGTCAAAATAGAAGATAACAAAAGAAAAATACTTTTGTTTGTAAATTAAAAAGTACCAGTAAACAGATATTAAATTTTTTTTGCAAACTGCATAAGAAAATAAGCTAAGCCATAAATAAACGTTCAATGGATCTTGAGCCGCTGAATTCAGCGCTACATTTACATGTCCATTGTCAACGAAGAGTTTCAGTGTAAGATGTTGTGAATATTTATAACAAAAAAAATAATTTAAAATAAAAATAGTTCTTTATAAATTGCGGAAAAAATTTGCGTTTTTTCTCATATGAAAATATGTAAATACAAAAAAATTTATTACGCACATTTTAAATAAAATTACACACATGTGTTTCTGAACATTTTTGTACACATTTTGTGTGCACCAATCAATATACAGGCATATTGTAAATTTACCCAACTTATAGTAGGAGTACAGTTTCCTACTATAAGTTTTGTGAAATTCAACAGAAATTAATTAGAGTGTATTTATAATTATAGTCGTAAAAGCTTCCAGTACGTATGATATCTTTTCAATGAAAGTGAAGCTCGCCAGACAAGTTTCACTGAGATAACTCAATAGATTAAGTTTTGTTTAACTCTTTGACACGTTATTGTTCTGTAAAGAAATATTTCACTCAGGTTTTTGTAACAGTTTCTTTAGTAAACACATTTATAGTTCAAAGGACCGAATCGGATTTGGAATAAAACACCATACTATGCAATATTTGTGGCGGCAAACTAACTTTTTTCTATCAAAATTGTTTATCTTCTATCTAACAAGGAGGATTATAGAGAAAAAATCAAGTCTCGACTTTAATTTGGTTAAATTTATGAACATTTTTCTATAAACACAGATTTTGGAATAAAATCGCCGAAAATCCATGTTTTTGGCATACACTGCTTATTATATGAAACACTATACACTATAATTATGAAACACTATACAACTACTTAATTGACCATATTCAACGACACTTAACAACAACAACAACATTTTATGTAGCATCAGTCGAAAAATAGGACACAGGTGAGTATAAAAAACAAAATTGACGTTATAGCTATGAAACGCCCTGTATTATGACAGTTTAAACTAAGAATGACATTTTCTGTTATTCACATTACTCATACATAGAACAACGTTTAGCATGATAAGTGCAGTGTTATTTTGTAGTAATTCATCTAAATTCCCATTAGATTTTATGGCCGAAGGTGGTGTAATGAAGGTTTATTTTATCATCCATGTCATGAATGTGTCAACAAATGTATAACTCATTGTCTTTAGAGTAGCACTAGTTAGCATCCCCCACACTTTCTTTTATTTTAATAAAGTGGTTGGATTTTGTTATCGTAATTTAGTTAAATCAACACAATTCAATCATAAAAAAAACACTTCAGTTTGTGCTAATGATTTGATTGTATTTCTATTTGAATAGATCAAAAAATAAATCGAAATAAAATACTCCTGATTAGTATAATGTTGGCACTCTAAAATTATATTGTTTGCACTACACAGAAAGAATTTTATTAGACGAAAAAAACTCCACTCATAGCTGCGTCGACCGTGGCTCATCTCGATAGTTTACACTTGCACGAAATCTGGCTTAAAATCGAGTCAAATCCAGTTACATATACAATTATATCAGGTCAAAAACCGGATACAATAATATCTGGTTTTTATATAATTACATCTATTTGTATCAGTTTATACATAAACTGATACAATTAGATACAAAACTAACACAATCTAAAATTGTGCTGGACATTTATCTAATTGCATCAGATTATATCTAAACCCATACAAACAGATACAATTATATGGGCCCCTATTTTAATAAGATTATATACACACACACACATTGATATGACTACATAAAGCTCTAAATCATTTTTTTAAATCGGATTGTTATTAATAAAATCTATACATTTGGGTGTTTTGAAGAAAATTTGTTTAGGTGGTACTTTTAGGTTCCGACAAGCGTTTAAAGATTGTCTTACTTTTTACTGAAATAGGGCTCACAAGTTTCGTTATGTAGAGCATATTATGGAAAAAATATTTATAAATTTTTTTGGGCCACCGCATAAATTTTAAGTTTTCATTTAGTACATAATAATACATAATAACCGCAAGTTCATGCAAATTCAATTTTTTTTTCCTTAAGTCTGAGAGCAGGATAAACAAAATATTTTTGCGAATCAAAGAGTTTGCGTTAAAATCGCATCGATTTGTTAGTGCATATTTTTGCATATGTTGCTATAAATGCATATTTTTGCATATATCGCAATGCATAAAAATGTATATTTTTATTGCATATTTTAACTTATATTGTTTGAAATGCATATTTTTATTGAATTTTTCTTAGTTTTCCGTAAAAAAAAATATATTTTAAATTTGAGCAACGAGCATATATACTAAAGGAGATACAAGCTGCTCAATTAATTTTAAGTGTTCTCTTAAATTTTATATGCAAACTGGGTTTAAGAGATACAGGTTTTAGCGTTTTTTAAATGCGTATTTTTCAACATAAATATTTAAAATTTTGTGTTAATTGTGCAAAACGTGTGCTAATAATATATTAAACAATAAGCATTCATTTTTAAATTTAATTAAAATTGCTTAAAAACATGAAAATGATTAGTTAAAAAAAAATTAAGTGCATATTTTTAAATTTTAAGTGCATATTTTAAGATTGTTAATGCATATTATATTGCCATTTAAGACTTTTTGTAAAAAAGTAAAAATAATTACTATTATCATATATCGAGAGCATATAACTACTCAAAATATGCCAAAATTTGGTCAAAATAACTTTCCGATGGCAAATAACTCCATTATCCAATAATCATCTGTGATATAAATTTTAAAGCAAAAAATAATTTGTTCTCGTTTTATATCAATTTTTGTTATTCTGCTATCTCAAAGTACATTTTTTTATTGAAAATAAATGCTAACTACAGTTGTAAATTTCCAACATTTAAAAAAATTATTTCCCGATTAAAACAAATTGATATGGATCTTTATGTAGTCTATTGTATCTATTTGTATTGTATCTTTTTTATGTAATCTATTGTATCTACTTATGTAGTCTATTGTATCTATTATGTATCTGTTGTATCTAAAGGGTCCGCCAACTAACTTTTTTTTTTTGAACTCCTGAACCAATTGGACTTTGTATGGCGTCATACCAAGGTCTTTATGCAAAATTCGTCTCAATGATGTCTCCGAAATGTTCAATTGTTGAGAACGACGGTGAATTGATGTTGATGGCGCTTCACGCACACAGCAGCAATATTCTCGGGTGTACGCACTGTTTTTGGCTTTTCACGCTTTGGTTTATCGATGAGGATGCCAGTTTCTTTCACTTTTTTCACAAGATAACGAACATACGGACCATATTAGTTCAGCGGAAGGATAAAACTATTTATCTGTCAAATCAGACATGAGCTAAGTGTTCACGATATAAGCACTAGTTGAAAAAAAAACGTTAGATGGCGGACCCTTTATTATGTATCTATTTGTATAGATCTAATTAGATAAATGTCCAGTACAATTTTATTTGAATTATGGCCCGATAGAATTGTATTGGATTGCATCAGTTTAGTATCTAATTGTATCAGTTTGTATATAAACTGATACAAATAGATAGATATGTTTGTATCCGGATTTTGACCTGATATAATTGTATGTAAACTGATATATCTAAATATAATTATGTCCAAATTTAAGTCTGGTAAAATTGCACTAAATGTAACATTTTTGTATATGATTTTATTTTTATTTCATACAAATGTATGTTGATCCTATCACGTCCGTTAAGTCCATAAAAAATATTAAAAAAACCTTTTTTAGGGTTTTCCAAAAAGTCCCCGCATAAACCCTTTTTAAGTTTTTTGAAATCGAAAGTGGGCAATTTTACGCAATAGTTCTCAAACGATGCGTATTATCCAAAATTGAGCTCAAAAGTTTGACTATGCTGAGCATATTTTTGGAAAAATCTATATAAAATATCCCTTGAGTATTCCATCTTTAAATTTAAATCAAACCATAAATAAAATATCTTGTTTCAAAATATGTGATGCTCTGGTGGACCAACATTAATCTATGGAAATTTTATTATTCCTTTCCCGTAATATGCTCAGTATTGCCAAACTTTTAAACTCTACTTTGTTCAAAAATTTTAAGAATACACTACGAAGGCCGCGAATAGTAACAATAAACAACTTTTTGGTCTTTATCCATAAACAGCTCAATAATATCTATCGTTTTAGTACGTGACGAAATTCGCAAAATTTTTTTAAATTCGGGACAGACTAATATACATTCATCAGTCTTTAAATGCGACAATATTTAGTTTTATATATAAAATATCTTGATTTCTTAGGAATGAAACGATATTTCTTTACATATAACTATGAATATGTCAAGATATCGTTTTATCCAAAATGAAATACATATTTTGAATATTACACTATATGTTGTTATATAATAAATATATTTCAAAAAAATTGTATTTTTATTTTCCGACAAAATATGCTAATTCTAAAAAGCTTTTGTTTTTTGATGTACTACAATATGCTAGCTTAAAAAAATACACAAGCAAGTGCAAAATATAAAATTTTTTGTATTGGTATAAACTAGTAAGAATATTAAAACCATCCTAGGGGTAGGTCTCCTGAGAAGTTGACTTTTTTGCTGAAAACTTAAAAATGCTACGGTGCACAGTGGCGCCATTTGAGTTTTGTCGTTGCAAAAATCATAACTTTCGAACCAAATGAGATAATCAACAAATTTAAAAAGGATATGATAGATAATCGATCAACCTATGAAACGAGTGTTTGAAAAGTGTTCTACGCCTCTTAGGTGCCTACTTATAGGTTAGCAAAGTTGATATTTGTAAAAAAATCATTTTCATGGGTAGTAAAATGAAATATTTTTTTATTTTTTTTAAATTTTTTTTATTTTTTTTGTCTCTTTTAAAGGCTTTTATGATTTAAAACTATTCCAGAAAATTAATTTTTTTTTTTATTTATTTTTCAATTTTTTGTAAAATATTGCTCACAGTCCGTAAAGGAAGGTATATCTAAAAGACTTATCATTTCTGAACTATAATTATTTTCTAACTCTTTTTGTGACTTTATATGCCGCAGTGATGAAATAAGTGGATCGCTTGATGATTTGAAAGTGTTCAGCAGTCTATATTTTTTATAAAATATGTTTAGGGACTCCTGTGCTTCTTCAGAAAGCTCTCCAATTGGCAAAGCTGATATTCAATTATATCTTTTCCATGTGACAATATTTTATGAAGTGTCGGGGTCAACTTTTTCTGTGGATATAAGCTTGCTAAAATATTTGATAATATAATATAAAACCAAATTAAGATAATTAACAAATTAAAAGTAGGACAATATAAACTATTTTAATCAAATAAAACGGGTATAAAGTATAATTCAAAGAGGAGAAATTATTAGGGAAATTCATAAAATATATAACTACGAGATTATGATATTTTTTTTTTTCAAATATATAATCTTATCTACCTAATCTAGACTAATCACGGGATAATGATTGTTTTTAAATATATAGTCTAATCTACCTTAAATTAAAAATAAAAATCTACCTAATGTACAAACATTTTCATAATCTACCTTGAATGAAAAACAAAAATCTACTTAACCTTGACTAATAACGGGATTATGGTTGTTTTAAAATATATAGTATAATCTACCTAAAATCATAAACAAAAATCATATATATTAACAATTAAGAATGGGTTTTCGCAGTTATATGTCATAAATTGCCCAAATATGCATGCAACACATTTTTGGAACCATGTCTTTTTTCAAAATTTTACCTCTAGCAAAGAACGGGCAGCTGGACATTTTTGCAATAGGTAAAGGACTAATCAAAGAACTTATTTTGAAAATATGGCAAATATAGTTTTTAATAGTTTTTTTTTTATTTTCCACCAAAGTTGAGAAATATTGAAAAAATGGATAGTTTGTAAATATCAAAGTACCTGGACCAATTTTTTTTTAATCTTCTCTTAATAAATATATCTATCAATAATATTAAAATGAATGACGATCCGTTATCTAGTTTTCGAGATTCTGCATCTGAAAGCGGACAAAATTACATAAAAATGTTCTGTTTTTTGAACACTGAAAATCGGTCAACTTTGAAGGGCTATATCTTCTGAACCAAAAATCTGATTGTAATAAGAGTGGCATATTTGAAATCGTTGGACAATTTCCTATAAAATAGGTTTATTCAATATTTTTTAGGGGCACATGAAATTTTTGATTTTTACCACCTCACTTGTTCTACAGGCGCTACTGTGCGGTGGTTGAGTTATCAAAACCGGTTTAGAAATTGTTTGATAAACCGTTATTTCTATTTTTCCGGTTTTTTAAAAACGGTTTTTGGAAAAGTGCGGTTTTCGAGTTATTCGAGAAACCGGAATTTTCGTCTCGAATAATTCGGCATTTTCGAATATTTTTTAATCTGAAAATTTTAGATAAATAATAATTTTTTGGAATAATTTGCAAGGGTTTCTCATGTTTTTTTTTTATTTTATTAATTAATAATCATATAATTACAAATTATATACTATTACCCTAACCGAGCACTAGCTACTATGGCCTTCGGCAAGTTGTAGCGAAAACAGACCAATGCCTCTGGTGGGAATCGAATCCACAACCCCCGCACTGATAAGCCAGCACGCTACCAACTAGCCTACCGGGGCTTTGCTTTTGTTTGATATTTTTATCCATTTGTGTTATATTTTTTTTTATATCCGATTTTAAGCTCAATTTTTGAATTCTTTAAGATTTTCTGACTTAAAATCTTTTTTTACTCATTAAATATTTGTTTCTTTTTACTTTGAGTTAAAATTAAGTGTTGTTTTTCCAAATTTTTACTATTCAATTTCATTGAATGAGATTGAAACCCGAACGGTTTTTTGAGATTTTTATGCACAATTCAGTTTTTAAATTTAATCCACATCAGTGGGTGTCCTGGTAGAAGATAAATTTAAATTTGTTCTAGTCGAAGAGGTATACCACTCTATAGCTATCTTTTAAATGTAAATAAGTTCGATGTATAGCCCTCAATGAACAAGACGCAAGACGTTGTACTTTAACGACCAAGGGTTGATATAAGCCACATTTTGACTATCTGCTATTTTAGGAAAGCCTTAAATTTTAACAAAACTTGTTGTGATCGACACTAGAAAGATCTAGTATTTTAGCGATATCTATAAATAGCCTGATAGTCCCAGAGCCTTACAAGGTTAATCCAAACTTAAAATCTAAAATTTTTGTTTTTTTATGATATTTGGTGTTTTCAGTTTTTTTAATTTTTAGGGTTTTATTCATAGATTACTAGATCTCAAACTATTCTTCTTCTTTTAAAAACAAACACATTTTCTCATACACATGTCCAACATATTCTCATGAGTTACGTGCACTGACAACTAATATCAAAGAGTTTGAGATCTATGTAATCTATGGTTTTATTCTATGCCTACTAAAATGGTTATTATTTTGTGTTAGGCATATTTTAAAACAGAAAATTTTTATTTTTGCTAAATCTTAACCCATTCGGGAGCGATAGTTCACTAATTTTAAACCTTTAGTTCTATATTTAGCCCATAGTTGGAGCAGTAAAGCGCCAAAAGCAACACAATATTTATGAATAGTCATAGGCCTAAATCTCCACAAAGTTTCGTCAAAAAATCTTCATTGGTTTTGGTCCAAACTTTTAAATTTTTACAAGACTACACTGTACAACACAAAAAAAAAATTACAAGGTCCGACCTATAAATTTTGATAGAAGAGACAAAAGAAGAAAAGACACGTGTATCGGCGTTTTGAAAGTTTACATCTGGGTTTCATTTTAGGGGGAGGTAAAGTTTCCCCCAAATGCAAATTTTGTATTGTCAATCGGCTTAGAAAATCGAGTTAAGCTTACGTTTAAATTATATGGTGTGTTTAGTAAATTTATGTAAAATGTTACGGAGAACATTTTTCTAGAATCTGTTAACCCTCTAACTCCTCAATGTAAGGGTCTTTTTTGTCCTTCTTTTAAAAAAGAGCAAAAAACACCATTAAAACAGGGATTAAAGGGGTTAAAATGTTAAAATTTTACTATAAGTCCCTGAATACACCAAAATTAAACATTAAAAGCAATTAAAAACCCCGTATAACCGGTTATTCGAACCGGTTTTTTAAAATAAAATTGAAATGCAGTTTTTTGAAGTATCCGAAAACCGGTTTTCAAATAGGACGAATATTTTACATTTCCATGGATTAGTCCAAAATTGTTCTAAAAAAAATTTAAAAATAATTTTTTCATAATATGCTCTACATAACGAAACTGTTAAGCGAAAGATACCCTTTTGGAAACCTTAAATCTTTGCTGACTCAGCAAAATTTTCTGCAGACTTTACAAACTTTTTTTTTTTGAGTGTATTACAATTTTAATAATAGACATTTAATTATTAACTGCAAACAAATTGGATATATTTTTAGTGACAAATATTTAAATTGGAATATAAAAGAATATTTTAATATATCCCAGACATAAATCTAAAAATGTTTACAATTAGTATGGGACCATATATTTTATTTATGAGAATATTTTATATCACCAATAAACACCCTTAATGGTTGACGCAATTTGCTCATTTAACCATAAACTTGACGTCATAAATGACATAAAAAATCGAAATAATTTGTATAACTACGTAGCATCCTTAGTAACAAAATGACTACCCAAGTAAATAAATATATTATAATATGATATTATATGTATATGCTGCCATGTATAGCCATATATTATCCCGAGATTTTTATATGGTCTTATGTTTTTTCATTTTAAAATATACTATAATATATGAATGTTTATGGTGTCATGCATATCCATATATTTTTATATATTTCTTATGTGGTAACATATATAACGATATATTGTTAAATATTAACCTTTTTAAAATAAGATATTAAGCATATATGCTATACATAATAAGATATGATAGATCTATTGTCATATATAATAATACATTCTCATATATAACACAATATGTAATCATATATGGTGACATATAAGCTATATAATTTATGATATAATAATATATGCCGTCTTATAAAAAAGATTTTTGTGTGTTGTATAAGATATGCATATATATGGTGCCATATGAAGAATACAATTCAAGATATAATTATATATGACACTAAGACTAACAATTTTGTTTGAAATATGATTATATATCGATTTTGTAAATATTTATTTCAGAAAAAACTTTTTTTTATCGTTTTTTGATGTTTCTTATGTAGTAACATATCTAACGATATATTATTATATAATAAAAATAACTTATCTTTTTGGATATAATTAGATCTAACTAGATCTAAATAGATCATATTGGATAGATTATGATCTATCAGGATCTTAAATTACACAATATTGGATATCAAAATTTTGAGATAAATTTTGATCTAACTTAATCCAGTAATATGTTTAAGCGATATAATTGGATATTGCTGTGTACCCCTATTTTAAGATTAACTTGAATAAGATTAAATATCAACCTATATAAAATGAGATATGATTTTATATTTGAGACATCATTTTTTTTTTGATCGGGTATTTATACAACACGCAATTACGTCCTTTGCAGGAATCAAAAGAAAATTAGAGAAAACTAATAATACATGATATTTACAAGAAAATCAAAATGTTTAATTTTATGTTGTTGAATTTTACTGTTAAAGTTGTCTTGGGTTTTTGAAGATAATTAATTGTGACTTCAAACAAAACAAAACAAGATACAATAGAAATTAAAGATTAGAGATTATTGATATTTGGTCGGTTTTTTGGTATTTGGAGACAATGCGGACAAATTTTGATATTAAAAACATATTTGTTGAGCCGTTTAAATTCGACTTTGATTAAAATATTTAAGAAGAAAAACGAAGTTTAGCTGTAAAGTTAAATAATCGGCAACCGACGTTTTTTCGATTATTGAATTCATTGATTAAATACACTAAGGATATTTTGTAGGTCAAGACGACAGCAAATATAGTAAAAAAAATTAAATTTTACTTGAAGAAAGGACGACTAACATTTCATTATGGTGTAATGGTTAGCGCGTTGGACTTTTACACAGAAGGTCCCGGGTTCGATCCCCGGTGCCGGCAACATCAAATTAATATGTATGAGTTTTTTCTATCCCTCATACGTATCGCAATGTCCACCTTCGGTGTTCCCATAGCAATTAACCCCACCGAAGTAAAATAATGAATCAGGGCTATGAACCAAAAAGCTTCAATAAGTTCGCCAACTCTCCATCAGGTGGCGAGCAACAACTGTTCTAAGACTTATCATCTCGCGCAATTACAGTGTTGCCATGTCTGAAGCCCTTCATCTTTCCCCACCTTTCATCTCTATACTTTCCCTTTCCAAAGAAAGCAATACATTAAATATAGGAAGTATTTCCTGAGTGTTGCCTCTCTTTAAAAAAAAAAAAAAAAAAAAAAAAACTAACATTTGTTATTTATTTTTACTGTTCAAAAGATTACTAACAATTGTAGTAAAAATTAACCACATATGTTAATAAAACATTTATTTTCTTTATTTTTTTAAATAACAAAAACGACTGTAAAAAATGAATGTAAAATTAAAAAACAGTCATTTGATGTGGTTTGTTTTTTTAATGAACTACAAGGTTAGTACAAAATTTAATTTGTTCTACAAATGGCTGATATTTACATTAAAAATAAAGAAACTGTATTACAACCCAAACAACTACATATTTTTAAAGCAGAAGTTCCCTGAGTGTAAGGACTTTTCCTTGAATTTGACACTCAAAATCGCATCTAATAAGCCCATGGGCTTATTAGATTGCAATAAACATTTTCCCATTTGTCAAATTTGTCCATAATGCTTTAAAATATTGAATATCGACAAAAAGCTTTTTCTTCGGTCGGACACTATTATTGACATAACAAAGAAATATTTCTTATTTTCATAGCCAGCAATTTTATGACTCTTTTTGGAGACCAAAATACAAACGATTTCTGAACGCTCCTTATTTTTAATCATAATTAATTCATATTTTATTCTTTTTTATTAGCCTTTAAAAAACTAAACTCTGCAAATATATTTTTTTCTGAATCATTTTGGAACATTTATAAAAGATTCAAAAATTAAACTTAAATATAAGGGAATATTTTTTATAATGACATTTTAAATGACATGCTCACAAATTGTGCTTTTTTTAAAATATTTTTTGAAAGCTCAAACATTTGATTCATAAAAGAGCCCAAATAGTAGGTAACAAATATTTTATTTGAACACTTCAAAATGACTCATAATTATGATGGAATTTTGAAGCTACAAATTTTGTGTTTTTGCTTTGAAAGTCAAAATTTTGTATCAAGTTTTTTTTTCAAAATATAAAAAGTTAAAAAATAAAATACGCGAAGATTAAATACAATTACGCGATGATTAAATATGAATAAATCAATTATTTTGGAGAATTTTAAGGAAAATTGTAACACCAAGTTAGCGGTTGGATTGAATTTATATTAAGATCATTTGACACATTATAAATGGAATTGACCGAGGGTCTTCAAATTTGATTACATGGAGAACATAGCTCATCCCAATATTCAGTTTTTAAAATTTTCAAAAACTCGCTATTTTTTCACATTTTTTAATATAAAAAATCGGAGAAATATGTAATTTTTAAGCGTTCTATATTCGGAAGTTGTTATCGGATTTATCTGATACAAAAAGCATTCGATTTATATGGTTTTCCTTTTTACACTTATGCTCAAAATATAAATATTGCAAATTATACAAAAAATAAAATTTTTTGTATGCAAATAATGGAATTGTTTTTTTTTTAAAGAAATCGATAAAATAAGATGACATCTGCGTGAAATTTAATTAAAAAAAAATCTTAATTTCCTATTTATCCATGCTTAAAAAAATTGTAATGATGAGAACAATTCCGAAAATTCATCTAAAAATTGCATTTGCATAAAAAATGCATTATTACATTGTTTTTATTTTAAATACGTTGTTTTTATTGGAGTACACTCAAAAAAATAAGTTAGTACAAAAGTTAGTAAAACGTCTTGTAAATCAGGTATACTATTTTTTAGCAAATTTTTTTGCTAAAATCGTGTTTTCAGCTAAAATTTTTGTTATACTTATTCAGCACTTAACTGTTTTATACTAATGCTTTACTAATATACTAATGTTTTACTAATTAATTTTGCTAAAAAAAAATTGTGCTGATAAGCACATTAATAGTGTGGGCGACAACCAGATTGAAAGATATACGCAGAATGAAGCAGATGTCGCGGCATGTCAAGATGTAATAGAGAAGAGGAAAATGATACTAAAAAGTACAATTCTAATAAGACATATAAAAAAATCAACCATGGAAGACTTTTGTATCTGTTTTTCATACATAAAACAAAATTGAGGATTAAAACAAATTAAATTTTGCGTTGTCTCCGGCTTGTGAAAATAATTGTCTATTAATAAAAAAAAAGACAAAAGAAAATATTTAATTTGAATATGTATTTCTATAATAAATGTTAATAGATTAATAATCTAGTGTGGTCAAATTGCAAACAAACATATACAGACATGTAGACAGAGTAAAGTTAAAGACAAAGACACACATCTTAGGTAGATTTGTATGGTTCCTTTTTCTTATTGCAAAAAAAATGGTTGTTTTTTTCGTTTTGTTTGTTTTTGTTTATTTTTTCGTTTTGTTTCTATAATTATCTTCGGCAGTTGCGTTCTTTAAAAGAAAGCATCATTTAGACTACCATTGATGTGTAAGTAGTTGAAAGAAAATTTTTGTTATGTTATATATATTTATTTCTATATATTTTCAGATATTAAATTAATTCATGACATCAATGTGGGAAAATGAAAATTTTTATATTTCGTAATTATTGTAAATTATTTTTAAAAGAATCACAAAAATATGTTTTATGATTTTCAGCAAATATATTAACTAAATTACAATTTTTTTATAATTTTTTTGCGTTTTTTTTCAGTCTACTAAAATTCAGCAAAAAATTTATTAATTTTTACCAACGCTTTTTTATTTCTAATCTAATAAGTGTTAGCAAAACTTTTGCTGAATCTACTAATTTTGTTGCTAAAAATAAGCTCGCTGATTTTCAGCAAAAGATTTTGCTGACATTAGCAATTTTTTTGCTAGCACCCTCCTGACTAAAATTTTGCTGACTCAGCAAAATTTTTTGCTGACTTTACAAACTTTTTTTTTTGAGTGTAGTGTGAATTGCACAATTGAAAAAATCAAACGCTTTTCGAATCAGCGAAGTCCGATAACAATTTTCTAGTATACGGTTCTTCAAAGTAATATACTTTTGGGACTTTTAGACATTTTTAAAAGTTTAAAAACTGAATAGGAAAATATAATCTCCAAAAGAAATTATAATTTTTAAATCTTGCGTAAGACGCGATTTTAAGTCAAAAACAAATTTTTTCGAAACACCCCGCAATTTGGAAAAGATTTTTTTGAAATCACAAAGAAATATTAAACAATGATATACATTTGCGAATTTTTTTTAAATTCAATTTCAAACATTCATATAAACTAGTTTACTCACTACATGAGAACTAATATATATTATATGAGCTCGAAGTAAAAAAGTAAAAGATTATTTAAAAGGGTCAAAGAATAAATTTGAAAACAAAAACTCTATAGATTATTTGTTAGGACAATATCCTAATAAAGAAAAATAGAGCATGGCCTCCAACTTGAATAATTTTCATTTTCATTTAAAAAAAAAATTATATTTAAAAATTATATTCCAAATTCCACATTTTTTTGTATTTTTTATGTTTTGATGTTTGTAATAAGTGTTCTTTTAAAAGCCAAATTTAAAGCTCAAAAATCTTAAGAAAAATCTGTTTTGCTGACATTATTAATAGATGTATAGAGAATAATATCGCACCTTTCAAAACGAGTAAAATATCAAATTAAAACTCATAGTTCATACTATTTTAATGTTGCAAAAAAGTTGAGTTATTATTTTCAATTTTGTATTATTTTATAAAAAGTTTATGAAAAAATGTATATTTCCTAATAAAAAGTGTTTTGCTACTATTTCTTTAACTATAGCTAACTTTGAAAATCTAAGGTCACATTCGTCATCTCCGTCCCCAAGACTTTAAGAAATGATAGGTCGCAACCCCGATGCATCAAATTATTCTGATTTTGTTGAACTGTGTTATTATTGACTTTATTTATTATTTATTTTATTTACACACTCCGATATCAGGCGTTCGAGCTATATAAACAGGAAAAGCCTCGATTTTGATAAAAAATGCTCCGATTTTTCAGCTTTCGGATAATATATTTTGCATATATAACTGTACTTGTTTAGGTACTTTTGCCTTTTTTTAGATTTTTCAATTTTTTAGATAACTTTTTTTTTCTTGGAACTATTACAGTTGAACTTGCTTATAATTTCAATGATTTTACAATTTTACTCTGCGCGACTTGCTGTTATAACCTGAATTTCAATAGACGATATTTTCGTAAGGAAATTAGTTAACAAATTAAAAAATCGAAAAAAGGGTGAGAATAGCGCATTCCGGTGCCGTTACAAGCATTATGAAAAATATATTTTCCGGAATGTGAAAAATCGGAGCACTTTTATCAAAATCGATGCTTTTCCTGTTACTACACTCCGTTGCATAAACATAATTACAAATGATTTTTGTTATTTTTTCTAATATTACAAATATTGTTTTTAAGAGTGTGATAACTGACCTCTTATTGTATAAAATTTAAGAGATTATTTAATTGATTTAAGAGAAAATTTGTGTAATAAAATTTTGCAAATAATCCGAGTGCTTATGGTAAAAATAAAACAGGCGCTAAGATAAAAAGCTTTCTGATCGGCACCGGTGTAAAATAATAAACTGTGCCAGCAACACAATAAAGAGTCTCAATCACATAATCGATGAATGTAAGGTAAATGTGACCAAATCACTCATAAGTGGGCTCTTAAAGGATTCCCAGAGAATTACTCCGCAAAAGCTGATGTCTGAGCCAAGGTTACCCCACCACAAAACTGCTCAATTTAAATTCGCTAAAAGGAATTTACAAACCAACTGGAGAAAAGTAAGTCAAAAATCGCTATTGTGCGTAGGACTGTTTAAACATAAAATTCTTTTAAAGGCGATTTTTTCTGATGTGCGAAAGTTCAATGTTGGTGGTACAGATGGTTTTAATAGCTATTGGTGAGAGCTACGTAAGGATCCATGAGATTTTTCAAAAAGAAATTTCGGAAGAGGATCCTTAAGGATTTGATGCACTTTTTGTTTCGACAGTATGTTTGATTTGGCATTTCCAAGCACCAGAATGAATTCTTCTGAGTGCATTACAACATTAGAAGAGAATTTGGTGCCATTTATTGAAAATAGCAACGAAGAAGAATTCATTTTCCAAAAAGACAATCTACATGTAAGTCATCAGACGGCTATCATCAAAAAATACAAGAGTATTGGAATGGCCCGGCCCGCAAGTTCTCCGAATCAAAACCAAATTAAGAATTTTTGGGGAGTATTAATCCGTCGAGGTTACGAGGAAAACGGTCAATATGAAAACGTTATTGATGCGCGGAAAACTATAACGGAAGTATTTCGAATAAATATAGTAGACAGTATGTTTGATCGATTTTTCAAGTTCTTTCAAAAAAGAAGGCCCCCACGTATTATTAAAACAGCTGCTTTAAAATATTTTTCTTAAATTTTTGTAAATTTTGATATAGTAAGTTAAGTGTTTTTATAGTTATGAAACACCTTTTTAAATAGTAAAATAAAAAATAAATGAATTGTGGTTTTGTTAATTATAATTAATTTTCCATTGTTTTTCTTAACTTACGAGCTTTAGTGAAATTAATGTGAAATTATAGTTTTGCAACGCAAAAGTTGAATTAACTAGATTTTAATGAATTCTGTACTGAGTAAATTCCATAATTTTCATGAAGGAATTTAAAAAATGGGAGTGAATTCCTTTAAGACATGTCGAATGAAAAAAAAAGGAATTCATTCAATTCTTTAAAGTTCGTCAAGGAATTCATTCCTAAAATTTTAATTAATTTAAAAAAATGGAAATTGGGGACTGAATTTTTCAAAGCATTAAAAATCTTTTTTTGAGTGACAAAAGTTTCACAATTCTCTGGTAAATAATTAATAACTTAAATAAATTTTTTATGGACGGAACTTTTTGATATTTCATTATAACACACACGCAAACAAACTACATTGTTTTACCTTTAGAGATACAAATGGATAATATAATTTCTAAAGAGGAAAATAAATATAAAATTAAATAACAACTCTAGTAAAGCATAAAGAAAGCTTGTAACATGTAAAAGAATGAATTCATTATAGAATTAAAAAACAAGACATAAAATATTGGTAAATGCAGTGAATTAGATTGTAATAATAAAAAACAAATCACTAAAAAAAATCAGTCTATCTAAAATATTAGTTTTACTAAATTTTGAAAAAAACAAATTTAAAATGTTTTTGCACGCAGAGAAAAAATATGGTTGCAATATGATTGCGGCCACAAAAATATGTTCCCTACAGCCATAAATGGTTGTTTCAGTTAAATTATTATTGTATCAATCATATTTCACCAATAATATGGTTGCTTTAATCAAGTTCTAGTTATTTTATTGTCTACAATCATAATATAGTATTTATTATACTATTAATTTATTTAACTACAGCCATGTTATAGTTGCGCCAACTATAAGATAATCAGTCTGTTTTCTTTATGAGTGTCTTCGATCTTTTTATATATTTAATTTTTGTTTGATATTTTGTGAAAAGAAGTTGTGAGAAACAGTCAACCCAACAAATGAAATAATATTAAACAAAAAGACATAGAAATCAAAAAAAACTACTTTGTGGTGTTAATTGTAATGGTGATTTTGGTGAAGATGCAATAAGTGTGTAGTCTCAAACCGGTCTGCCCTGGAAGTTCAGGCAAGAGTTAAATTGTCAAGCACCCCTTAAGTAAAGTTATTGTTTTTGAGATATGGACCGCAACTCCCCCTGAAAGTATTACTCTTGGTGTAAAACACATTTTGCGAAAAATTAGGCTAATCGAATAACGGGAAGGCGTGGCTCAACCGCCCTAAAATTGTTAAAATATGTCAAATTTGTACAACATTTGCAAAAATGCATATCTTTTGATACCCCTCATCATACTGAACAATTGTGCACTGAATCCAAATCTGTCATAAACTTTTTAAGTTATGGTATTTCTTTGAAAAAATAGCAAATCTAACAAAATGTCAGACTTTGGCGACAGACCTACGCTCACACTTGTGGTCTTAAACGCTTCCATGGAAATTTTTCAATTTTGTCAATGTCAGATATGGGACATAATTCCAATATATGTGCATTTAATTACAGTCCAATTACTTTTTTGTATTCAATTACATGTAATTGGGTGTAATTGATTAATTGCCCTGTAATTAAATACCCAGATGTTGTTCCTAATCCCCTTGTTTGGTATTAAACATTTTACAAATTTTCCAAGGAAGCGATTAAGCTCACAAGTGTGAGTGTAGGTCTGATAGTATTAATGATATAGAAAAATTTGACAAGTGAACGCTTTTGAAATGTAATTTATGTCGCCCAAGTCTGCAAAATGTAACCATTAGAGAGGACTATGTAGTATGGAAATTTTTCAAAATGCAATTTTTTTTTTGGGAAGTATTTGCCTGGTTTGTTTGCTTTCTATATTCACCCAGAGAAAACCATTAATAAGTTTCATCTATTTTCGTCTAATGCAGGGGTGCCCAAAAGTTCCTTATGGAAGAGCAAACACTAATTTTTATTCAATATTTTTTGTTGTAAAAACCAATACATACAAAGAAAAAAGAAAACAATATTTCAATGTTTACCAGCAAAGCATACGAAAGTGTTGTTGCTTTGCACATGCGTGTATACAGCGAAGAACGACAAAAAAAAACTAATAAGACAAAGTTGTTTGTGTATTTCTTATTGCTAGCACTGACTGCTCTATGTGTGTATTAAAACACACAGCCTATAGTTAAGTGCTTTTACAAAAACAAATTAGAGTATTTTTAATTAAACCGCGCCACATACCATTTGACCCCAAGAAATTCGAACAAATTTAAATTTATTCTGGCAAAAAAAATCTTAAATTCCATAAAAAAAATTGTCTGTGCTAAATTAGGGCTCATATTATGATAATTCATAAAAATTTCCAGAACCATAATATGATAATATTGGGATATATTTGGAACCATAATATGGTAATCTAATTATCATATTATGATACAGAAACATATAAGAGTATGGTTGTCACAACTATAGTTACATGGTTGTAGCAATCATAAATGCAGCAATGTATGATGCTCTTCGAATATGGTTACCTAAACCATGTTTTTACTTTGCGTGTAGACTAGTGGTAAAGTATAAACCTGTTAAACAGGAGGTCGCATGTTCGAGCGTAATTAGCGACATAAGATTTTATTTTTTTTTTTTTATTAAGAAAATAATATAAATATAAAATAATCAATTTTTACAATAAAAAATCGAAATTTGTACATAAATGTCGGTAGTTACGAAAAAAATTAATAATAGTGATAGTACGTGAAACGACAAAAATTCGGTTGGCAAAAAGATTACATAGATTACATAGATCTCCAACTCTTTGACATTAGCTGTCAGTGCACGTAACTCATAAGAATGTGTTAGACATACGTGGTATACATATACAAGAAATTTTTGAATGTGTATGAAAAATTGTGTTTTTGATGATAAAAGAAAAAGAGTTTGAGATCTATGTAATCTATGGTTTCTAAAAAAATCTTAATAAAAATATGTCAAATCGATTTGAAAACCGTTTGACATATTTATTTACAGACGTTTTAAGCTTGATTCACACGCTATCCACCTCTGCCTACTCATATCTATTATTTCCCAGTATTAATGATACGAAATTTGTATCACTTATACTGAGAAATAGTAGATATGATATTGCATCCTTTTTTAAGTGTAGCTCTTCTTACCGAAACAAGTTTCAGGGTACATCCTGCCCACCGTATATTGCTAATTTTAAAATTTGAAGTTTGTCGTTTAAAGGCCTGCACATCTATATTACAATAAATAAAGATAGCAGGGAGTAGAATAAAGGACTAAACAACACAGGCAATGTCCTTGAAAATATAAGCAGTAGGTTAAATGCAACCATTATATCAAAGTTGTTAAGACAACAGCAAATAAACAAGAACAATTGAGAAGAGTACGATAAAAATACAATATACATTTGTACTTCAGATATAGTATGTACTAGATATATTTATATACGAGTGTATTAAATATTGGATAACAAATTGGATTTTGTAAAAAAAAAAAAAATTTTAAAGAAAAATATTCATTTAATAAAAACAGCACTTACCGTAACTTTAACAACAATTTTAATGATAATTTTCTAAGAATTGTTTTTTTTTAACGGAATTGGTATTGTTGCAAAATTTTCACAGGATATGGAAGTTGAGCGTAAAATTTTTGAACAATCAATTTAAGAACTATTAAGAAAAAATTATATTTAAAAAAATTAAATAAATTATTAAAATCAGGAATATATTTTTTTCAATAATTTAAAAATTTTTAATAATCATTTTTTTTATAAACATAATTTTATTTTAATTAAAATTTTCACTATTTTCACATATTTATTAACACTTATTAATTTTGTAATCTTTTTATTTATTATCTGATTGTTATAACAAAAGGATATTTATTTATTTTATTTTTTTTTGTATAGTATACCAACAAAAGCATAGTAAAAATCGAAGAAAATCGCATAAAAACTTCAAGTCAGAAAAAGAAAAAAAAAAAACCCACGCACACACAGGCACATTGAATTTTCACCGCATTCCCTCGAATTATCACCTTACTATAGTTTTTTTTTTTTTTGTAATTCTTCCTAAACTGCGTTTGTATAAACGAAATGTATGATAATGGCTGGTTAATTGGATGGTTGGTTACTTTACTAAATCCTCCAGTCTTAATACGATGTTATCGCACTTCTATTCACAATGAATGTTAAAATGGAACTAAAGTTAACAGTTGCCCAAAATTGTGCTGCTGGTTGTTGCATAGTATATTCAATATAAAGTTTTTATTAGGGCGGCACCATTCGTTTTAATTTTCATGACTATTTTGATCACAAACTCTAGTGCCCACTGAAACATTGAAAAATTGCCTTAAAAATCTTTTAGAAGATATTTAAAGACAAAATTGATCAATATTAATTTCATTAACGTCATAATGTTTCCGCCTTTAAAATTTTATACTTTTAGAGTTCCTATCGGTCATAACCCCCAAAAAATTATAAACTCTAGTCCCACTGAAATATTGAATTACAAAGTGTAGTCCCCATCGACACATTGGAATAAAATAGAAATAATATTATTTATACATTAAAATATTAGCTTTAAAAGTCTGTTAGAAGATATTTTAAAGACCCGGTTAAAAATCAAGATATATGCATCCATTTATGAACATGTATGAACTCATTCATGCTCATATATGAAGTGATTCGAGGTCATCCATGTCCATATACCACCATATAGGATTTATATATGTTCATAAGAGTTCATATGTGATCATATATATAAATATTACCTCAATTTTGGTTAATGTACGCATATGACTGTGTATGGAAATGTATAGCCATACATGATTCTATAAGTAAGTATTAAATCAATTTCGTTAATGCACATAGATGAAAATTAACGATTCCTCATATGGGCAATTCCAGAAAAAGGTCAACCACGAGTGAGAAATGAAAAGTGCTCAGAACTTTGTATTTGTTTTCAACAATAAAGCTTAAATGTCTATACTTTATAACTGAAAACGCATTTTTAATTTTTTATCATTTTTCGAAATATACAACAGCAAAAAACATTTTTTTCTCTGAGCCTTTTTGAGATTTATATCAATTTTTTATGTGTTTTAAGAGTATTTAAAGTAATATTATTTTTGTTTTTTGTAATTTAGAAATTTCCAACTACCTAACCTTAATTTTCTTACCTTACCTCAAAAAATATTTTTCTCAAAGATGCTTTATCGTTTTATCAATGTGCAAGGAACAACATTCATGGAGTTAAGTTTTTTTTTATATATGATTGTTCTTCACCTAAACTGGCTGAGCTGTGGCAGAAAATTCCAAATATTAAAGGGATTAAAAGCCTGCATTGGTTTTCTTATTTCGACAGCGAAAGCATTGAGGTTGCTCGGACCTCTTATTAATTAAAATCTATAAATAAAATTAACTAAGAAAATCCAACTTTATTTTTTTTTTGTTTTTTATTTATTTATTTATTTATTTATTTGGTACACAGTGCAACAAGAACGAGTCTTTTATAGCACTGTACATATAACTTAAATCACAAATGTAGCATATAAAAAGTTTGACTAATATAAAAGATTAATATACAATAAGCAAAATACAGTAGGCAACAAATAAATAATTTTATAAAACAGTTCTAGATGATTTAAAGAAAATACTAAATTTAAAAAAAATAAAAAAAAAAAAACAATAATGTTAAAAAAAAAAATAAATAAAATAATTTAATTAAAAAGTTAAGAAAAATGCTTAAATATTTCGCGTTTAAAGTGCTTAGCATTGCTTGTTGCTTGGATATTGTGGGGTAGTCGGTTCCAGAGCCGAATGGAGCTTATAAAAAAATGTCTTTCAGATATCTGATTACGATATCGAAAACTGTTTATCTTTTTTCCTCTATTTGATCTAGAGAAGATAAGACGATTGTATAAATAGCCTGGTTGTTTTGAATAGATAGTTTTATGTAAGAAAATTAGACAGCGGCATTTTAACAGGTTATCAAAATATATGTTGTATAACTGCTTTGCATAACGAGAAATTCTTGAGAACCGCTTAATACCAAAAACGTATCTGGCGATATTATTGAAAGTAACGTTAAGTTTTTTCTGACTTGCCGAATCACAGCTTGAAAAAAGTTCACACCCATACAACAGTGTTGGCATTAGATATGTCTTTGCCAATAACATACGTATTTCAAACGGAGTGTAATATTGGGTCATCCACAGATTGCGCAACATAGAGAACGTTCTACCACATATGGCATTAATGTGGTTAGACAGTCAAGTTTAGAATTAAATATAACACCAAGATTTTTAGCTGATTCCACTATTTCTATACTAGAATTGTTTATTTGGATTGGCGGAAAAGATGTGGGGTTCAGTTTGCTCTTACCAATTACCATAGCTTTAGTTTTCCTAGCGTTTAAGCAAAGACCATTCCTTGAAGCCCATGAGTTTATTCTGTCTAGGTCCTGGTTTTTGGCTCAACTAGAAGTGTACGAATGTCGCGTCCATCGCCCAGGAATTGCCCATATGAGTCATATAAGGATGCAAGTGTACATGTATGAAGCAAGTGTGTTCATGTACGGATTCATATATGTCGATTTTTAACAGGGGACAACATTTATCGAATTTAATTTAATTGACACCATATTGGATCCGTAATTTCAAAATTTAAAATTTTAGAATTAATTTCGGTAATAACCGCGAAACTAAAATTGGGACCATGACCAACAAAATTGGTGGCATTAAGACTGGTATGAATAATGGGATTTATGTCAACTTTTAAAAGGTTACTATGAACAAAATTATTTTGTCATGGTCCCTGGTTACGAGTATTAAAAGTTATTTAATTTATGTAAAATGTTACGAAGCAAAATTTCACTGCGAATATTTTTGCGGAACATTTTAACCCATTAAATCCCTGTTTGAACGGTGTTTTTGCTCTTTTAAAAGAAGAACAAAAAAGACCCTTACCTTGAGGAGTTAAAGGGTTAACATATTCTACAAAAATGTTCTTCGTAACATTTTACATAAATTTGGTAAACACACCATATACTTTAAACGTAAGCTTTACTCGATTTGCTATGCCGATTGACAATACAAAATTTGCATTTGGGGAAAACTTTACCTCCCCCTAAAATGAAACCCAGATGTAAACTTTCAAAACGCCGATACACGTGTCTTGTTTTTTGTCTCTTCTATCAAAATTTATAGGTCGGACCTTGACATTTTTTTGTGTTGTACAGTGTAACCTGTTTTTTGAGTCATTTAAGAATCATACATTTTAAGGACTACGAAATTAGCTGGATGGGTAATTTTTTTTAATTTATATTTTTTATGAATACGGATAAAGTTTTTTAACTGCATTTCCAACTGTTTTTACCACATTCGTTAGTTGATTTTTAACAGCTAAAGATAGGTATTGGAAGGCAATACCGCTAAAATATCGATTCAAACTAAGGATGTGCGATTAACCGATTAGTTAAACTTTCTGATTAACAAAAATCCTGATTAATCAATTAATCAACTAATCAACAATTACAGTTAACCACAAACTTGATTAATCGATTAATCAGCAATTTTGATTATTCAAAATCATGATTAATTGCACGCAGAGAAAAAATTAGATATTTGTCAACTGAAATTTAGTTAATGCGACTCAAATTCGATTATTACGAACATTAGTTTTCACAACAAAGTTCTGTTAATTCAACTGAATTTTTGTTGCGACACCTAAAATATTAAGAAATCGAATGTAAATTTCGTTGTTCTAACTTAATTTTTTATTTCTCTGTGTGTGCTTAATCATGAACTCGATTATTCAAATTTTTGAATAATTGAATAATTTCTTGGTTTTTCGTACTGGTGATGTGTTCTTTCGTCAATTTAATATAAATATGGGGTATAATAATCAAAGATGACAATTGTATAATTGTCTTCATTTAGAGCAACGCCAAGAAATAAATATAAAATAAGCGAAAGTTTTTTTTATTTTTAACTTTTGTCAATATTAATCGAAATTATACAAGTTCCGATTAATCAAAATACCAATTAATCTAAATATTAATCATAGTTGTGATTAATCAAATTTATAATAAATCAATTAATTGACTAAACAAAATTCTGATTAATCATACTGCTTGATTAATCGATTAAACGCACATGCCTATTTAAAACCATTACAACTAACGATCGTTATCCCTGAATTTAATTCGAGATCGGTAAAAAAAACGCTTTATATATTTTTTCTCAAAGTTTGATTATTTATTAGGCCGGGTCGATTTGTATAGAGGCAAAAAAATCGCTCAACGTTCAAGGAAAATCGTATTCTAGGGATCAAAATAAAAAACTTTGCCAAAGGAACCATACCTCTAAAACGAATTCTGATGTCCCGACTTTTGACCCGTAGGGTCAAATTTTTAAAAATTCCACTTTGACCCATTTAGAGTGCCCCAATCGAATCCAACCCCAATAAAATATAATTTATACATGCATCTGCTAGAGCGTCTTCCGGAGAAGGAATAGAGACCCTAATCTTGGAAAGACTCCTCCTACTTTCTGAAATATCTCTATCCCGAGATATGTACATTTTGCTATAAAAACACGGTTAAAAAGGCTATCTTTCAACTTAAATTTTAACCCCTTAACGGTCACCTAGAATGATGATTTATGCATTAATCTGCTATCGCGTCTCCCGGAGAAGAAGTAGCTCCCATAATCTTGGAGAGATTCCTCCTAATTTCTGAAATATCAAAGTGGGCTTTTTCAAAATTTGACCCTACGGGTCAAAAGTCGGGACATCAGAATTCGTTTAGAGGTATGGTTTCTTCGGCAAAGTTTCTTATTTTGATTTCTAGAATACGATTTTCCTTGAACGTTGAGCGATTTTTAAATGACCCGCCCTATTGATCATAAACTAGACAGTCATTGGAATTTGGTCATGGTGGGATTAAAAATATTGGTGTGCATTGATATTGTCGTTATTCTTAAAACAAAAAACCATTATCCTTAAAATACCGTTACCGAAATATCTAAAATACCGTTACAGCTAAAATACCACTACCGAAATAACATAAATACCGTTATCGCTAAAAAACCATTACCGAAATAACTGAAATATCGTTACCCCAAAAAAAAACCGTTACCGAAATAAAATAAAATAGCGTTACCCTAACCGATATCCGCATCGAATCGGTTACCATCCATGTTGCAGATGTTTTAATTTACACTCCATTTGTACACCTTTTCAACTTCAGTTATTTTGCTTTGCAGGTGAAAATGTCTTAAATGTCTTTTTAGAATATTTTTATAAATTTTCCTCTATTTTTGTCAACTAAAGCTGTTTTTTTATCAATATTATAAAGCATTTCCTAAATTAAGGCTTTAAATATTTTTGCTTGACATCACACAGTTCAAAGTATTGTATTGAAATAATAAATTTTTCTTATATTTTCAAATATAAGTGTTATCCTTTTTATAATCCCGGTATCCATCGAAAATGTACCTCCAGAAAAATCTCAGTTATGGGCACTCATTACCAGTGTCTAAATAATAAGCAGTATAATTTGGTCCATCTGCATATAATTCGGTGTCAAAACCTATTATTTCTGTTGTACGTGGTCGTTTTTATAAATAGTTTTACAAATTCGCTTGATGAAAAATAGAATTAAGTGGTTACCAAAATAATTAGTTATTCGTATGCTACACTCAGGAAATTAAGAAGGTAGAAATTACTTAAAATTATTAACTACTAGTAATTTTTAACTATTGATAAAACCACCAAAAACGACTATTGAAACGGTCAAAAATAACTAACCTTAAATGAACGCATAAACCATGCAAACGAGCAATAAAACGACTACATACGAGGGCGGTCCAAAAATTAGCTTTTGTTTGTTAGCTTGAAAAAAAAATGCTTTGGTGAAAAGTGGCAACCTTATAAAACATATGTTTGAAGTTTCAAGGCGCCATGTTGTTTAGTAGTTTTGTTGGAGCCATCAAAAATAAACGATCTCAGTGAATTTGTAAACATGGAAAAAATTGGTTACCGTTATGTAATTCAATACTTTCATTTGAAAAGTTTCAGTCCAACCAATATTAAAGACGAGCTAGATTCTATTCGCGTCTGCTAATTCGTTTACGGCTATAAAATATTGGGTGGCAGAGTTGAAACGAGGCCGTACGAGCTGCCAAGACGAAACCGTAGTGGTAAGGTGTCCACGCCAGAAATGGTTAAGAAACCCCACAAAACGGAGTTGGATGATCGTTGGCTAAATATGTAAGCTGGTTGAAATGATAGACATAATGACAGAAAATTTGGAATATGGAATATGAACCGATTTCGATGATTTTAGACTTTTTGAATCCGCTTGATGAGATTAATAAAAAATATGTTACCTCTTAAAGTTTAAAAGTTGTGTAATGTTGAACATTAAAATTTAAATTTTTTGACAAGTTTTTTTTAGTTTTTAAGTTAATAACTCCTTTATAATAAGTCGTAAGACATTAAGACAAAAGAACTTGGATCCAGGAGTAACATTAATCCATATATCTTCATATGCATTATGAGATGCCGACGTGTCTTTGGGCAAACTTAGGAGATCTAACGGTAGAAGTGCAAGAAGCTCGAAACAGATATGTAAAACACTATTGGCAATTCAACACACGAAAATATTGCAAAACAGCTCAAAACACAGCATTTTAAAAGTTTTTTGTACTCAAGGTTGTCTACTTTGGCACCTTAGTGCTCACAATGTGTTAACACAGGGTGACTTCAAAATTAATTTTCTGAAAGCTATACTCCTCCTTAATGATTACATATACAGTGGTAATCTATATATATTACCACTTTTTATTTGATGCACTCCACTGTGCGTCGTGAAGATGTTTTCACAACATGATACCCAAAATCAATGAATTAGAGTTCGAATTGCTTTATCACGCACCTTATTCGCCACATTGAGCGGCCTCGCATTATTTTCTATTTCCTTCTATTGCTCGGTGGTAAAAGATTTGCCAGTACTGAAGAGTCTGCGGTTGATGGCTATTTTAGTTAGCTAAACAGTTCTTACTATAAAAAGGGTATCGAAGCTATTGCATTACGCTGGGAAAAGTGTATCGAGATACATGGAAATTTGGTTGAGAAATAAAGAAATTTGTTCCCAAATTTGTTGTGCTTTCACTGTTAGGTCGGCTAATTTTGGCACCGCACTCGTAAGTTGTAAAAACAACTAAACGAGAATTTTTAAAAACTCAACATAATCTGCAAATTTACTGTTTTGGTAGTTGTTTATTAAAATACTAAAAGAACTACTCAAAACAACAGTTACTGAAGTACAGTATTTTTGGTTATTTTAAATGACTATCTAAATTAGTCGTTTTTTATTTTCTCATAGAAAAATTACTACAATAATAGTTAAAACAACTACTACTGTTTACTACCCGAATGGCTTATATGTAGAATATTCTGATTGTAGCTTTTTTGAACTTTGGAGGTTCTTGTAGTCCTTTTTATTCAAACTTAAGACATTTTGTTCTTATGAGGCTTATTATGTTATGCAACTCTTGCATTATATATAGTTTTTTCAAAAATAAAAATTACAAATATAGGGAATTTTGACCCATTTCGACAACTTATTCGATAGTGTTGCAAGTTCTTCGCATTGTAGTAGGGTGTAGAAATTTGGCCAATGTATGTAAAATGACGCCTTTTATCATAATTTTTGAGAGCAGCCAGCAAACTCCACCAAGTGGTCAAAATGGGCCGCCTTAATATGCATTCAATATTTAAAAGATCAAGTTCATAAACTTAATGCTCCACGTTGAAGGCCAAAAAGAAAAAAAATGTTTCAATAATAATTTTTTTATACATCAAAATCTATTGGAAGCTATTTAAGGACGAACTGTCACACGTTGGATACCAAAAAATTGTCAGATTGCCAAGTATTAATCTGTGTAAATAAACTTTAAAAGATTTAAACAGTTATAAAAATTATTTATAGTTAAAATAATTTATTTATCTGAAAACAACAGCTCATAATAATACATATTTGCATAATGGTTAAGGTTATGCTATTTCGATAGAAAATTCAATGTGCTTAATTTTTGAAAATAAATTTTTCACACAGTTTATTGTATGAAATAATAAATCTCTCTTATATTTTCAAATATAAGTGTCACCCTTTTTATAATCCCGGTATCCATCAAACATATATTTACTTGTGATATGTTTAGCTTTCTACATGCGCACTATAACCCCACCACAGAATCATATCAAAATTTAATCCACAGTGTGGTTCTGTGTAAAAAAAAAAGATGTTATTTATTTTAATAGAGAAGAATGAAACAAATTCGCACAATTTCACATAATTTACCCTTAGAACACGGTCACAGTCAAGTGTGACATCGCAAAAAATCCATACACTGCGTGACATAACTATAATTACAAAAATTTGTTGCTATTTTTTCTAATATTACAAACATTGTTTTAAAACTTATAACTGCCTTTAAGAGTGTGATAATTGATCTCTTATTGTATACAATTTAAGAGAATACTTAATTGATTTGTATAATAATATTTTGTTAGTGTTTCATAACTACCCAGCAAACCGCACAAAAAAAAATAATACTGGAACACAACTGATATTTTTGTATAACCCACCATGTTAGAAATTATCAAAGGTAGAATTTCACTAGGAAAACACTATATAGTTTGCAAAGCATGTGTTTTGCCTGTAAGACCAGCAAAATTCTTTGTCAATATTATTTTTACCAATATTACAAGCGATTAGAAACGTTTTTTTTTTTTAATATTTTATTATATTTCACACATTTAAATATAATGTAAAAGATGAAGACCAAACTGTATTGCTGCTTTTTAAATGTGTTTTATAATAGATATTTCTCAAAACTAATTTAATGTAATAATAATAATAAAATATTAAAAGCCCCACATTACTTTAATTACCAACGTTATGCCTACGGTGCACAGTGGAGAGAATCAAATAAAAAGTGGTAATAAATATAGAACTTCTTAACTACTGAACCGATTAAGACCAAATTTATATGTAATCGTTAAGGAGGAGTATAGCTTTCAGAAAATTAGTTTTGAAGTCACCCTGTGTTAACACAGGGTGAGCACTAATGTACCAAAGTAGACCACATCAAGTACAAAAAACGTTTAAAATGCTGTAACTTCTGCAATTATAAACCGATTTCGATAATTTTAAACTTTTTGAATCCGCTTGATGAGATTAATAAAAAACATGCTTACGGTAATATGTTAAATCTTAAAGTTTAAAAATTGTGTGATGTTGAACATTAAAATTTAAATTTTTTGTCAAGTTTTTTTTAGGTTTTAAGTTAATAACTCCTTTATAATAAATGGTAAGACATTGTGTATTGAAACTTTTATCATTAATGTTGTGCTTAAAGTTTAATTTAATTATCTGTAACCGTTGAGTAAAGAAAAATCTGCAAAGTCAATTTTTTTGAAATAGGTCAAAAAAATTGTAAAATTTTTGAGAAAAAGTAACTTCACTCATACGTTTTTTTTTATAATCCAGTAGAAGAAAAGTAAATATTTTTTTAAATATTCGAAAAGAACAGGCTTTGAGAATAGTTTTAAATGAAAGTATTATTAATTTTGGACATGCACCCTACACCCAGCATTGATCGAAAATGACTAATTTTCAAGCAAAATTTCAAGTTTACACACGTGGGCAACAAAACGATTAACGATTACATATACTTTAGGTCTTAATCGGTCCAGTAGTTGAGAAGTTCTATATTTATTACCACTTTTTATTTGATTCACTCCACTGTGCGGTGGCAAGTTAGCTCAAATCCACGGTTGGCCACTATTATCAATCTGGTAACAGGACAATACTGTCAAGATTGTTAATCCCGCGTTCTGCCAAAGCAAAACCGACCGTCGCCGACGCTTTGCCAGCACTGTGCCAATTGTAGCAAATTATGAAAAAATAAACAATTATTTTTATTTGTTTATGCAATTTTAATCAATTTGCAATAAAATGAAGCGTGGTTCATATCTAAGAGATTTTGAGAAAGAGCAAATTTCAACCCATTTAAAAAGTGGCTTAAGTTTTCGGGAAATTGTTCGAAAAATTAAACGTTCACATGTAGTTAGCACAAATTTCGCAAATAATACGAGTGCTTATGGTAAAAATAAAACAGGCGTCGAAAAATAATCAATGGTAAATGTGTCCAAATCAACCATAATAGGATCTTAAAGGATTTAAAGAGAATTACTCTCCAAAAGCTGATGTATGTGCCAAGGTTATTATCCCGCCACAAAAGTGATCGAGTTGAATTTGCAAAAACGAATTTACAAAACATCTACACGCAGAGAAAAATTAAGCTATTTGCCAACTGAAATTTGGTTACTACGACTCAAATTCGGTTATTAGGAATTTCAGTCGGTTGGCAAAACTGAACATTAGTTTTCACAACAAAGTGCGGTTAGTTCAACTGAATTTTAGTTGCTAGACCTATAAAATTCAGAAATCTATTATAAATAACGTTTTACTAACTGAAATTATAAATTTTTACCATTAATATAAACTTTTCAATTCGGTTGGCACTTTATTTATCTGTGTGTAGAGAAAGGTCAGTCAATAATCGCTGTTGTTGGTGAGACCGTTTTTCTGATGAAAAAAAGTTCAATCTTGATGGTCCAGATGATTTTAACTGCCATTGGAGAGACATATGAGTCATTCTCTATGAAAACACCGAAAAAAATGAAAAATTGTTGCTGGACTATTTTGGATTTTGTTAAAATTTTGTGGAAATGTTCCTAAGGGTTCCAAGAACCAAAATCCAAGAGGATTTAATTTTTGCACACGGCACTACCGGTTCACGCAAAATAAAAAAACTAAAAAGTCTTGTTTTTGTGCGTAGTGGTTTGAGCTGTTAAAATTTTTCTGCTAGAGATATCTACATGATGAATACATTGTTTTAAAGCTGAAGGATTATAGTTTCTATCAAAAATATAAAATTTGACTTAATTCATACACCCGAAAAATAACGTGGTATTGAAAATAAGCATATTTCATTGGTTTTTTGTGTTTTTCAATGAACTCCAGTGTCGGCGCTAATGAATATAAAAGCATAATAATTCTCAGATACAAATTAGACATGTCGGAGAAAAATACAAAATTAAAATTGGCTCAATCTGGCAACTCGTTATGAAAAAATCGTTACTTGAAATTTGGAAATTTTGAAAATTTGCATATTTCAGGCTACAATTTGGTCATGTTTGTTAGCAGATACAAACTTGAAAATTACAGAGTATTTACTTCCTACTTTTAACTTTATAACACTTCAAGACCCGTTTAGTTATTTTCACTCCTCTCGGATTTACAGGGTTTTAAAGAAAAGCCTTTTTGATTTTTTGTATGTATTTTTATACTTCCCTCAATTGTTATATACAGAGAAATTAAAATAAAAACAAGTATTATTATGAGGTAACAAAGAATAATTATGGACTAAAAATTTATTTAATAAATTCAGTATATTTTTGATGTTAAAAAATTTTACATTGGTGGCAAAAAATATTCAAATGGTATATTTTTATCATTTAAAGTAGAAAAGTTATAGTTTAAATGCGGGTAATTAAGAATCGTGGAATAAGTTTTATATTATTTTCATAAAGTATTTGTTCTTATAATATTCGGAGTTTCAAAGTTATCAGAAGCTGAAAACTTTCGTACTTTTAACTGACTGTGAGAAATCGGAGAGAAACTGTGGTAGTTTCTTGAATTTTTAGTTGTGCAAACATCAATATATCTTTTTGACAAAAAGTTTTCGATAGCATCAACATCAGGAATGGATACAAAAAAAAAAATTTATACCAGGAATTTGGGTGGAACAAAAATCAAACATTGCTGCAGGTGTTAGGATATGATGATCCGCAGTTCGCTGTAGACTTGCTTTCCTTACAGTCTGCTTAATTGTACCTCCTGCTACGTCACAAGGACTTTTGCCATGAGAAGTGTCAAAAAAATGCCACTCAGCTTCTAAGCCGAAATCGTCTTTGTAATGACAAAAGTTGATAAAATTTTTTTTATTTTTGTAAAATTTTTGTAAACATAAAAAATCTACTGAATTTATTAAATAAATTTTTTAGTCCATAATTATTCTTTGTTTCTTCATAATACTACTTGTTTTTATTTTAATTTCTCTGTATATAACAATTGAGGGAAGTATAAAAATACATACAAAAAAATCAAAAAGGCTTTTCTTTAAAACCCTGTAAATCCGAGAGGAGTGAAAATAACTAAACGGGTCTTGAAGTGTTATAAAGTTAAAAGTAGGGAGTAAATACTCTGTAATTTTCAAGTTTGTATCTGCTAACAAACATGACCAAATTGTAGCCTGAAATATGCAAATTTTCAAAATTCCCAAATTTCAAGTAACGATTTTTCCCTAACGAGTTGCCAGATTGAGCCAATTTTAATTTTGTATTTTTCTCCGACATGTCTAATTTGTATCTGAGAATTATTATGCTTTTATAGTCATTAGCGCCGACACTGGAGTTCATTGAAAAACACAAAAAACCAATGAAATATGCTTATTTTCAATACCACGCTATTTTTCGGGTGTATGAATTAAGTCAAATTTTATATTTTTGATAGAAACTATAATCCTTCAGCTTTAAAACAATGTGTTCATCATGTAGATATCTCTAGGAGAAAAATTTTAACAGCTCAAACCACTACGCACAAAAACAAGACTTTTTAGTTTTTTTATTTTGCGTGAACCGGTAGTGCCGTGTGCAAAAATTAAATCCTCTTGGATTTTGGGTTTTCAGACCCTAAATATCATTTCCAGTTAGTTTGAGTAAAATCTAAGATATGCCAGCTTTGCCGATTTGGTGATTTCATACAGAATAACTCATATGTAAGAAACTACGATATTTCTCAAAATAAAATTTCGGAGGCGGATACTTAATAGTTTGGGGCGCTTTTTGTTTGGACGGTATGGATAATTTGGCATTTTCTAGCACCAGCATGAATTCTTGAGAAGACATTACAGTATTAGAAAAAAAATTGGTGCCATTTATTGAAAATAGCAACGAAGAAGAATGTAAGTCGTCAGACGATTTAATTTCTATCATCAAAAAATATAATGGCCCGTATGTTCTTCGGATCAAAATCACATTGAGAATATATGGGGACTATTAAAGTGTTTTTCATCTAGAGAAGCAGTTATTTATAGTGTCCGACCGAACAGTTCGGCCAAAAACCTATATTTTGTAGGTTTTTTGATATATTTTTGTATTGGAAACATGTATGTTGAGCTGATTTAATTCGATTTTGTGTATAAAATTTAAGAGAAAAGCCGAAGTTTAGCTATAAAGTTAAAAGTTCGGCCGCCGAATTATTTTCAATTTGGCAGAACTTTCTGAGGACGAACAGTGAATTCATTGCTTAACTACAGACTTTTCTTCAAATTTGACACTCAAAATAGCATCTAATCAGCTCAATAAACATTTTTCCATCCGCCAAATTTGTCCATAATGCTTTAAAATACCTAATACAGACCAAAAGCATTTTCTAGCCGAACTGTTCGGTCGGACACTAGTTATTTATGCTTGGAGATCTATAACGGAAGAACTTTGCATAAATCTGGTAGACAGTATGTTTGATCGAATTTTTGAGCTAATAAAAAAAAAATGAGGCGTCACGCATTATTAAAACTGCTGTTTTTAAATATTTTTCTTAAATTTTTGTAAATTTTGATTTATTAAGTTATGTGTATCTATAGTTATGAAATACTAATTGATTTTGTCATTCCTTTTTAAATAGTAAAATAAACATAAATTAATTTTTTTTTTTTTTGTTGAATATAATAAATTTTCCATTGGTTTCACATTTATGCCTGTTAAACTCTTCTACTTTTTTTTTAACTTACGAAGTTTAGTGAAATTAATGTGTAATTATAGTTTTGCAACGCAGTGTATAAACTAAAAAATAAAAATAATAAAAAAAAACAAAATGTTTAATTTAATTTAAATTATTTTATAGTTATTGCATGAAACTAATGAGCTTCGACAGTAAGGGTCAGTAGATGATTTCATTTTAAATTGATGATTTGTTTATTAAATAATTTAAAATTATTATAATCCTTTCAGATGTCAAATCTGATTTAAATTAAAGAATCAAATTAAATTGTGGTGGATTACTTTTAAATTTTCCATCACATAAATAATTTAGATAGGTTTTTGTATTTGTAGCCAAAATAATATAATTTTAAATCGTTGACCTTTGGGGCTCAATGAATTTAGAGATAATCTTTGACATCGAAGGCTATAAAGTTACACTCCGAAAATTCTTCACTTAACTATATGTCAGTCTTTCGAGTAGACAACGGTAATAGTAATTTTTAACTTAAATCGTAGTTATTATACTTTTTAAAAAAATAACCATTTTTTACAGTCATTATTAAAAGTAACTAACCAAAAATACCGCATTTTAGTAACAGTTTTTTACGTAGTCATTTTGGCAACTTCGCAAAAAGCTCAAAAAAAATAATGAAATGCGTGTGTTTAAGTAAATTTTAAATATTTTTATTGTTATATAATTGCTTTCACTAAATAGCAAACAAAATAAAAATGTACTAAAATTGCAGTTATTTTTTAATAGTTAATAATAACTAAAACTTCTCGTAATTTTTATAAAAAATGTAGTCATCGTTATTAAGTACATTTGTATTAGTTTTAAGTGTAATTTCGAGTCGTTTCTACCTACATAATGCACTGAGTGTACCTTATTCACCTGCTTCCAATTTAAAAGATTTGGTTCGCCAAAATTTGCCGCCAAAAATAAGGTCTATTTCCAATTTAGTTATTCTATCTTCTTTTTATAAAAGAATAGCGTAACTGACTGACACACTTAACATCGCTCGGCCTATACTGCTGGAGCTAGAAACTTAGGAAAAGGGTCCCTCTTGGCGGCCTCCCTTTGGCTGAAACCCTAAAATTTCATATTTTTATGTGCTCTTTCGGTTATGACTTAGCTCCTTGGTGTGGTACATTTTGGAATTTGGTTAAATTTGGTCTCTCCTTAGGCGGCCTGGCCAAACCGCTTCTGAAACTAGGTTTATATAGTTAGGTATATCGTACATTTTCACTGAAACATGTTTGAAAATTGTGGTGGTTGGGAACCGATTATGAAAGATTTTCTTTGAAGATGGGAGATAAGTTTAGATTATGATTTGTAAATTGTGTAACTTCAATTTAAAACAAATACAACGTCGCCTGGAAATACATAGAAATATTAAATTTTTAAGAAATTCAAAACACAAGAAAAAGTTGCGTATCTTATTTCCTAAAGCCGATACAAATATATTATCTAGAGGCTTTCCCTAGCTTTTAAAAGAATTTGATTTATTTTTAAAGTTAAGAATCTTTTCAAATTTGGGGAAAAATCAACATACAAAATTTAACCGAAATTAGCCTGAAGTATAGAAGGCGGCAGTAGTTTGAAAAAAATTACTTTCGTGAAAAGTGGCAACCTTATAAAACATATGTGTTAAGTTTCAAGGCGCCACGTTGTTTAGTAGTAGTTTTTTTTTTTTTGGAGAAATCAAAACTAAACGATCTCAGTGAATTTGTAAACATGGAAAAAATAGGTTACCGTTAGCTTCAGTCCAACCAATATTAAAGCCGAGCTAGATTATATTCTGGGAGAGTCTTTTTTTTTTTTTTTTTTTTTTAAAAAAGAGAGGCAACACTCAGGAAATACTTCCTATATTTAGTGTGTTGCTTTCTTTGGAAAGGGATAGTATTGAGATGAAAGGTGGGGAAAGATGAAGGGCTTCAGACATGGCAACACTGTAATTGCGCGAGATGATAAGTCTTAGAACAGTTGTTGCTCACCACCTGATGGAGAGTTGGCGAACTTATTGAAGCTTTTTGGTTCATAGCCCTGATTCATTATTTTACTTCGGTGGGGTTAATTGCTATGGGAACACCGAAGGTGGACATTGCGATACGTATGAGGGATAGAAAAAACTCATACATATTAATTTGATGTTGCCGGCACCGGGGATCGAACCCGGGACCTTCTGTGTAAAAGTCCAACGCGCTAACCATTACACCACAACGCCCACTAGTCTGCTCCTTCGTTTACGGCTATAAAATATTGGGTGGCAGAGTTTAAACGAGGCCGTACGAGCTGCCAAGTCGAACACCGTAATGGTCGACCAATTGAGGTGTGCACACCAGAAACGGTTAAGAAAATAGACAAAATGGTGTTGGATGATCGTTGGCTGAAGGTGCGTGAGCTGGCTGCAATGATAGACATATTAACCGAAAATTTGGAGATGAGAAAGCTGTGCGAAATATGGGTGGACTGGAATGGGAGAATCGTGACCAAAGAAGGCAGTTCCATCTGCAAACAAGGTCAAGACGTCTGTTTTTTGGGATGCGCTTTGCTGATTTTTATTGCTGCGTTTAAGTGATGAAATTAAGGAAAAAAAGACAGCATTTGATGAAAAGGAAAGTGTTGTTTCATCAATACAATGCACCAGTTCATTAGTTCGCCAGCCAAAATGAATTAAAGTTCGAAATGCTTCATCACGGTTCTTATTCGCCAGATTTAGCTCCCTCGGATTATTTTCTATTTTCAACCTTGAAAAATGGCTCGGTGGTAAAAGATTTGCCAACAATGAAGAGGTGGAGTCTGCGTTCGATGGCTATTTTAAGGAGCTAGACAGTTGTTACTATAAATAGGGTATCGAAACTATTGTATATCGCTGGGAAAAGTGTGTCGAGCTGAAAGGAGATTATGTTGAGATATAAAGAAAATGTTCCCCTAACTTGCTGTGTTGGGACCGCCGGTCGGCTAATGTTGGGACCGCCTTCGTATCTTAACCGATTATTCAGTAAAAATATGTATCTCAAAAATCAGTTTGCTTTACAACAAACATCAATTGTTTTCCGATGTAAAATAATATCATAAAAAATTAAATAAAACTACAGTTTAATTTAATTTAATAAGTAAATCTACAAATTTATTTGTAGTCATCATATAATAATTCAGTGCCTAAGATAAAACTCGATAAAGCTCGAGTACACCATGAAACTCGATTTTCGAGCTGGCGAACTCGTCGAGTACCTCTAGTACAGAAATTTCACTTTTTGTTCGTTTAAACTTAAATTTTTTTTTTGTAATTCTGAGAAATTACATAAAATTTATAAAATCTGCCTATTTTCACACATTTGTATTTAAGAGTTTTCTTGAGTTTTTTTTTCGAGTAGTTGTTCGCCAAGACCAGAATTTTCATCAGTTTCCTTTGAATTTTTGAATAGAAAATCTGTTAATGTAAGCAACTTCAAAAAATAAAAGTTTGTAACAAAATATTTTTAAAAAAATTGTGTAATCAAATGTTTAAAATCAGCATATTTTAACACATTGGTATGAAAGCAGTGTTCGGTTCGTCGGATTGCCACGAAATTTGAAACTAAGGTTCTGCTAAAGTATGAAATATATATACATAAGTATATATAAGTTTGTAACAAGTTTAAAAAAAAAAAATTATAAAATGGCATCGAACTTTAAAAAGGAGCTATTGTCTACAATTTTGTATGGAAATGGTTCAGTTTCTTCGAGTAGTTCTTAGCCGACTGCGGAATTTTTATAGAAACACTGAATTTTTATCGAAACACTTGAGCTATCTATGAGTATAGCATAGTGCCAATTAAAAAAAAAAAAAAATTAATTTTTTTGCGAACTTATTAAGTTTTTTTTTGAGTAGTAGTTGTCCAATGTTCATCCGAGTGAGGTGAGATTTACTGGCAACATTCTTTGGTAATTCTTATACTTATTTATAATATTAACCTTCTAACATGAGTTCAAACAAACAAAAAGTGCACTTTCACTACTTGATGGGGTCGCGCTACTCGTTAAATACTCGTGGGGAACTCTGCGTGCATCCGCTGATTTGAATAAAACTTAAATATGTTGTAGAGGGCAAACAAATATTACACACGCATTTTTTTAGGTGCGCTTTAGGTTTAGCGGCTAAAAAGTGGGGTTAAAAATTACTTAGTTTCACGTTTTTTAATATTTTTCTTGTATAAGTTATAAAACTATAGGAAAATTGGGTATCAAATGAAAAGTATTATAAAGACGCATCAACTGGTATATAAAACGTGTCCGTGCATGTCCTAACATTTTTGTAGTAAAAAAAGAAATATTTTTCGGATAACCATTTGTATGGGAAGTTGTTGTTGGTTTGAGCTCAAATTAACATATAATATGGCTTACTAGATTTTATCGGGGGGTGTCTAGGCTTTTTTAAATTTTCGTATTCGTTCGTCTTTATCACGACTGTTTTAACATATATTTCAAATATTTCAAATAAATAGCAACCCACAGGGACCCACATAATAGGCAATATGGGTATCAACATTTTTATTTTCTCGAGTACTTAAATACTGAATACAAAAAAATCTGAATTTATTTTAGACATGTTTTCATTTATAACCCCTAAACGTGCGATTGCTCTCCCAAAAAAATACTTGTCTTATATTTATTTGTCCTCAACAACATATCCAATTTTCATTAAAATCTACATATTCACCACTGTGTAGTTTCCTTGTTAGTCACCGTGACTTACACCGTACATGATCCATATTTATGTACGTGGACACAACAAAGGTATAGTCACATGAGAGTATTCGCAAAAAAGTCATCGGATACGGAGAGCAATGAAGCGCGAGAAATAAGTGACATACTATGATCACCACGACATACTATGATCACGACCAACGAAAAAAATATATAAAAACTATTTTTAATCAATTAATTTATATTTAAAAATGTTTGTTTTTATATTGTTATTTATGAATTCACCTCTTTTGATACGATGACACTCTTATATGATTATACGACACGCTCTTATAAGATTATACTCTTATATTCCCTAAACAAAAATTGTTCCAACACAGTGTTGCCAGGTATGTTGAGCATAAAATCGTCAAATTTTCCAATAAAAATCGTCAAAATCGTCATTATATATTCAAAAATCGTCAAAACAAAAAATATTTGTTACAAGTGGGATAAAGTTTTAATAAAAAAAAAGAATAATAATGTAATTCATATTTTCGGTGTAATATAATACGATTTTTTACACTTTTCTGTAATTTAAACTTCGAAAATCATTATATTTTATAACGATAGCACTTTAACTGTGAAATTTTTGATTATTTCAAATTTTTCATTTTGGGTTGGTTTTTAATATTGCTAAAGGTTTTTATTTATTTAAAATTATTTATTATTTTATTTATTATTTATATTATTTATTTTTATTTAAATATTGTTTATTACTGCATGTTTTTCCATTTATCAAATATAAATTGTGAATATTTTTGGATTTATAAATCAGAATATTCAAACTCGATGTTTGTTTCGCAAAAACTTGGATGCTTTTTTTTTTTTTAATTTAAAAAATATTTTATTTTTATCTCAATCTTACACTAATTAAATTTTATAAAAATATAAATATTAAAAAAGCAGGGTTGGCATTCAATAACGTTTCATAATAACGATTGGCTATCACAGTAACACTAATAGCGGAATGGAAATTTAAAAAAAGCGATTCCATTAAAGTCATGTTTCTTCTTATGTAAACGGTTTTAGTTTTTTATTTAACCTGTTTGATTTTGAAATATCTTTAACTAGTCAAAATAACGCTAAAATACCGAAACGGCGATTTATAACGTTATTTTGTTGATGTAGCAAAATTTAATGGGTAGAATTTTGAAATAAATCCTGTAAAGACACATGCCACTATTGGAATCGTAGCTTTAAAACGTTCATAACGGAATTGGTGTGGCCGTTGCAGGCAACTGCTACTGTAATGAAAAGGTAGTGTTGGCCAACCATGAAAAAAGTAAGCACATACACAGGGATCTTCTGCTGTAAATATTTGTCGTTGTTTCAGTTGTAATACAGTATCTTTATTTTTAAGTAAAAAACAGTCATTTGTAGAAGAAATTTAATTTTTGACTACAATTGTAGTTCATTTAAGAAACAAACCACATTAAATTACAGTATTATGATTTTACATTCATTTTATACAGTATTTTTTTTTATTTAAAAAAATAAAACAAATTAATATTTGTTTATTTTTTACTGCACTGACTGAACCACTCATTAATAATAAAATTGCAGTTAATTTTTTGAACAGTAAAAAACTCATGACTATGTTAGTTGAATTTACTAAAATGTAAGTCGTTCTTTTTTCAAGTGAAATATCATTTGTTTTTAGCTACATTTGCAATGGTCTTTACCTTTATTAAGTGCAGAAAATAAATTAAAATAAACCTAACATGAATCCATAAAATAGCTTTTTTGCTAAACTTTCAATAAAAAATAGTTTTTAATTTTAACGAAATAATAAAAATCCTAAAAATAGATCCGGTGATTTTTTAATAATAGCTAATAAACATGTTTTGCTGACATATTAAACGTTTGTCAAAAAATCGTCATTTTGGAAGCTAAAATCGTCCAATCGTCATTTAGTAATTTAGGTACTAAAAATCGTCAAAATGACGATAAATCGTCAAACCTGGCAACAGTGCTCCAACAGATGATTTGATTTTTTTTGCAACCCGTTTTTTTTCTCACCATTTCAAACAATAAAAAAAGACTTCAACAAAAAAACTACAATCAAAAGAGATGTTAAATGTTTGATATCAGGGCAGTGTTGCCACCAACAAAATCGAAATTACACATGGATCGTGCCAAAATTACACATGAAATGACAAATTACACATGCTTTCTTTTTGAAACAAAATAACGTTTTTTTTTTGTTTGAATTTTCAAAAATGTCTCTTTTTGTTTAATTTTTAAAAAACTTAACGATTTTTTATTTCATATACCATTTTATAAAGTAATCTAAACTTAAAAATAAAGAAATTAAATATTGAGATTAAATTTATATTGAAATTAAATTCCGTTTTCGAGATATTTATAGTTTCCAATTTTTGTTCTTCATGTTTTGAGTAGGCTCAAAATTTGTTCCGCCATTTCTATGAATTCCTTCTTTCGTAAATAAAATCGATGAAATGGTATCAGATGACAGTTTATTTCTTAAATCTGTTTTACAATTGTATAAACTGCTAAATATTCTTTCTGCTGCAGCGTTTGAAAAGGGTAAAATAAGAATATAGTTAATAACTATTTGCAAAGTAGAAAATAATCTGTCTCCCAAGGAATTTGTTAATTTAAAAACCTTTTTCCAATATTCTTCCGGATCCATATTACTATGAAGTTCAAATTGGTTAAAATCTAAAAGTGCATGCTGTCGCCATTCATTATCAAGTTGTTGCAATATTAAAATTGTAGGAAGGAAATCTTTTTTTAAACAAATACAATGATTGAGGTTGAAAAGATTGTGCAATTTTTGGATCAACTATAATCACAATTGTATAAATATCATCACTAAAATCAAATCTTGTTTTTATTTGCCGAATTGTCTCTATATAAAACTCCCGACAATCTTGAAGTATAATTGTTTTTTCAAAATTAGAGCATGTCGTCAGAGATTCATGAGCACCAACACCAATGTATATATCATTAACGTTTATATATATATTTTTATCTGAATGGATTGGGATTTTAAAACATCCACTTTTATGTAATTTGAATAAAAAGTTTGCATTATTTAATTTATTTCGGATTTCATTTTATACAATACTGGCTTTTCTGATTGAAAAAGAATATTAAATAAAGTTAAAATTTCTAAGGCATACGATAAAAATTTGAAATAAATTTTGGTTTTTTCATCATCTAATGCCTGCAACATCGATTCAGTAGTCCTGAAGGGATCTTCAAAAACTTCTAGTCTTAATAAAACTTCTTAAAGACTCATATTGCTCTAAAACACGATTAACACATGAATGTAATGAAAGAAATCTTGTAATGGCAGGGGATAATATTTCATGGACACCAGTCTGTTATTCTTCTTTTGTAATGCTAACAAGTGTGCAAAAGAATTTTTATTAGTTAAAATGAAAAATGTTTTGTGATAGAAAGAGACGTACATAGTTTTTTTAAACCAAGTGTTGGAAACTATTTTAAACAATAAAGTAATATAAAAAAATAGTGCTCAAAAACGTAAAAATTTGAAATTACACATGAATTACACATTCAGCCAATTACACATGGGCTACACATGAAACGAAAAATTACACATGATATGTGTAATTACACATGAAGTGGCAACACTGTATCAGGGAAAGTATTAAAAAAAATGTTCTGCTCATATTACCAGTGATTTAAGATGAACCACATACCAATTATATGAGATATTCAAGAGCACACAAAAAAGTTTGACAGTAGAATCTACTGAAAATGATAAAATAACTGTAAATTTAGTTAAAAAGTCGACAACGGTAATTACCTATAAAAACTTGAAAATTTGGTTATTTTCACCTGATGAAAAAAAAAACTCAGTAAAAATAACTAACAATGTCGTAAAAATAACTTGCAATTTTTTACTAAAAAACATTTGAAACAATTAAAAAAATGGGTCTATGGTATAGTTTTTTGACAAAATGCCTTTATAGTTTGGCGGATGTAAATGCAGTTTTTTTTACATATAACGATTTAAAAATGCAATCAACCTGGCTCATTTCTATTGAAATGTAAAAACAACCAAGGGTATCCAAGATTATTGTATCAATCTCTTCTTTGGAAGATTCTCTAGCAGATTAGTGCATAAAACATTATTCCAGCTTGCGTTTAAGGGTTTAATTTTTTTATTTGAAAATAGGCCTTTTTTTGTAGTTTTTTTTAATTAATTGGGTTAATTTTACAAAAATCGGATAAAAATGGGTTAAATATTAATAAGAAAAATAGTATATAATATTTGAGATACATATTCTATTAAAAAAAAGTTATTTTTCCCGATTTTTATAGCTAAACTAGCAATTTACCTTAACAAAGAAATAAGTGTTTCAGCAAGAAAACGATTATTTTAATATGATGCATAGCTTTCCGAGATGAACACAACTTTTAGTGTGATATGTGAATATCTCTGAAAAGTATATATGCAAAAAAACCGCGAAAAATGTTTATATTTGAAAAATTTTTTGTGATATGTACTAAAACGGAGGTTTTGTTAAGAAAACTTTTCCAAATATAAAAATTTTTAACTGAACATTCCGAAACATACTTTTGAAATGTATTGATATAATATCATACTAAACGCTGTGTATTTAACGATTGAATTCGCGGAAACCGAATAAATTTAAAAAAAACTTTCAACAGCGAGTTATTTTAAGCTTTGGGAATGAAATATGTACTATAACTTTGACTACTGGTCTTGTGCTTAGATTTTAACAGAAATAAATTAGATTTATTGCACACAGAGAAAAGTTTAGCTGTTTGCCAACTGAAATTCGGTTACTTCGCCTCATATTCGGTTATTACGAATTTCAGTCGGTTGGAACAATTCACATTAATTTTCACAATAAAGATCGGTTAATTCAACTGAATTTTAGTTGCAACACCCAAAACATTCAGAAATCTAATGTAAATATCGTTGTACTAACTGAATTAATAAGTTGTTACCATTAAAATACACTTTTCTATTCGGTTGGAATTTTATTTCTCTGTGTGTGCATTGGCAAATTTTTGTATTGGGTATACAAGTTAATAATGTCGATTTGGACAACATATGGCATAACTATTACATATGGTTTGTGTCAATAATAATAAATATGGTATTTTGGAGGGTAAACATTATAATTCAGTATTCGATAGACGCCAACGTGTAAACACACATTTTTTTCAATCGCTATAATAATGTCGAATTTTGTGTCTAAAAAAGATATTTTGAGGGGTCTGATAACCTTCTTTCATTTGAAGAAAATTGCTGCTAATTAATCGAGAAGCTTACAGTCAACATGCACCCACTCAAGGAACTTGTGAACTATGGTTTGCGCTATTCAAAAGTGGAGATTTCGACACAGAAGACAAGGAGAGGTCTGGTCAGCCGAAAAAGTTTGAAGATGAGTAATTGGAAGCATTACTCTACGAAGATTGTTGTCAAACGCAGGAAGAACTTGCATTATCATTGGGAGTTACACAACAATCCACGTTTAAAAGCATTGGAATTCATTCAAAAGCAAGGAAATTGGATCCCATATGAATTGAAGCCGAGAGACGTTGAAAGGTGAATTTGCATGACGGAAATGCTGCTTGAACGCTACAAAAAGAAATAATTTTTGCATCGTATTGTTACTGGTGATGGAAAATGGATACATTACGATAACCAAAAGCGCAAAAAGTCATATGTAAAGCCCGGCCAACCCAACGCCGAATATCCATGGTGCCAAGGTAATGCCCTGTATTTGGTGGGATCAGAAGGATGTTTTGTATTATGAGCTGTTGAAATCGGATCAGACGATCACAGAGGACTTATACCGAACACAATTGATTCATTTGAAGAGATCAGTCAACGAAAAACGACCAGAATATTTGACCAGACACGAGGCCATAATCTTCTACCATGACAACGCTCGGCCACATGTTGCAAGAACGGTCAAAAACTATTTGGAAAACTGTGGATGGGAAGTTTTGACTCACCCGCCTTAGCCCAGACCTTGCCCCTTTTGACTACCATTTGTTTCGATCAATGCAGAACGACCTTACTGGAATACGCTTCACTTCAGAACAAGGTATCAGAAATTGCCTTGATTCATTCTTTACCTCAAAACCGGAGCAGTTCTTTTGGCGCGGAATATATATGCTACCAGAAAGATGGAATAAATAGTTTCTAACGAAGGACAATACTTTGAATAATGTATCAATTCATTTTGTTATTATAATAAATGCATTTTCAAGTAAAAAAATCGACATTATTAACTTGTATACCCAATATATATAAAACATCATAAAAATGAGTCAAACTTTAAAGTAATTTTGCAAAAAAATCATATCAATAATAACAAATTTAAACTAAACAAGAACTTTTAAGAACTCGACGAAGTTTTGTATTTTTAAAATAACTTACAAAACTTAACTGTTTTGTTAGTATTTAATAAAATACTAAAATAACTGCTTCAAACAACTGTTACAAAAATTCTGTGATATTGGTTCTAGTGGACTATGTATTATAAATGATGTGGTTTGTTTTCTTTTTGGATTGAGCATAAAGCGAGTCGATTTGACACAAACGCAATCTTGCAACCTCTTTTTAAGTGGAGTAAAGGAAAATTCTTTATTCGGCTTAAACCTAATATTCGGTAAAGTGCCGAATACACTAATCGTGACATCTCTCCACTCACAAAAGTTCTACAGTTACTACATGACAGTTATTTGCGTAGTAATGCGTTTGTAGTTATTTTAACTGCAATAGCAATTGTTTTAATTAAAACAATTATTTTTAATGTTTTTGAGGGTTGATTTTTAAACACATTTTCAGTAAAATGTTTAATAACGAAAAAATCTTAATTTCAATTTAAGTATTTGCGGTATCATTTAAATATTTAAAAGAAATCTTTAGTTAATTTATACGAGGGCGGATCAATAAGTCCGTGACTTTCGTACTTCCCTCGTAGTTATATGAAATGCAACACTGCTCCCATCAAGCACCACCTGTTAATAGACTACTGTCGAATTTTAAGCAAGTTCCTTTATTTACTTTGCGTTCAACGGCTGTACAAAACATACAACGTCGTGGATTTTTTAAAAATGGAAAAAAGTGAATTTCGAGTGCTCATTAAACATTATTTTTGCAAAAACAAAAAACAGTCAATCAAACCAAGGAAAAGCTTGATAAATACTATGGGGACTCTGCACTATCGATTTCAATGGTAAAAAAGTTGTTTACTGACTTTCGTTGTGATCGCACAAGTACAAATGACGCTGAACGTTCTGGATGGCCAATTGAGGTCAATACACCCGAAAATGTCGAAAAAATCCACGATTTGGTGTTGGCCGATCGAAGAGTAAAAGGGTGTGAGATTGTTGATGCCATAGGCATTTCATATGTCAGTGTGGTTTCGATTTTAAATGATCAGTTGGGTTTAAGGAAGCTGTCTGCAAGATGGGTGCCGCGTGGTGCTCTCGATTGACCATAAAAGTAATCGTGTGACAACTTCAAAGAATTGTTTAGAGTTGTTTAACCGCAATTCGAATGAGGTTTTGCGGCGTTTTGTAACTGCGGATAAAACATGGATCCATTACAACACTCCGGAGACTAAGCAGCAGTCTAAACAATGGGTTTCTTCGGGTGAACTGGCTCCGAAGAAGGCAAGTTTGTCGGCCAATAAGGTGATGGCAACAGTTTTTTGAGTTTTTCAAAAGGGAAAAACAATAAACGGCGAATATTATGCCAACTTATTGGACCGGCCAAGAAAAAAGTTCTTTTTCATCAATGCACGGGTGCACACATGTGCATTCTCAATGGTAAAATTCCATGAATTGGGCTTCGAATTGGTATCTCATGTCCCAAATTCCCCGGATTTAGCCCCCAGTGACTATAATTTATTTTCAAACCTAAAGAAATGGCTCAGTGGAAAAAGATTTAGCTCCAACGATAAAATTATTGATCAAACAAATGCTTATTTTATGGACCTCGAAAAATCCTAAGTGTATTGAGCTTAAAGGAGATTATGTTGAAAAATAAATTTTTTTTTGAAAAAAGAAAACTGTGTTTCATTCAAAAAGTCACGGACTTATTTATCCGCCCTCGTAACTTCTTTAATTACAAATGAAAATTTTCAATATCAATTCCAAATTATTTGCATTTCAAATAGAATACTTTATGATTTATTTGAAATTTTCTTGATTTCTGCTGAAATGCTAAATAAATAGTTACAACAAAAAACTATAATAAATTTTATGTTTAACAGATTTATGCGAGTTAATATGAAAGATCTAATATTATTATTTTGAAAATTTTAAGGAACCACACGAGATTTATGTTTAAAATTATATATAGATATTAGGGCGGGTCGATTTAAAAATCGCTCAACGTTCAAGGAAAATCGTATTCTAGGGATCAAAATAAGAAACTTTGCCGAAGGAACCATACCTCTAAAACGAATACTGATATCCCGACTTTTGACCCGTAGGGTCAAATTTTGAAAAAGCCCACTTTGATATTTCAGAAAGTAGGAGGAATCTCTCTAAGATTATGGGAGCTACTTCTTCTCCGGGAGACGCGCTAGCAGATTAATGCATAAATCATCATTCTAGGTGACCGTTAAGGGGTTAAAATTTAAGTTGAAAGAGAGCCTTTTTAACCGTGTTTTTATAGCAAAATGTACAAATCTCGGGATAGAGATATTTCAGAAAGTAGGAGGAGTCTTTCCAAGATTAGGGTCTCTATTTCTTCTCCGGAAGACGCTCTAGCAGATGCATGTATAAATTATATTCGAGTGGGGTTGGATTCGATTGGGACACTCTAAATGGGTCAAAGTGGAATTTTTCAAAATTTGACCCTACGGGTCAAAAGTCGGGACATCAGAATTTGTTTTAGAGGTATGGTTCCTTCGGCAAAGTTTCTTATTTTGATCCCTAGAATACGATTTTCCTTGAACGTTGAGCGATTTTTTTTGCCTCCATACAAATCGACCCGGCCTAATAGATATACATATATGTTCTAATGTTTGCAATCATCCAATATTATCAAATTATATGTTATGCGATATGATTATATCTTATTTAATATAAAAGCATATAAAAGCTTTTATATTAAATAAGATATAATCATATCGCATATCCAATATTATCAAATCATATCGCATAACATATAATTTGATAATATTGGATGAATGCAAAAATTCGAACAAAACTGTACCAAATCTCTCCTAATTGTATCTAAACGAATCTGATATTATACAGTTAGATGTAGTTTGATACAATTTAATCGGGACGCTTTTCGTATGAAATTTTATATAATTAATTATGGGGCCATATTAAGTTAGATACAATTATATAAACCCATATAACAGTTTTTTTTAAATCGGGTATAGCTTGTTTTCGATTTATTTTAAAAATTACATATTTACTATTTTTTGGTATATTTTTTTTAAAAACATTTTTAATTGTTGATGCTTTTTCAAGTTAAAGCCCACTGTATTTTTGAACATTTGCAATGACTTTTAAAGAGTAAACTTATTTCAATAGCACTTTGTTTATTGATTGAGATGCATACGGAATACACTTTTTTTCAATTATTTAAAACAATATATAAAAACTTTTACTTAATTGTTTAACAAAATCAAGAAAAAAAAACAAACCATAATTTGCAGGAAAACAATTGACTTTTAGGCCATACACTTTTTTTTGTTATACACATGATGTTTAAAAATAATGATGAATCATTTAAGTTAAGATTTGTATAAACTTCACTTGCCTTTTTTATGATATAATTTATTTTAAACTTTCTTTTTACATACAAATATTTTATTATATTTATTTTAAGTTATTAATAATTTTTTTTTTATTAAAGAACTTTCAGTTTTAGATATATAATATATATTCTTTAAGTAACACTCAATCACTCGATTTAATATGCGGTCGGTATATCGTCTTAAACTGGGGGGGAAAGAAAACACGTATACTCAGCTTCTTAGCTATAGAATAACTAAAATAAATTCTTTGTTGAGGTATTATTATTATTATTTAACAGAGATAGTTGTTGTTGTTGTTGACCATAAAATGGAAATCCATATGAGAAGCAAGCAGTGTTGCCAACTTTTTAAGAGCGAAAAGCGCAACAAAAAGTGTAAAAAGCACCAAACTATTTTTTTCTGTTTAATTTGTTTACGAAGTTAAATAAAGTTGACCATAAAACAGTTTTATGATTGTAGTTCGAGCCAAAATAAAGTAACCACATTTTTTCACCTACAATTTCGGTGTTTATTTCAGTATTTTAATCGTACTTTTGCGAACATATCTGCCAAACTTCATACAACAAAAGTGTTTTTCGCATCAATTCAACATGCAAGACCACTTAAAATGGAGCGAAAAAAGTGACATTTGATTGTAGTTCTCTTAAGAAAGTAAAATGTAGGATTTTCCAATACTTTTTACTGCAGTTTAACGGCTTTTTAATAAAATACTGGTCTCTTAAACCAAATTGCTTAAAAAGCACTTAAAGCAAAAGCACTTAGTGCAAAAGCACCAATTTAGTGCTTTTTCATGTTTTTGGCACCATGAGCAAAATTTTGGCGTTTTGTGACATTGAAAAGCAAAATAAATAATGCGAAAAGCACCAAGTAGGCATCTCCGTAAGGAAGTTGTAATTAAATGAGAGAATGAATATAAGAGAAGTTCTGTTGGAGCAAAATAATAGAGTCAATACTAAAAGAGACTACACATCTTTTTAGTGGGGGAAAATAGGGAGACTTAAGTTTCCAGAAGAACAATTATTTCTTAATACTTTATTTAATATATTGTCACCTAAAATTCATAAGGGCGTATCAACAAAAAAAAAATCAAAATCTAGTTTTTGATTGATTATGATGCACTAGAACAGGTGGCAAGATTTTTCTTCTTCTTAAGTGCACTATTTGAAAGGCCTTTGTTATGCAATATTTTTGAATTACAAAAATCCTTTTAAATTTCAATTTTATTGTCAAAATTACTAATTTTTTGGATGAAAAGCCTCCTAAAAAGAATCATAAAAGACACAAATATTTTGCGAAAATTAATACATCCAAAAAATGGTTCAGAATTGCCTAAAAATGTAACTAAATTTGAATATGTTGTAAACTCAAAAAAGATTCCCTGAATGATTGATTTTTGAGCCTATAGAATATTTTTAAATATTTTTTCTGAGTAATTTTTGAATCAGAACAAAGGGTCTTTTGCATTAACCACTTTCATACAAAAATTTTAAATTTGAATAATACATATATATATTTTAAGGTCATTACTGGCGCATTTTGGAGTTATTTTGCTGGCAGTGAAGATCAATTTCGCAGATTTACCTATGTATATTATATTTTTTAAATTAAAAACGTTCGGTCTTTTTAATTACATATTTATACTCGCAAATCGAGTTTCTGAGCTTTTTTTTTAATCATAATTCTTTAATTGAAATTTTTTTAAACTGTTTCATTGGCATTTTGAAAGGCGATTTACAACCATTGTAAAAATGTTTACCATTTTAATAGGGAAAATAAATATTTAAGCCTCAGATAACTTTTTTAGCAGAATTTTTTAATAAAACTGAGATTTTTGAAAATATTTAAGAAATTGTCCCGTGCCACCTTAAAATCGCTAGTCTGCCACTATACTGAGAGAACTATCTTCACTTCAGTAATGAATTTCTTCATAGCTGTAATGAAAATTGTCGCTGGAACTCGTCCATTGAAACATTTCATAGAATCTATGCAACAGGTTTCATTAAAATTAATGTTTATGTAATGTTTGCAGAATTAATGAAAATCTTCATAAAACTGATGAATCATTCCGATAATGAAGCGCTTATAGAATTAATGAAACAGTTTCATAAAATTGTTTAATATTAAGAAGATCTTTTGAATAATAAAACTAAGTCAATGAACCGCTTCATATGATTTTTTAAACATTTCATAGAAGTACAAAATTAATAAAAAGATACATTGAAATAATAAATGTTGAACACTTGCAAATTCTAAAGTTTAAAATGTATGAAAATTAATGAAATTATGAAATTTTGTGAAAAAAAACAAGTCTTTTAAATAATTTCATAGCTCTGAAGTAAATGTTAATTAAATTTTATAAAGAGACAATTTATGAAATTGAATAAATTTTTTTATGAAACTATGATATTTTATGAAAAAAAGTTTATGAAAAATTTCTTAATATTAATAAAATTTTTTGGATATAATGAAATAATATTTCATGATATCAGTGTAATTCTATCAGTGTACTGCACTAGTAGGCACATGTATTTTGAACTTTACTTCAACAAATAACGATTTTATGGACGAAATTGAAAAGGCCGTGGCAACAAGTGCTTGCACAGAAAGAGTTTATTGGATGAGTTTTAATGAAATTTTTTCACTAAACTAATGAAGTTTTTTTTTATTCACAATATAAATGAAAAATTTTTTCACCTGTGTGGAAAAGCTTCATAGTTTTAATGAAACTATTTTTAATTAAACTTTTTCATTAGTCGCATGCAATTTTTAATAACTTAAATGAAATTTTTCATAAAATTTTATGAAAAAATGCATTATTTTAATCAAAAGTTTCAATGGACGAGTTCTAGTGATATTTCGCAGATCTAATTCAAAAATTCATTGATATCAAATCGTAACAACTCACTTGTATGAAAAAAGTAACTCTTTTTCTATAATAACTGAGTAGGATTTGTTTGGCTCTATGCAATAAGTCCCAGGTGCAAAAAGTCCCAGTGAAAAAGCTCCAAGTGAAATAAATTCCAAAAAATAATATAAGTCCCGTCTCGGAAAAGTGAAATAAATTCTAAAAAAATTAAATAATTTCCAAAACAAAAACGAAACAAATCCTAGGTTTTTGTTGTTATTTCATCATGAAATAATTTCCAAAGAATAAAAATGAAATAACTCCCAAAAATATTCCATGCAACACAAATGAAATAAGGCCCAAATTAATTTTGCCAAATAAGAAATGTATGAAGTGTAAAAAAAATGATAATCACGCAGAAAAAACTTTATTTCGCGAAGCCGCCTGCGGTGTTCTTACGGAGGAAAAAAACCCCTAAGAGCGGCGAAGGCTGCCACCCAGAAGAACTTGTTTTTCAAATCAGATGTCGAATCCGTTAAAATCTTATATTTTTAAGACATCAAGTAACATTTATTTGACCTGTCATAACTTTTTATGTCCCAAAATACCAACCCACACCAAGATTAATTGTTTTTTAATAATTATTTTTTTAAAAGTCTATTTTATTAAAAGTTTTACGTATATATTAGTATCTGAAAGTTAAATAAACAGAAGGCCAATGCTCTACTCTTTTATTTAAGATAAAAAACAATCAATTAGCTGTTTAAATGACAAAGCTCTGACTGGTCAAATTATATTACTGTTTGGCGGCCTTCGGCCGCTCTTAGGGGTTTTTTCCTCCGTAGAACGCGGCAGGCGGCTACGCGAAATAAAGTTTTTTCTGCGTGCGACACAAAAAAATGAAATTGAAGCAATTTTTTTAAGTTTCCTTAAAACTCTTTTGTTTGATTTCATGAATCAGGCTTGACATTTAAGGTCTTATAACATTTAAAAAAAAAAAAAAAAATATGATTTGGGGCAATAATAATAATATTTTGGACAAACAAAAAACCGTCATAGCGCCCAATAAAAAATATTAATAATGTTAAAAAAATAATGAATTTTTGAAAATGAATAATTCCCACTAAAAATGAAATAACTCCCACAGCAAATGCAATAACACCGAACAAGAAAATAAAATAAGTCCCACGCTAAGTTCTGTTGGGACTTATTTCATTTCGGAATTATTGCATTATGAAATAACACTTAATAACAAAAATGAAATAACTTCTAAAAAATTAAATAACTGCAAAAGAACTGGGTATTATTTCATTTGAAACTACTTCCAAATTTGTATGAAACATTTTTGGGACTTATTTAATTTTTTTTTTTTTTGACTTTTTGCACCTGGGACTTATTGCATAGAGCCTTTTTTTTGTTAATTTTTTGTTTGGAAAAATACTAATATCCCAAAAAAAAAATTTTGCTTTATCAAATTTCTCATTTTCAATGTTGTTACATATTTTTGTTTCAATCATACTCTCAGAAAAGTTCTAAAGTTACAGTTATTCGTTCAGTAATGCGTTTGTAGTTGTTTTAACTGCAATTGCAGTTGTTTTAATTAGAAAAACTATTTTTAATGTTTTTGAGGGTTTAAACAACCTACCAAATTTAAACAACATATCAAAATTAACGCACAGTTATCTTTTGCAGTTGTTTCGACTTTTTGACAAAGTGTGTGCCTTCGGAGTTCCCATAGCACTTAACACCAACGAAGTAAAATAATGACTCAGGGCTATCAACCAAAAAGCTTCAATAAGTTCGCCAACTCTCCATCAGGTGGGGAGCAACAACTGTTCTAAGACTTATCATCTCCCGCAATTACAGTGTTGCCATGCTTGAAGCCCTTCATCTTTCCCTACCGTTCACCTCTCTACTATCCATTTTCCAAAGAAAGCAACACATAAATTAATAGGAAGAATTTCCTGAGTGTTGCTTTTCTTAAAAAAAAAAAAATTAACAATATTCCATCTCTTGAAGACAGACATGTGGCAAAAATGATTTTGAGAAATAGCGTGAAAAGTGAATATTTAAAGTGATATTTTTTATAAATATAGTTTTACAAAATTTTGTTTAATGAAAAATAAATTAAGAATATTTACAATATTTTGTTATTATTAATATTTTTTTTAAATGCTGGTAATGTTGTTTTAACGGCATTTGTAGTTTTTTTTTTACTACATTTGACAGTTAAAAATAACTGTTTTAAGCAGGAGAAGAAAATATGTCCTTCAAATCTAAAATCTCTTTAATTCTACAACGTTTTTTGCTTCTACGGTAAAAAACACATCAAGTGTTGTTACGCCCTTTTGCATTTTAGGTGACGATATACATATTCTTATACCTCACTTATACTACAGCCAAAAACTAGTAGTTTTTGAAAACTTGGTTTTTTTTTTAAATGTTTGGAATTTGACAAGTAAATACAAGTACACTCAAGAAATTAAGAAAGTGGAAATGGCTTAAAATTACAGTTAAAACGACTACAAATGTAGTCAAAAAGGCGATGACTGTATTTGTCATAAAACTGACTAACCATGTAGTAATTTTTGAATATTAAAAAAAACAACTGCAATGGTAGTAAAAACGACTATCAAAGCAGTCAAAAACAATTAACCTTTTAATGAATGCATAAACCATAAAAACATGCAGCAAAACAATAGAAACAATGAATATAAAACGACTACATAAGTTGTAAAAACTATTATTAATAACAGTTACATACCGCACTTGATCAACAAGAGGGTATTAACTCAAAAATTTTAAAATATCACTTTTTTCAAGAAATCAACTAACAGCATCAATATCTATCTATTGTAAAAATTTCAACGTATTCCGATTACTCTTTCATCTCGAAAACCACTTTTGAGACCATTTTCATGATAATGTAGTGATTACCTTTATTTCAACAAAAATGTATTATTTCGAGTTAATACAAAAGTTCAAATAGAAATGAATCGTAGATTTTCATAAAAAGGGTATTATTTTGATTTGAGCCTTTATTTATGTTAAAAATAATCAAACTGTTTTATTTATATTTGGTTGTATTTTGAGTTGATACTGTTTTGTTGATAAAATTTGGTTTATTCTATAAATTTAAATCGATAAAATTTCAAAAAAATGATATTAACTCAAAAAATTGATTTTTTTTGCAATGAGTGGTAAAATTTAAAACAAAAACAATGTATATATATTTTCAAATGGAATTTGCTTATTATGATATGTTTGAATTTTTAAATTCTGTTAAATTGTGGCCATAAACAGTTTTTTCACTCTACTAAAATTTTAAAATTTTGAGTTAATACCCTCTTGTTGATCAAGTGCGATATATGTCTACGGTATTTTAAAAAAACTTTTTAATACAATAAATATTTTTTTCCTTTTAATTACAATAAAAATTTGTATTTCTCTTACATAGGAGATACAATGAAATTTTCTAAATATTATTTGCAAACTATAAACCATATCAATAAAAACAAATGTAAACTAAACGAGAATTTTTAAAAACTCGACATAATCTTCTATTTTTAAATAACTAACAAAAATTAACTGTTTACTGAAAAATTACTGTTTTGTTAGTTGTTTATTAAAATACTAAAATAACTACTCAAAGCAACACCGTTTAGGTTAGTTATTTTTTGTTTTGACTGTCTAAATTAGTCGTTTTTAATTTTCTCCTAGAAAAATTACTACAATAAGCAGTTAAAACAACTACTACTGTTTACTATCCGAATGGCCTACATGTAGTTACTGTGAAAATATTCTGATTGTAGTTTTCAAGAACTACTAGTTTTTGGTTGTAGTATAAATGTAGTATTAAATTTTTAATATATTTAACTTAATGAGGTTAACGTATTACATATGTATATGCTAATTATTTTATTGTGTAAAAAAATTAATTATTTGTAAATATTTACTGAGCACAAAAATTTACCCAGATGAGAAAGAATCAGGGATGGCTTGTAATACCGCTAAAATATCGTTAAACCCTTTCAACTGACTATCGTTATCCCTAATATACCTTTACCGAAATAAGCAAAATGCTGTTACCGCTAAAAAAAACCGTTACCAAAATAACTGAATTATCGTTAACCCTCAAACAGCATTACCGAAATAAAATAAAGTAGCGTTACCCTTACCGATACCCGCCATTCGAATCGGTTACCATCCGTGAAAAGAATTGATGTCTTACCCCCTGTTTTTATAAAGCGAACGGAATAATTCTACCAGAGGAATGCGTGTATTGTGGTTTGCTACAATAACAAAATACACGCATTTCTCTAGAGCAGGGATGGCAAGAGGTTTTTGATTGTGTGCCAATATTAGACATATTTTGTTGTAAATAAGTGTCGCCTGCCACCTTAATTACATTTTTTAAATCGCTTTTCTATTGGGTTTTTTATTTTAAATTCGTAAATTTTTTTCTTTTAAAAAGAGAAGGAGAATTTGTCGGTTTTGCTTTTTATAGAATTTTTTTGAATGTTTCTAACGTTTTTGTACATATTTTTGTGACTTTAAAAAAATTATATTTTTTAACTTGGCTGTTTTTGAAGTGTTTTTTCAAACTTTTATACTTTATTCCGGTATTTTTAATTACAATGCTACTGCAGACTTTAAAATGTTCTGCTAAATTTTCTTGCATTTATTTTATTTCTTCAATTATGAGACTTTTTCTTGCCGAAACATTTAAACTTCTATTAATCTAAAAAACCGCTGAAGCTAGGAACTTAAAAATTGGTATTTGGGTTCCTAATCAGGAGTAGACATTTGTATAGAGGGGATTTTTGGAAATTCATACAGGAATTGACGAAAAATATAATAGTCTACGTGGAGGTCAGCTCAAGCCGATATGGCTTAATATTTCTTCCTTGAAATATGTTCTAAATCAATGTTAGGTCCTTTTATAATTTTCACCTGGAATGTTCTTCCCTCCCATTGGACGGGAATCTTAAACATTTCTGCTACAAGTAACAAAAAGTGAATAAGTCAACCCCTTGGCGGCCTGGCTAGACCAATAAAGCAATAAATTTAGTAAAGGAACATTAAATTTGGAATTTAAAATTTATGTTCTTCAAATATGACCTAACTCACTCATGGGTACTGAAAATTGAGCTGAAAAAGTATATCCAGAAAAAAGCCTGACTGAACCTAAAAATTAATACAAAATAAAAATTGTGACAAAATCCTTAAAACAATAACAAAATGTTCTACTTAATATATTTCGATATATGTATAAAACGAAGTATCTAGATTTTAGGCACGTTGTTAATACTTTAACTACTGTTTATAAATGTATTCTTAAATTTAATTATCTATCCTACGGCTTAATGAGATAGACTTGTTAATTGTTTTATTGAGTACAAAAATGAATTGCTATTTTTAAAACATATCGTTAGTAAACATTTTATAGACCGACACATAACTGCAAAGAAAGAAAAAAATATGTAAATATGCTAATTAATTTATTAATTAAAACATAATATTATTTAGGAATGCCCACAAAACTTTATAAAGTATAGACGTATAATTTGTTGTTATAAATAATTAAGAAATTGAAACAAAAACTTACTGCGTTGATATAATATTGCGCATTTGTCTAATGGCTGTTACCAAACGTGGCTCACAGCCAGCACTTAAAGATAAATAGTTTTCTGGCGAAGCTTTTAGCAAGGTTAATATTTGCAATAATGAAGTGTTAAGAGTTAAACCCAATTCCTCCACTACACTTGATAAATATTCAATATCGACTGACAATTGTTTAGATGAAGAATTCGATAAAGATTTAATTTGTAATATTTGTGATTGATATAAGACACAACATTGAGCCACTACCAAAGATAATAAGATATCAGCACTTGGTATGGGCTGGGAATATTTAATATGACACATTTCCAAAGCCTGTTTTAACAGAGTAGAAGGTGCCAATAGTAAGGGCTCTAAATGTTGTGGTAATGTTAGCAAATATTGGCCAATTTGTGTTATACATTCTTGGGGAGCAAAACTAAAGGCTGGCATATCTTGTAAATGTCCCTGTGCTGACAATTCCACAGGAGGTTGTATTTCTGCTAAATGTGAATCCAAAGGTTGTAGTAGAATATTTAATGTAATATCATGAGTTTCGGTAAAACGTGTTTTCAAACTATCATATATATTGGCAAATATACCCAAGGTTGCTGTTATAGAATCTTGATTAGCTTCCATACGTTTTTGTTGATATTCTAATATAGAATTTAGAATACGTTGTTGCTCTGCTGCCTCAAATGTTTGATAAATATTTATGTTAATCAATTGATTTTCTCTTAACTTATATTCCATTGCATGTAATCGTTCTTGTAAAGTTTTTTCGAATTTTTGTAATTTTTGTTGAAAATCTGCCAAACATTCTAATAAAGCCAAAGTATATTGTAACATGGACCAGCTGCTATCCGCATTGGCCATATTAGCCGTTGAACCAATATTTAATGTTAATTGTCGTTGTGTCTTGGAGAATTGTTCCATTAAACGTTTAAATATGCCACCTAATAGATTGATTAGTTTACATAAAGCCAAATCACTTGTTATATTAGAACATCTTGCTAGGGACTCATGTAACCAATCAAATAATTTACTGGTTATATCTTTTAAATGACGTACTGCATCACTGGCATGTGGTTGTGTGATTAATACTCGATCTACCTGGGTAGACAAGTGGGTCTCTTCCAAGCGGGGATATTGTTGTATAAATTTATGAAAATATTCATATATAGCCAACCCCAATTGTTGTTTTAAATCTTTTGTTAATTGTATAGAAGATTGTTCCAAATAAGCATTAAGTTGTAACACAAATGTATGATTTGATTGAGCAAATTGTTGCAGTAAATCCAAACGTTCATTGCATGTCTTTAGCAATTGCAATATATGATTATCTCTGGATGGTTGCAAGGCTGGCAATAGTTCGGCCAATAGTATAAAAGGTTGTTGTACGGCCTCGTCATTATCGAATACTTGTAGACACCATTTAACCTGACGCTGACAATTTTCTAGCAATTGATCATAGTAAAGAGTTAGAAAATGTTGCTGTTGTCCCGCTGTTTCCGTAGCCTGTAATTCTAAAGTTTGTTTCCATTGCTGTTGCAGAGCCGTCTTTTGTACCGCTCGATAGTATTGCAATAGTTGTGGTTGTCTTTGAATGGCGGCAAATATGCTGACATAGCGTTGAGCCTGTTCTATGCTACCTTCGGCAAAACATTGTACAACATTTGGTGAGGCTAATGCTTCGAGACGATTTTTGAAGTCTTCCACTTGAGATTGTCTATCGGAATGACCTGGTAGTTGTTCTTGAGCCTGAAGACTTTTTTGCAAAGCAGATATTTTGTCGCAGACACTCTGAAAGAAAAAAAAGTAAATGCATTACATATGGTTTTACCAAATTTTTTTTATACCCTCCTCCAAAAATTATAAAAATTAAAGTATTTGAGTTGAAAAAAACGTGTAAAAATTAAATTCTGTGGTAAAAAAAAACATTTTTGTGGTGAAAAACTATTTTTGGGGTGAAAAAAGTTTTTGAGGCGAAATAAAAAATTGAGGTTATTTTAGGGGTAACGATATTTCAGTTATTTCATTAACGGTATTTTACTTATTCCGGTAACGGTATTTTAGCGATAACGGTATTGTATGATCAAACTTTGGGGAAATATATATATTTACTGCGATTTCTTTTTTTCAAATCTTGTCAGATTATTTCGGTAACGTTAGCTTAAGCATAACGCATATTTCAATTATTTCGGTAACGGCATTTTAGCAATAACGGAGTTTTAGTTATTTCGGTAACGGTATTTTAAGGATATTGATATTTTAGTTATATCGGTAACGGTAATTTACAGATAACGGTATTCCAATTATTTCGTTAACGATATTTTAGAGATAACGATAGCCAATGGTTTTGAATCGATAACTGTATTTTAGCGGTATTGCCTGCCATCCCTGATAAAATTTAAAGTTCTTTAAATTTGTTGATGCGTTTTCGATTTTAAAGTATTTTATTTGATGTACGTCTTGGCGGAATCGAAACGGCGCTTTAGCAGTCACAAAGTGAAATGTGTTTGGAAGAAAACTGTCGCTCTACCCACTAGGAATGAAAAAACATTTCTTTTTGCACATTATCAATTTAGTCCTTCTTGAAGATTCACTCTATATGCCTAACTATGTTCTTAAGCCAAGTTTATTATAAAATATGTGAAAAAATAACTAAATTTTTGCATTTAAAAATTTTAAACGAATTTCAAATATAATTGTGAATGTCAGACGCAAAAACATGAATTTTCAAAAAAATGTACGCCAATTCCTTAAAAGTTCTTGATGTTCATATCCCGTCATTGGTGCGCTGACATCAACTTGGTATACCTCAAAATGTTTAAAATTACACAAATTTTTAAATAATCTTCTCAAAACTCAATTCCAATAAACGGCGCAAAAATACTATTGAAAAAACTGTTTAAGTTTAAAAATCGGGAAGTTTTAGTTCCACTTGTAAACCATGATACAACTTTTCACCAAGCAGATATATAAAAAATACTTTTTTAGTGAGTGGCTCCGTTCTAGTGACTTCGTTTTGTATTGCCCTTGAACTAAAAGTTAAAAACTACTAACAAAAAATTGAATGAGTGAAAAAACTCTTGTGCGTTTTAAGTCATTTTATTAATTTTTTATATCAATTCTTTTGGAGCAGATGTTTCAACATGAAACTTTGCATGTACTAGTTTTTAAGTAAAGTCTACCTAACGCAGTCCATCGTTTCTCACAATTCAAAAAACCTTGAGAAATAAGAGGCATCTAAAGTCAGTTTCAACATAATGGTAGCGTTAAAATACCGTTACAGAAATAACCAAAAAACCTTTATACTTAAAAAATCGTACCCAAACTTTCTAAAAAACCTGTAACGAAATAACTGCACTATAGACACCCCTAACATACAGTTGCCGGAATAATAGAAAATAGCACCACCTTTAACGATAACTACATCGAATCGGTTAGTATTCATGGTAAGGAGTAATTTTTTGTACATTTTAAAAAGTGCCTCTTACTTAAAAAGTATCTTTTATTTAAAACAAAATTTTATTTTAAAAGTACTTTTATTTAAAAAATACCTTTTATTTAAGAAGTGCCTTTTATTTTTTTTTTTTATTTTATTCATTCAACAATAATACAAAAGCCATTAAGGCCAAAAACTGCATTGTAAAGAAAAAAAGAAATCCTGAGCAAGAATACTTAAAAATAATTAATATATATAAACAAAATCTTAAATACAATAAAAATATAAATATAAAACTAGTACACTCATTTTCCTAACATATTGGCTCCCCAGCCGAAATAAACACGCAAAATAAGATAATATTACCAGTAGAAATATAAAAAGTAAGAAGTAAAAATAAGCCCAAAATAGTGACAAACGGGTATATAAATAACTATATACTCAAATCTAGTAATCCATCTTGATAAATATGCATAGACAACTAATCAATAGTCAAATATAAAATAAAATAAGATAAAATGCTAAGAGAAGCCACTAGCTACACAAATGTTGAAGAATTTTCAACCGAAAGACATTATTAGAATGCGAAAAGACACGCAAACTATAAGGCAATATATTCCAGCGCCTAGCAACTCTAATCACAAAAGACCTCTCATACATTGAATTTCTAATTCTGGGAATAAATATCTGAGGGTTTCTTGTAGACCGCGTAAAAACAAAGTCCCTACATAAGGGAGAAGGCCTACCACTCTTAAAAACTCTATAAAACAGAAGCAACGATCGATAACTTATAAAATCTTCAAACATGCAACCAAGAAAACGCCGCACGTATTCAGAAATATGGTCAAAACGACGTACATTGTAAACGAATCGCACAATAGCATTCACAGCACGTTTGAGCCTAGTAAAATTTACACCAGTAGTACCCGAGATTACCTCAAGACCATACAATACTTGCGGCATTAAGATGCCATGCGCTAACCTCAGCCTTACCGATAAAGGTAAGTAAATATTTGACGAATAAATCCTACGTAGAGCACTCCAAACCCTACAGCACAATGTATCAATGAGAGTCTTAAACGAAAGCCTACTATCAATAATAACACACAAACACTTCATTCGGTTCACAAACTGAATCTGATCACAATACAAGCATATGTCAAGATCAAAAATAAAACGGTCAGAAGACCCAATCATCATTGCCCTTGATTTAGATGGGTTTATAGTAAGCGAATTCTCTGCAGTCCATAGCAAAATACGATCAAGCGTATCATTAATGTTACCTTCTAACACCTCCGAAAATTCACGTCTACCCTCAAAAATTAAAAATATATCATCAGCATAAAGAAAGGACTTGCAAATACTAGAATTTATGCACCCTGGAAGGTCGTTGACATAAAGAATGAACAAAAGGGGTCCTAAAACAGACCCCTGAGGAACACCAGAAAAAAGGGATAACAAACTCGATTCAACACCATTAACAGAAACAAATTGAGATCTACCACTCAGGTAAGACATGACAAGCCTACATGCCGACCTAGAAAAATTAAACTGATCTCTAAGTTTAGTAATCAATCGGGCATGGTCAATAGAGTTGAAGGCCTTAGATAAGTCAATTGATACCAGAACACTCAGTTTGCCATAATTAACATACTCTCGGGCACTGTATGTAAGTTTCAATAGCAAAGAAGTGGTGTTATAACCCTGACGAAAAGCATATTGAGATTCATAAATTTTAGTATTAGCACATTCAATTATCTGGTTCTTAAGCAGATGTTCCATAACCTTAGATAACGCAGGAAGAATAGAAATGGGTCTAAAAGGTACCTTTTATTTAAAAATGAATCTCTTATTTAAAAAGAACCTTTTATACCTTTTATTTAAAAATGAATCTTTTATTTAAAAAGAACCTTTTATTTAAGCAGCAGTTTTATTTAAAAAGTACTTTTTTAAATATGTAGTAAATTTTATTTAAAAAGTACTTTTTATTTAAAAAGTGCATTTTATTCAAAAAGTACTTTTTATTTAAAAAGTAACTTTTATTTAAAAAGTACCTTTTATTTAAAGAGTACATTTTATTTAAAAAGTATCTTTTATTTAAAAGAAATTTTTTATTTAAAAAGATCTTTTTTATTAAAAAAGTTCATTTAGTGAATTTTTATTGTTGATCAATAAATTGTGTGTGTAATATGGAAAAAGTTCATTTTATTAAAAAGGTAACTTTTATTTGAAAAGTACTTTTTATTTTATATGTACTTTTATTTTAAATGTACTAATATTTTAAAAATAATTTTTATTTAAAATAAATTTTATTAAAAAAGTACCTTTTATTTAAAAAGTATTTTTTATTAAAAGTAAATACTTTTTTATTAACGAAGTGCCATTTTAAAGTAGATTCATTAAAAAATACACACCTTCTATTTTAAAAAATTAATACAAACTAGTTTTTTTACCTTTAAATCATTTCTTTCAAAACTATCCTCTAATTCGGCTATCAAATTTCCCCAACCATCTGATTCTTGCAGCGATTCCTTAGCATTTTGTAATTTAGTCTGCAAAGTGTTTAATCTTTCTAAAGTTGCCATACATTCCCCAGTTTCTTCCTGCACGGCCGCCACTTCTTGTCGCATTATAAGCATACGTTGTTGCAACTCCTTGACATCCGAATGTAACAATTTGGCATCTTTGACTACTCTTGGCATACTGGCCACCAGCTGCTGACTACTTTCTTCTACGGCATAGTTAACTTGTTGGACATAAAGTTGCAATTTGGATACATAGTTATTGATAAAATCAACTGCCTTTTCATTTTCTGCATTTGCATCTGTTTTCGTGGATGGTTTAGTTTCTTCAGAATATTTCTTGAAATTTTCATTTATCCAATCAACGGGATCAAATTTTTCTTCAGATAATGCCGATATATCCATTTTAAAATAGTTTTTCTTGATAAAATGTATACATATATTAAATTTTGCAACAAAATTATTGGTTCTGTAGTGAAATATTTGTTTTGTTTTAGTAAACGTCAGCAACAGCTGATGAATGACAAAAACAATGCTGCCAGTTCATTATTTCCAAAACATCTACACTCAGGCTTGCCATTTTGACACTTTGTCAGATTCACCCAGTGCTGCCAAGTATTTTGTTACAAACCTTCCCAAATTGTCAAAAAAAACACAGGATGTAATCCAGAGAACGAAGCCGATCGGCTAATAGCCGCGGCTAAGCCGCCGCCGATCACTTTTCAGGTACTCGAGCCGCCGCCGAACTGAGCGGCTAATTTCAGCTACAAAATATTAACCGACTATACCAGCTGAGTCGACTATATCAGCTTAGCCGATATTATCTAACTTCATTTTAACTAAAATATCATATTATTTAAAGAATCCTCCGCCTTCATCCGGCTTTTAGTACCCACCAATCTGGCAACCATAGGTTTTCAATATGAATTCTCTAGCGTTTGCAAAATGTGCCGTTATATTGAGCTTCACTCGGAAAAGAAAAAGTAAATTTTCAAAATCTTACAATGGCTCAAAAAAATATAAAAAACTTTTTTCATACTACACAAGCTAATCCTACAATTTCATCTGATTCTGATTCTAACTCAGATGCTTCCACTAAATCTGCCGATATAGCATAGAAAAGATGATATAAAAAAATGGCAAAGGTTTAAGTAAACCTAACGGGTCTATCGGAATGTTGGAAGCATTTTGGTAGTCTATACATAAAAGATATACACATACTGGAAAACATGAAATTTTGTAAAATTTGCTTAGATTACAAAAAAATAAGTGAATTAAATTATAATACATTTTTTACCCATCGGCTTAGTCGATTTTTAGTCGCTGCCGAGTTTTTTTTTCGTATAGCCGCCGCCGCCGAATATTGTTTGGCTTTAGTCGACTTTCAGCCGCCGCCGAGTATATTTTTGATTAGCCGCCGCCGGCGACAATTTAATGTCGGCTTCGTTCTCTGATGCAATCTACTACCAAAAAAAAAAATTCCCCTAAAAATTATTTTTCCTAAAATCTGCTAAATTTTTTAGTTTTTATTTCGAGTTCGTTAACTAAAAATGATAAAAAACAAGAGTTTCAATACAGTTTTACTATTTTCTTAGTCAAAATCTAAAATTTTATTTTAACAGCTCTGAAAAGTGACTTAAATTTTACCAACAATCTTTAAAAAATGTAAAATTATGCCAAAAATGAGAACAAAATAATAATCGAACCGAAAATTTTATTTTTATGAAGTCAAAATTACATCTTAATCAGATGTTGACCCCTTAAAATTCTCCCTAACAAATTGTTGCCCCTAAAATCTCCATAAAACGACTACGTAAGTTGCAAAAACTACTGTTTTTGACAGTTATTTTTTATGTATTTTAAATTTTTTTTTAATAAAAAAATATGTACAACATTTTTTTTTAAATTCAATAAAAATTTCTATATCCTACATCCTATTTAAAATGCAAAGTCAAATTTCGAAACGGTATTCCAGTCATGACGTTTTTATGCATTGAAGATACAATGAAATTTTATTATTATTATTTGCAAACTATGAACATATCAATAATAACAAATATAAACTAAATGAGAATTTTTAAAAACTCAACATAATCTTCGAGATAGGCGTCGTAGAGAAGATTAAGCATACTTTTCTAAAAATCATAACTACATTGTAAATTTTTAATTGAATTAGATTGCGCAGTTTCTGGTAATACAACCTTCATCAGTAATCCTTTTGACAATACTGTAATTATTTGTTATGGTTTTTTTATTGTTTGATTGCATCTATATGAAATGTTAATTTATTAAATGCAATCCTGACCGTGGCTTGAACCTGCTTTCTTTGCCACATGCACTTCGCACTACACTTTAGACAGGCGCTTTTACCGCTTGATCTAAAGTCAGGTCGATTTTTGCTGTGGCTTTTTTAAATAACTAACAAAAATTAATTGTTTACTGCAAAAAACTATTTTGGTAGTTGCTTATTTAAATACTTAAATATCTGCTTCAAAACAACTGTTAAGAAATACAGTGATTTTTTTCAGTAGTTGTTTTTTTTTAACAACTGTCATAGTAGCTGTTTTGTATTAGTTCATATAAAAACAACAGTAATCGCAGTGAAAAACAATTACTACTGATTACTAGTAGCTGTAAAACTTTTTTTTAGTTATTTTGAAATACGTTAATGATTAATTTTTAAGAATTGATTTTATTTACATATGCCTGAAAATAGAACAAAATTGTATAATTTGAATAAAAAATATTAAAAATAGTTAATAAAATGTCACAATTCATTTAGGGTACAATGTTTCTCCAATTGTTTACAAGTGCAGGAAAAATAAAAATCGTCTCATAGAAATTTTGAATTTGATTGATATTTTGGTTCAATGCACGCAAAATTACGCATTTTTCGGACAAAATTTAAACAAAATATATCCTAAATTAAAGAAATATATATGTATTAAAAACATTCAAATGGACACTCAAAAAAGTTTGTCTGTAGAATCTACTGCAAATGACAGTTATAACAGAGTATATGAATTTAAATGTAAAAATGTAGTAATTTTTAACTGTTGAAAACAACTACCAAATACAAAAAACTTGCAAATAAAAATATGCCCTTATGAAATCAGCAGTCTACAAATTTTTAGAAAAAGTTTCTGTAAATTTTTGCATTTAACTAAATTTAAGAAAAAAAAAAAATAGCAAAACAGTTTTTGTTTGGTGTTTTTTCTGTTAGTAGTTTTAGCTAATTTTATCACAACAATTTGTTATTTTCAATTAACTTAAACTCAGCTCGAATGTAATGAAATTTCTTTTAATATAACAGTTTTATTCCTGTTCTTATCTTACTAAAATTCTGCCAATGTTATCACTTTTTCTTTGTATTCATTGAAACTCTCAGAATATTCAGTAACTGCAAGCAGGCCATTCGGGTAGCAAACAGCAGTAGGTGTTTTAACTGCTATTGTAGTCTTTTTTCTATAACAAAATGAAAAACGACTAATCTAGACAGTCATTTAAAAAAGAAACCTAACTAAAAATACTGTACTTCAGTAACAGTTGTTTTGAGTAGTTATTTTATTATTTTAATAAACAACTACCAAAATAGTAGTTTTGCAGTAGTTAATTTATGTTAGTTATTTAAAATAGAAGATTTTGTCGAGTATTTAAAAATTCTTGTTTAGTTTATATTTGTTTATTTTTTTTAATAAAACATATTTTTAAAATACCGAAAAATAATTATTAAAAACAGTAGTTTTTACAACTTATGCAGTCGTTTTAAGTTAATTGTTTTTATCGTGTTGTTGCTCGTTTTTATGTGCTATGCATTCATTTAAGATTAGTTGTTGTTGATCGCTTCGATAGTCGTTTTTACTACTATTATAGTTGTTTTATCAATAGTTAAAAATGACTACATGTTTAGTAATTTTTAAGAAATCAGATTTTTGACAATATATATAGTAGGCCGGGTCGATTTGTATGGAGGCAAAAAAATCGCTCAACGTTCAAGGAAAATCGTATTCTAGGGATCAAAATAAGAAACTTTGCCGAAGGAACCATATCTCTAAAACGAATTCTGATGTCCCGACTTTTGACCCGTAGGGTCAAATTTTGAAAAATCCCACTTTGACCCATTTAGGGTGCCATAATCGAGTCCAACCCAATCGAATATAATTTATGCATTCATCGGCTAGAGCGCCTTCCGGAGAAGAAATAGAGACCCTAATCTTGGAAGGACTCCTCCTACTTTCTGAAATACCTCAATCCCAAGATTTGTCCATTTTGCTATAAAAACACTGCTAAAAAGGCCCTCTTTCAACTTCAATTTAAACACCTTAACGGGCACCTAGAATGATGATTTATGCATTAATCTGCTAGCGCGTCTCCCGGAGAAGAAGTAGCTCCCATAATCTTGGAGAGATTCCTCCTACTTTCTGAAATATCAAAGTGGGATTTTTCAAAATTTGACCCTTTGGGTCAAAAGTCGGGACATCAGAATTCGTTTTAGAGGTATGGTTCCTTCGGCAAAGTTACTTATTTTGATCCCTAGAATACGATTTTCCTTGAACATTGAGCGATTTTTAAATCGACCCGCCCTAATATATAGTCATTTTATCTGTCATTTTTAGTCTTTTCTACCTTCTTAATTTCCTGAGTGAACTTTTCATAAAATTAATGCAGTGGTTCATAAATTTTATTAAAAATTGCATATTATTCATAAAAAGTTTCATACGCCTAATTAAAAAAACTTTCATAAAAATTATAAAGCTTTTTCATAAAGTTTAAGAAATTTTTCATATAGTTTGTGAAAAAACTTTATTAGTTTAGTGAAAAATTTCAATAAAACTCTGTAGCGCAGAGTACTCCTGTATTGTGAATCTTCCTTTAGAGTCTAACTTGAAATAATTTCTTTGGCAGTAATTTTTTTATGAAAGCAGTTCAACTTTTTTCAAATACATTTTAATGAAAATAATTACCTCGAAAGATTTTAATGGCTTATTTGCCTTTTCTTTATACTTTCCAAAAAGTTCTTTAATAAATTCATTTGGTTTCAAAATACCAATCTGAAATTAATATAACAATTTACATATTAAAGAATAGTGTGAAAACATATCAACTTAATAAAAAAAAATGTAATTTTTGGATTGGCTATCTCTGATTTCAATGAAATTTGACGAAACATAAATTTCAGGCTATGGACCATTTCCTTTCCGAAATATGACATCATGAAAATTGTAAAATAAATTTCCAAATATTACTAAAGTATGGTTACAAAATTGACTAATTATAACTTTAAGGGCGAATAACTTTTCTATAAGCCGATAGCCTAAGTTGCTAATCAGAGTTTAACTTTAACCGCAGATATTTCTATATAAATTTGACATTCATAACTATGGTTAAGTAATAAACTTTGTTAATGTGAGATAAGTTAGCAGATCTTAAACTATAAGGCCCTATTACTGAATGTCCAGTTAAAATTTAACAAACAATTCAATTTTAAATTTATATGGGAAACAACAACAAATGTGTCAGTTAAAATACCAGTTAGTAGACAACGGGACATTGTGAAAATGAGGCTAAGTCGTGTTGGACTTATTTTTCAGGTTAAAATGTACTTTTGAAAATTATATGTACACTGAGTCAATTATCTGCATGATATCTATGAATTTTTGCATTAGATCTGTGAAGTGTCACTTTAAATCGTCAATTGAAACTTTTCATTAAATTAATGCAGTTTTTCATAAAATTTAATGAAAAAATTTCATTTCATTTAATAGAAATTTCTTACGAATAATGAAAAAGTTTCGTTGAAAATAAATTCATTAAAACTATGAAGCTTTGTCATACAGTTTAAGAAATTTTTCATCCTTATTGTGAAGAAAACTTTATTAGTTTAGTGAACAATTTTCATTAAAATTCGTCCAAGAAATTCTCTCTGTGCATATTGATTTTTTTCATGAAAGGCTCAATGGTCATTTTGTGAAGTCTTGAGAAATGCCCTAATTTCAGGCCCACATGAATTTTGTATCTTGTATAGTTTAAAAGTTATAGCAAATTTTGAAACGATACTTTAGTCAAATTTTAACTTTTTTTTTAAAATTTTCATGACGTCTTTTTTCGAAAACCGAAGGGGTTCGGTATCTGAAATTTATCTGTCGTCTATTTATTCTCGAATATGATTATATGGATTTCTTTGAAATCGGAGATGGCCGATCATATGTTAACATGTTTTCGCTCAATAACGTTATTTTAAAATTTTCAAAAATATACCGGTGGTATTGGATATTTTGTGGGCTGCTTAACACTATTACGAGATTTATCTTGCATGATGGAAGATTTGCATACATCATTTTCCCATACGCCTTTTTGTATCTGACCCGTATGTAAATGATAAAAAGTTCCTTCACCATTTTTAAAACCGCTAACAAAATTTCCCTCATAACGATTACCGTTAGCTGGAATTAAAAAAAAAAAAATCAAATATTTGTTATTCAGACAAGTTTTCAAACACACCATAAAATAATACACCCAGACCATGAAAAGCATCTGTCTGCCATTCACCCAAATAAATGTTTCCATTTGTATACCATTTAATACCCAAACCATGGCGTCGATTATATTTCCACCAACCATAATAAACACCATCAGTAAAAAATTGTTTTCCTTCTCCCGATTTCATATCATCACGCCATTGTCCCATGTATATACGTTCCATAGTACCGTCTGGTAAACGTTGCCGCATCATACCATAACCATGACGTTTACCATTGGACCATTGACCATCATAGATTAAATTATGTTTGTTTTCTTTGACTCCAAAATTGTGATGTTTTGATTTTAACCAACAGCCACGATAAGTTCCACCACCAGGATAATAAAATGTATCCCTCCTTCCGGTACTTTCGGCTTTAATGTGATTCTTAAGCTCACACATGCGATGGCAGCGATTATTCATATTTAACCGTTAATTTTTTTGTTTGACAATATCCGGTCGAAAGGATTTTAAGAAATGAATGAAAATGAAATTTATGTGACAAATTTTGTCACAAATTCTAAACAAAATTAGACAGTGGCGTAGGATAATTAGGGAGGGAGAGGGGTTTGTTTAATATGGGCTGTTCAAATACTGAGAGAATTAATTTCTTTGGAATTCTGCCAATGAAACATTTTATAAAGTTTATGGAATTTTTAAAAATTTTAATGAAATTTTTTCTTATATTTATTAAAAGTCACAATATTTAATTAAAATAAAAGAAAATTGTACGTAAAATACAAAATTTGAATTGTTTCTTTCTCATGTTATTTTTGTCAAATTTGATAGACGCCTTTTTGCGTACTACTTTTTGTGTACTAAATTTGTATCCACCTTCTAATACATAAACTAAGACTTTGTCGCTGTGTGTCCTCTTTATAATTTTATGCATGTTTTGTGTTGATGAAATATGACAGCTACATATTGTCACCAGTCACGAAATCGTTTAATAAAGCACTTTCCTTTTATTGCGGCTAAATTTTTTGGGAAACATTGATTCATCAAATGCAGAGCCTCTCAAGAATTCGTTGATTAAAAAAAAATTTGATTTAGAAAAAAAATTTTTTTTTTTTTAAATAAGGGAATGTATGCTAGTGTGATCTTAAACCAGGTTTTTAATACCGAGCCTCTCAAAAATTTATTATTTAGCGATATAATTCGCGAAAAACGAAAAGTTAGACAAACTCTCTTAACAGTGAGTTTAATGTTATGCTTTGGGAATCAAATATGTACCATAAAAATTAATTCTGATCTTGTCCTTGGATTTCAAAAGGATTTTGTATATAAAAAAACAGCATGAAATGCGTCAAACTTTTAAGTCACTTGGTGAAAAACTGTACCATACATCAAAAAATAAAGCACGACATTGCAATCAGCAGCCCCGAAACATATAGAATTGATGGTCAGAATTAGAGATGCTTATCAGGATTAAGATTTAAAAATTTTCAAACCCCAATCTAGAAATTCCGGGATTTTTCGCGATTTCGGATTGTCAGCACGAATATGTTTTCTCTGTGCATCAATCGCAGGGGAATTTCGGTAATTTTGATAGTAAAAATGTTCTGAAAACAATACTAGTTATGATCATTAATTTAACATCTAAAATTTGTGTACATTGATTTTTGAAAAACGATTTATATCGTGTAATTATTTAAACTGTTATATAAAAACAACAACAAATTTTTAACAAATTTACAAGGAATACGATGACACTCGAAAGAAATATTTTAATTGCGAAAATATTTTATTTAAACAAATACAAATAAGTTGTTATGATCCTTATCCTTTTTAAAATAATGAAAAATTATTTTTTTTTTCATTAAATCAATGAAACTTTTAATAAAATCTAGACAAAAAATGTATTCTATAAGGTTTTAAGAAGTCTTTGGAAAACTAATTAAAATAATGAAAATTAATTCAAATGTGAGTTGTTGGTTAGTTCGGTTCAAGATCATGAAAAATTTTTCATATTAACAGAAAAATTATAAATTTTATTTGTGATAATTTACTTTAATTAACAGAAAAAACAATTAGAAAAAAGTTATTTGACACCTGCATGAATGGAGTTAACTTTCTAGCCCGCAACGGCCTTCATCAACATTCTTCGTGCCTTAAAGTGTTAAATTGTAAACATCATCTATTTAACTCAACTAGTTAGTAAATTATCACAAATAAAATTTATAATTTTTCTGTTAATATGAAAAATTTTTCATGATCTTGAACCGAACTAACCAACAACTCACATACAATTTATATAGATCAACAATAAAAATTCACAATTAATTCAAATTTAACTTTTATAAAAAGTACAAATAATTGAATTAAAAATTTTGATAACTGAATCCCAACAAAGTGTAATAAATTTTATAAAGCAATTGAATGCATCGCTCGAATAAGGATATAAGTGAAATTTTTTGGAAAACGCGTTTTATTTTTGCGAAATAGGGAAATACTCGTATTCCAGAGTTATATTATTCATATTTTATAATAAAAATGAAAATTATGCAAGTTCGTGGCCATACTCTATATTTCTTTATTAGGATATTGTCCTAACAAATAATCTATAGAGTTTTTGTTTTCAAATTTATTAATTGACCACTTTCAGGAATTAATTGACCACTTTCAGGAATGTGTTATTTCGGGAATTTTCTAGGTTCCCATCATCAGAACACGTGTTGAAAGAGGGTAACAATCCCATGCCAAACATCAAACATTCGTATAAACTAGTTTACTCACTACATGAGAACTAATCTATGAGCTCGAAGTTAAAGATTATCACCAATGATCAAAAAATAAATTGAAAACTTGTTTTTGTGGTTGTCGCAAAATTGCTCTTAGAAGGCATATTCCTGTAATGATCTTCCCATATTTTCACTTGTTCTTCTTTAGATTATACTAATTCATTCGTCGCATTTTTTAAAGGTTTAGAGTTGACATGATTGCGATCTGTTATGATTTTAGTTATTTTGTACAGATCTCTAGTTCTCTGTGTTTCACTGGCTTTTTGTGGCTCGGTGGCTAGATTGTCAACCCACTTTCTCTGATCACGCCTTGCATGGTGCATGAATATTACGCATTTGAATAGTATTTGTCCATTTCTTCTTAAATAACAAGATTACAATATTTCATTATACTGCATTTATACTAGAACCAAAAATTAGTAGTTTTTGAAAACTTTTAGTTTTTGATTTCAAATTTTTATGGAATTTGAAAATTATATACAAGTAGTTTTTAAAACTACTCGTTTTTGGTTCTGGTATAACTGTAGTATTATACAAATATTCTTTTATGTTTAAAATATTTATAAAATTTAATGATAAGCAATCAAAATAATCATATTTACATTATTAAATTTAAAACTCTGGTCATCTTATATTCTCTGTTATTAAATGGCTTATCATTTATTAAAATTTGAATGATACTTTTTTAAAGGGTCCGCCAAATAACTTTTTTTTTTTTTTGAACTCCTGAACCAATTGGACTTTGTATGGCGTCATACCAAGGTCTTTATGCAAAATTCGTCTCAATGATGTCTCCGAAATGTTCAATTGTTGAGAACGACGGTGAATTGATGTTGATGGCGCTTCACGCACACTTTCTGCCACAGCAGCAATATTCTCGGGTGTACGCACTGTTTTTGTCTTTTCACGCTTTGGTTTATCGATGAGGATGCCAGTTTCTTTCACTTTTTTCACAAAATAACGAACATACGGACCATATTTGTTCAGCGGAAGGATAAAACTAATTATCTGTCAAATCAGACATGAGCTAAGTGTTACCATTCACGAAATAAGCACTAGTTGAAAAAAAAAAGTTAGATGGCGGACCCTTTATATTTTTTACACATAAATAAGTAAATTATATTGAAATTATCAATATTTAAAATTATTATTTAAAGATCTCATCACATTCTTAAGAAAACAACATGAATACACAAATGAAAATAAATTTATTTATAGTTTATTTCTGTCTTAATTTCATTATTGAAATAAAATCTGTTAATATTGAGGATGTAAGTTGAGAAAGTACGAGTAGTTTATATTAATTCGAAATAATTTCAATTATTTTTCTGCAGAATTCCGATGAGATTGAACTTTATAAACATTTATTTGCCCGATTGAATACAATTATCCAGGGGAATGAGTTTTTTAAGCCAAGACGTAAAGGAACTTCATAAAAAGTAAGTACAAAGTTAGGAGACTTGTTTTAAAAAACTAAACTTTTGTATTTTTAGAATTGAATTATTGGAACTTAAATTGGCAAATAATGAAAAATTGTCAATTAGTGAAGAATTAAGGAATATCGAAAATATCGAAACAGATACTATTTATTGTAATTCCAATAAGGCTGCCGATATTTCTGATAGTTCAGATGTTTATTGTTACGGTGACAATTGGATTGTTATACAAAGACGTACTGATGGCTCAGAGAATTTCTACCGTGATTGGACTGATTATAAACAAGGTTTTGGTAATAAATCCAATGAGTTTTTTATTGGTTTAGATAAACTTTATCGTTTAACATCATCAAAACCCCATGAGCTATTAATCGTTATGAAAGATTTTGAAAACGATCGTCGTTATGCCAAATACGATCATTTTGAAATTGAAAGTGAACAAAACCAATATCGTTTAAAATCGCTGGGAGCGTATAGTGGTAATGCAGGCGATTCATTCACTTATCATACGGGGTCAAAATTTTCCACAAAAGGCCATGATAATGATGAGCATTCAGATTTTAATTGCGCAGAAAAGTTTATGGGAGCATGGTGGTATAAAGCATGTCATGAAAGGTAATTTTTAGTTTTTATTTTTATTTTAACGGTAATTTAAAAACTATACACACAGAAAAATAAAGTGTCAACCGAATGAAAGGAGTATTTTGATGACTACAACCCATAAATTCAATTAGTACAACCATATTCAAATGTTATTTCTGAATATTTTTGGCGTTAAAGCTAAAATTTAATTGTGTTAGTCGAATTTTGTTATGAAACCGAATATTCAGGTGTACAAACCGATTTCAGTCGTAGTATTCGAATTTAAGTTGGCAAATGGCAACATTTTTTCTGTGTGTAAATTTGAGTTCAAATTTAATATCATTTAAACTACAACCAAAAAACTAGTACACTCAAGAAACCAGCTTCGTCATATTTATGAAATATATCATAAATATGATGAAAAACTTCATTCATTTTCGTCCAAATGACAGGATTCTCAATATTTATGAAATATATCATTAATATGATAAAGTTTCATAACTTTTTATGAAATGCTTTCTAAATAGTAGTTTCTCCAACTAGACATAGTCCGATTTGTGCTCTTCACGGTTGGATCGTTGTGTATGGACCACATTAACACATTTTCCAAATTAAGGTCGCTATAAATTAAAATTTTTTCGAATATTTTGTATAGAAATTTACATACAAATTAAAAAAAAAAGTTTACATTAAATTTTTAATGACTTGTAACTATGCCTCTAAGGACTTTTTCATGAATTCTGAATCAAAATTCCATTACGGTTAAGATTATAGAATAAAGATTTAATAAATTGTAACCGGTTTTCAAGATATTCGTGTTTTTTTTGATTTTGAGAAAACAAATTTATATATGTTTTTTTCAAGAGTGTGCATGAAAAAAAATATATTCAATAATATATTGATTTAATCCTCTTCTCAAAGCCTAAAATAAAAATTAATGGCATAACCATTGCAGGAAGGATAACGTTTTCCTGGCTATTTTTTATAAAATATGGGTTATTTTACCTTTTCCTTAACAATTTTTTAGATAATGGACCAATTTTTTAACTTAAATACGTTTTAGAAAATAAACTTTATATAGATAAAGTTTTTTTTCTTTGGCAAAGTGGAAATTCTAGAGAGTAAAATTTTAGGATACGAGTATAAGACGCCAAAATGGAAAATTAAAAAAAAAATTAAAAAAATTTTAAAATTAAACGTTTCGTAAATACTATTAAACGTTTCATAAATGCTTTATAATTTATTCAGAAAATTCTATTTAAAATTAAGAACACATCAAAGATTATTTAATTTGTATTTCAGAATTTCAAATAATTTCTGGTAGTTTTTGAGTGTTATAAAGTCCAAATTGCAAATTTTTCCAAATTTAAAAAAAAAATAGAAAAAGCAAACATTTTTTTTACAAAGTGAAACTTTTCTATGAAATTATAAAGGTCTATGAAACATTTGTCATAAATTTTTATGACTCATATTTCTGAATACTTCATAAATATGATGAACTTGTGAAACAATATCATCAATATGATGAATCTTTTTTCCCTGAGTGTTGTTTTTAAAAACTACTAGTTTTTCCAAATCAAGTGGATTTTTATTGAACGTATGCGGAATGAAACTGCAAACGAAAAAATTTTAGCATTTTTTTTAAAAAAAACTAAAAGTAAATTTTAATTCAACCAATTTTGATACAGTTTGGAAGAACTATAGCTACCCGGTTAAAAAAGTTCAAATATGTTCATATATATATGAATATGGTTATTCATATTCGTACATAGTTCATATATTTTTTTTTTTATTATTTTTGTTGTTTGTCTCGTTTAAGTTGCGTAATAAAAATCAAATAATAGTTCTTTATTTAATCGGTCTTCAGAGCCAAACAACAAAATTCAAAAACCATTCCTTATAAATTCGAATGGCTGTTACTACGGCATTTAGTATATTATTTTCGAAAATTGTAACATTCCGGAACTTAGTGTTTCAATTTAATTTTCAATAAATATAAAAAGAAACAATTCAATTCTTATTAAAATAGAAAAAAATAAGTTCTTCTATTTTTTATTTTTGTTTGACAGAAACTTCAAACATTTTGATTTTGTTTTGAAAAAAAAACGAACAAAAAATATGGAAGAAAATTTAATAACTCAAAATGATAAGTTTTTTTATGAGATTTTTAAATACACCATTCAATGTAAAAACTTATTGGTGAAGAAAGCCACTCATGGAACAAATTTGCAACAAATTTTTGCAAAAAATAAATTGAATATTTTATTATCTCTGTTTTAAATATAAATAAAACATTATTTGAAACAAAACTTCAATGTTTTTATTAGCGAGTGTATTTGCAGTTATAACTTTTAAAAAATAACTTTTTAAAAATAAAATCAGCTTTAGATTCTGCGACTTAAAAATCTAGCTTTCAACAACTTTAAGAAACAATAATTGTTTATTTCTAAGTCAATGAAACATGAACAATAATGGCATTTTTTCTAAGGCAACGATATATTTCAATACATGAACTTTTTGTTTGCATGTATGAACCCATATATGTTTCCATACATGTTATTAAGTTATTAATTAATGATCTTATAATTTTTCAAATCATCAGTTTCATACTGCAAAATAAGAGTTTTAGTCTTGTGTATGGAGCAATTCAAATAAATAAAAAATAAAATAAAAAAAATGGCATACATCTTCATACATGCTGATATATGAAACAATATATACTTATACATGGAATTATGCATGTTCATATATTAGCATATATTATAATTTTCACCTGGGTACTACAACAATTAACATACATTTCCATATATACACAAATATGGTCATATATGTTCGTATATTATTTTGTATGTTCGCCCATATACGTTCATACATTATACAGTTTTTGTAATTTTTTTTTAAAAATGTTGTATATTAAAAAATTGTTAAAAAAAGACTAATTGCTACAAAAAAGTTGTTTCAAATGTATTTATGTATTTATGTCAACGCAAACATTCTGTTTATTATAGCATCAGAATGAAATATTTGCGGATCACACATTTTAAACAAATAAAGTATAATACGATCACACAACGAGCATATAGGCTAAAAAGAATTCAATATGAAAACTTCGGCAAATGCTTGCTCATGAAATTTGTATGCATGCTCGGTGTAGTGAATTTCCTTCGCTAAAGAGAATGTGAAGGAAAATTTAATAATTAAATTATTGATAAATAATTATTTTTTTTTTGTTTTAACTTTAGTTTTTTGTTTGTAAACACGATTTTATTAACATTTTATTTTTCCACTTCCTTTATCGACTCTCATTTATCGTTGAATTATTTCAAATTATCTCATCTTCTTAAGGGCAGTTTTTTGGTAGAAATTAAAAAAAATTTAAAAATCTGCAATTCAAACGCCCCTGCTTTCATATCAACGATTTACTCTAATTGAACGTTTTGAGTATTTCGTATTTTTATCTGTGAGGTCCTGCCTAAATTTGTCTACACTGCGCTCGACATTAATTACTGAAACACATTTTTTACTTTTGTATGGACTTATTTGTCAAAAATAACAATTTTAAAAAATTTGTAGAAACAACTTTTAAACTTAATGAAATTTTAAAATCACAGTTAAGTATTTATTTTACTGACAAGGAGAGTACCGTAAATAGTGGAGATTATCTACTGATGAATTTCAATTTAACTGAAATTTAGGTATGTGCTACAAAATAAAAATGTGAATCAGGGTCCTTATGAATTAGATTAAGAATTTAAGTTGTTTGCAATCGGGTTTTGAAATGGGTTTATTAAACTAATTGGATACACCATTGTTCTTTTAACAACAAACACATTTTTTCATACACATTCAAATATTTTTTGTATAGGTATACGACGTATGTCAAACACATTCTAATGAGTTACGTGCACTGACAGCTAATATTAAAGAGTTTCAGATCTATGTAATCTATGGTTTCAAAACATTTACTGTCATTTTTACAACTGTAAACAAATTTTATTATTTTTTTTTAATTTAAATTTAATAAAAAATTGGATTTATATATTCGTATATGAGACTTTGGGTATATGGAGTCACATATACTTCCATATATGTTCATATATGAGTTCTTTTTGCACATACGAAATTCCATATACGTCCATATTTGCCCATATATGACCCTTATTTGCCATGTATGCCCGTTTATGAGCACCTTTTGCCAATATACCTCCATATATGACCATATATTAGTCCTTTTTGAATATATTTAGTACCATACACTTCCATATATGCTCATATATGAAACATATATGTCCATATTTGACCATATATTCAACCATATATGTCCATAAATAAACATATTTGTTGATAAATGAACTTTTTTAACCGACTATTGAAAACTTCGATGTTAGATTTTTACTGAGCTCCTATGAAAGTAATCGTTCATGATGCAAATAATGGCGTTTCTGACTATTGTGGACCAAATTTGTAAATTTAAGGTTACTTCTTCCGTTTCAGAAACATCTAGCTTATTCTTTTTGGTATTTTTTTACTTCCCGTATAATTATTGAACTTTGTTAATGTTTTTCCATCGCATTAAACCCCTTTTTCCAGCTGGCTGTACGATTTAGCGATATATCCAGCAGTTATTTGTCAAAGCTAGGATCTCTTTGATAAGTTTGTCAAACTGCACTTTTTACTGGAGCAAGGCAGTACATTTTCTTGTCCAGTATTCTTTATACCACACATCGATTATCTAGCTGTTTAACAAATAGAGTAACTATTTTCGATTTCTGCCAATAAGTGTGTTTATCAAAAAATTTACAATTTTAAAAAAGTAAATGCTAAACATGTGGCTATCCGAAACTAAAGGCAAACGTTTGATAGCATAATTACTTTTTTATCAGCTACGCAAAATGTGTTGCAATTTCATTCCGCATACGTTAAATCTACACTCAAAAAAAGTCAGTAAAGTCAGCAACATGTTTGCTGGAAGGATCCTTGTAGAAAAATTGCTAATATCCTCCCAACAAAAATGTAGCTGACTTTACTGACCTTTTTTTTGAGTGTATATATTTTGACAATTCATTTTTGGAAGAAATTTTTGAAAACAATCAAAATTTTGGGACCTGTTTGAAAATTTATAATTTGTAAATTTTTTACCGCCAAAAATTTTAAAACCTTTTAGTTCATGGTTAAATTTTCCGAACAGCAATTTTAACAAAAGTTGTCTTATGAAACTCAGAACCATGCAGATTATTTTAAAAACTACTCTCTATTACTTCACTTCTAGAAAAAACTTAGTACAAATTTTTGTCAAAACTATTAAAAATAAGTTAAAAATGACGTTTCAGAAAAAACTGCTAAAATTATTAGATTTTTTTACTAAATATTAGTAAGATAAGAATAGAAAAAATAAATCTATTAACTCTACGAATTTTTAGTTATATTTAAGCTAAATTTTAGTTAATTGAAAGCAACAAGTTAATCTGCTAAAATACGCCAAATATATTGTTTGCATTCTACTAAATTTAAGGTAAATATAGCAAAAATTTGTTTAAGATTACAGTTTTTTTTTGCTGTTTTTAGTCTATAAATATTCAGTAAACCTTTGTGCTAATTTAACAGAGTAATTTACTATTTTTAATTAACTAAAATTCAACTAGAATATAACTTAAATTTTGTAAAGTTGACAGTTTTATTTTTGCTGTTCTAATTTTATTAATATTTGGCACAAAAAAAGTCAGTTAATGTTAGCAGTTTTTTCTGCAACTTCATTTTTAAATTATTTTTAGTTACTTTTTCTGCTATTTTACATATTTATTTCGATTAATGTTGTTAAACTGGCTCGAGAAAGTTTCGTGTAGTTCTTTCATTTATAATTTGAATAAAAATCCACAAAATTTGAATATATTGTTTTGTATCGCAAATCTTAGAAAAACTCAATTCGCATTAAAATTTATACAGTTAAAAAAGGGTTTAAATGATTTTTAATTCTAAGTTTTATTTAATGTTTCTGTTCTTTTTAGCAATCTGAACGGATGTTATACTGATACTAATTTAGGAGATCCAAAAAAATCAATTGCCTGCGGAATACAATGGAAAGGTTTTCGCGGTCAATGGTATTCTTTAAAATTTGTACAAATTATGATACGGCCCAAAAATTAGTAACACAACATAATTTGTTAACATTTTTTGCATTGATTCCCACTATGTATAAATTCGGGCCTACTAAATTTTCTAAATTTATATAGCATTCACACCTAAATGGAAAAGACACGTTTTTTCAAAACGTGTGGAAAATAATAAAGAATAATTTGTAATAGAATAAAGAGCTTATTTACTTTTTTTTTGTCAAATCGCGTGTTTAGCGTTTAAAATTTAATGGAAAATTTAATTTTCTTTATTAAATATTTCATACGAATAATGAAAAAGTTTCAATAAAAATTGTTTCATTAAATTTATGCAGCTTTTTCAAAAAGTAAACTAATTTTTCATTCACATTATGAAGAAAACTTCATCAGTTTAGTGAAAAAATGTCATTAAAATTCGTTTAAGAAATTCTCTCCTTTATGTAGTTCGTGTTCAGCAAAATTACATATTTTAGCTCTTTATTCTATTACATATGTTATTTATTCTTCTACACTCGTTTTGGCAAAACACGTGTTTAGCATTTAGGTGTGAACGCCATGTTGGATATTAAGGAAGTTCACATGTGGTGTACCAAATGTTGTAAGTGTCGTATCGGAAATAGAGATGGTAAAATTTTGTTATAAAATATACAACAATAGATGATAGTACGATACAACATTTATGCCCATGTTTAGTGTACTATATTCAAGTGTGCTAACAGAGTGAAAACCCAATCCAAAAAACCTAAAATCTTCGTCAAATTGAAAATAAAATTTTACCATCTAAATTTTTACACTTAGTACACCTTGTGAAAACCCTTATTGTATTACAGGTTGTTTCCGGTTGTTATATCTCTTATTAGAAACATCTAATCTAAATAGTTCGGTTCAGTATTTAAAGTGTTATAGATAAACAAAAAGTACAAAAAATAAATCAAAAAAATATATAAATCGTAAACGAAAATGGTTTTTTATTTTCCATGTTTAGCTACAGCTGTACAAAGAAGATATCGCTCATTTACTGCAAGAACGTCACAACTCAAAAAACATGATTTTTGAGGTAATTGAAATTATGTCGTTATTTTTATCTTCAAGGTTGAATTAAATTGAAAACTTTAAACTCGTTTTTTACAAAATCAAAATTTTTCAGTTATGACGTTATTGCAGTTAATGAGGGATATAGTTTAGGAAAATTACATAGATGGGTTGAGATATAGTCTAAATATTTTTATTTATTTTAAAAAACTAAAAAAAAAACTTAAATAAAATATATCCTTAAAGACAATTTTTTTTTTGTTGGACATCTTACTACAACAAAAATTTTATTACACTTAGCAAAAAAAGTTAGTTCAAAATTTTAGCTAACTAGATACTTACAATACTAAGTAAATTAGCTAATTTTTGGGCTCACCGAATCTGACCAAAAGCAGTTCACATTTATTATCGGGAGTATAGATGGTTAATAAGGGCTATATTTTTCTCTATCTCGCTTAGTTACCGAGATATAACATATTTTATGAATAAATAGTAAAAATATCAGAAAATAACGCAATCTGCAAGCGAGACTGATAGCGGAGACACAAACAATTTTTTTTGAAAACAATTGCGGTTTAAATTAACTGCAAAATTTGTAAATTTGAGAATTATGAATTACTAATGAGATAACTAACAATATTAGCTAAATACATTATTTAAAAAATAACAACAGAAAAAATTAATTCAACAGAATTAGACTTATTTACTAACTTTTTTATTGATGTATGTAATACTGCTTCATATTGTTCAGAACGAGATTTTGTAAAAATATACAGTAGGGTGATAACTTTTTTTGGACAACATTATCCCCAGGGGTTTTCTAATCGCATATATTGTATTAATGATAAAAAAAACTATTTCAGTTCAATTTGGTAAAAAAAACCTTACGCACCGACAGCGATTTCTAAAATGCCTTTAATATATTTTTTTTAAATTTTTTTAATAACAATTTTTTTAAAATATGTTTTATACATATGTAAGTAAGCAAATTTGGAAGAAAACTATTCCCTTGACTCGAAAACGGACTTTACTATTGAAATCAGCATGCCTTAATTATATAGATGTGATGGTCAGACGTTGAGGCATCAAAAAAAGTTTTTTTTTTAACTTTGTTTGATTCAAAACTTTAACGCGTTTGGTGCGTAACCTTTTTTAACGATAGCGAAAAACTAAAAACGCAGTTCTTAATAGTTGTCCATGCCCTACACGATTTTGTCTGGGGAGATTTGATATTTGCAAAAAATGCAAAAAGTTATTACCCTAATATACAGTGGGGAGCACTCGTGAATACATGTAAGTACTTTTTACACCTAAAGGCTGAGGCCGAAATATATTTGGCATTATTAATTTATTTCGTTAGGAAATAGATTATCTCAAAAATTAAAAACTGAAAAAGGGTAAGATTAGTGTGTTCAGGTGCCGTTATAAGTATTATAAATAATACATTTCCAGGAAGGTGAACAATCGGAGCATTTTGATCAAAAACTACACTTTTCCCGTTCATATATCTCGAACGCCTGACGTCGGAGAGTGATAAAGTACTTACATGTACTAATCTAGAGATTATACTCTATAATCTAATGATTATACTGAACAATCTATTACACTGTCAATATAAATGTGAACAAGTGTAATTAATATATATTTCGATTTATATTAAAAAAAAAAAACAAACGCTCCGTCTATATTTTAAAAGTTTTTTTTTAATAGATTCAAAAGTAAAATCTACTGAAAACGACAGTTAAAACAAAATTAAATGTAATTTAAAAGGCGAAAAAGGAAATTACCGCTAAAATAACTACTTATTTAGTTATGTTTAACTGTTTAGAAAAACTAATAAATGCAGTAAAAATAACAGAAAATTATTTGCTACAAAAATTTTGAAACAACTGAAACTAGTTACTGTTTGTATCAGTTATTTTTTCGATATTAAAAAAATATATTTGAATAAAAAAATTTTTCATTCGATTATAACAAAAATGTATATTTTCTACATCATACCAAAAATGAAAACTTAAATGTAGGTTAACAGTTACTACATGAAGGTTTACAGTTACTACATGACAGTTGTTTGTGTAGTAATCAGTAGTAGTTGTTTTTAACTGTAATTAAAGTTGTTTTTCTATGAAATAATACAAAACAACTACTCTGACAGTTATTAAAAAACAACTGAAGAAAACTAGAGTATTTTTTTAACAGTTGTTGGAATCAGTTCTTTTAGTATTTCTGTAAACATTTATCAAAACTGTAATGTTGCAGTAAACAGTTAATTTTTATTAGTTATTTAAAAATAGAAGATTATGTCGAGTTTTTAAAAATTCTCGTTTAGTTTATATTTGTTATTACTGATATGTTCCTAGTTTGCAAATAATAATTAGAAAATTTCATTGCATCATAACTGGAATACCGTTTGGAATTTTGACTTTGCATTTTAAAAAATCCTACAGATATTCAAATTTTTATTATAGTTAAAAAAAATATATATATTTTCACAAGTTTGTTATAATTTTTATTAAAAATAAAAATTATGTTTTTTCGACCTTTATATATTTTGTATTAAAAAATTTTTAAAATACCGTAGAAATAACTGATATTAACAGTAGTTTTTACAACTTATGAAGTAGTTTTATGTTCATTGTTTTTATGTTTTTTGCTCGTTTTTATGGTTTATGCATTCATTTAAGGTTAGTTGTTTTTGACCGCTTCGATAGTAATTTTTACTACCATTGTAGTTGTATTATCAGTAGTTAAAAATTACTACATGGTTATTAATTTTTACGACAAATACAGCCATCGCCTTTTTGACTACATTTGTAGTAATTTTAACTGTAATTTTTAGTAGTTTCCACCTTCTCAATTTTCGGAGTGTGGAATACACTTAAAAAACAAAGTTAAAAATTATAAAAATCTCAATTATAATTTACTCAAAAATTAAAAGTCCAAAAAAGTTATAAAAAAATTAAAAACGCCAAATTCTTCTTCTCTGGTGATGGCATATAGAAAAGGACTTTTATGTCTGTTTTTGGCACGCGGCTAAAAGAGTCTTGCTACCCCTGTGTTAGGGTAATCGATTATTCAACATTTTTCGGAAACCGGTTTTCGGGTTTTCCGAATAGTTGACATTTAAAAAACCGGGAAAGCAGACTCGGCCACCGTATTTGTTGCGAATTGAATGTTTCGATGGCTGCGACCGAACTTTTTGCTTGTGATAATTCGATTAAAACAACAGAAATTCTGGCACAATAATAACATTTCGATGGACTTAACAGAAATTTGGTGTTAAATTTGGTTTGGTCAACCACAACCGTTGGCCAGTGTTATCAATCGGGTAACAGAAAAAAACTGTCAAGAATGTTAATACCACGTTCTGCCAACGCATAACCGATCGTCGCCGACGCTTTGCCAACACTGTGTCGATAGTATTTTTCTGTCTGGGTATTTTTGACAGTCATTAGAAAATATAACTAACCAAAAATACCGTACTTTAATCACAGTAAAAAATAATAAAATGCGTGTATGTATAAGTATGTTTTAAATATTTTTATTGTTAAATTTATATGTTTTGATTCCAGAAAATAGTAAAAAAAAATTCAAAAACCTGTAAACTATTAATTATATTAAAAAGCTGGTCAAACATATTATGAAGAATGTTTAAGCGTCAACGCATATAGTATATTAACCCTTAAACGACCTCTGTATCTTTAGCGGTTTTATTTTTAGCTTAATTAATATGAAAGCTTCAGTAGTGCGCTCTTTAATAAAATACATTTTTTTAATAAATATTTAGAATTGCACATTTTCTTCATTTTCATTGCACCTTTTACTTATCATGAAATTTGAACAAATTAAAATGTGCCAAATTAATTAAAAACTCAAAAAATAATATTGAATAAAATGAAAAAATAATTCTAGAAAGTTCAAATAAATTGTATAAGTATTTAGAGGCAAATGTAAGCTTTCAAATGATATATTATATGTAGTTGTTTTAAGTGTCATTTTTAGTCTTTTCTACCTTCTCAATTTCCTGAGTGTAATTTTTAACTAAAAAGGAGGCTTTCTTGCATGAACCACTTTTATAAAGAAAACTAATTTTTTAGAAAAGTTTATAGAACGTTTCGTTTTTAATAATGAATTTTGTAAATTTACGTTTCTAAAGCTAAAAAAAAAGAATAGTAAAGAAAAAACCGGTTATTCGACAAAAAAAAAAACGGTTTATTCGATATTTAAAAATTTAACTTTTTGAAAATCCGAAATCGACAACAACTAACTCGATCACTCAATACGCAATATTGGTATCAAAATGTTTGTTTTATTAAGTGCTTTACTGTTTTCATACATAAATAAATTAATTTCGAACCACACTTTTTAACCAATGAACGTGAGATTGGGCAGCTACAGAAATACGTGTCTCTTTTTTTTTTCTTTTATACAACTTTTCCAAACTTCATTAAAATCTGCGAGTTCGGGTCGGGATACCTCCCTTGTGAGTATTTTTCTTTTAAGTCTGTACGAGTACCTGCAGGAACCCAGATTGCCATATGAAACACTTTTTCAAAAATCGAAATGATTTTTAATAAAATCTTGTTCCCGCTGCAATTTACTTGGAATGCTATTATTGAATCCTCACAGTATTTTTTTGCATTTGTCTGTCTTTAGGATACTGTGCAAATTTGAATTGTGTGGAAATCACCATCTCGAGTCCTCTTATAGGGTATTTACATAGACAGGTTAATATCCTTAAAACGGGATGTACTGTTAAATCAGGTACTAAACAAGACGATTAATCCATTTCTTAATCTGATTAACAGTTAATCTAACTTATTATATGACTGTTATTTATAAACGCCTCTGTATTATACTACTATTGTGTGCAAATCTGTGTTTTTATGTAAGCTCGCTTGGCAACGCTAACAAAATAGACGTACAAAGTCACTTACAAATTAACGTTAAGAGGCTGCCACAAAAACATTTTGGCTTTGTCGACAAACATTTTTGCTAACGTCTGCATTTTATTTGTTTCTTTTTATGCCGGATCACTATCGGCCCCATCTTGGTATTTACAATTTACAATTATTAAAACTGTATAATATTACCAGTGTGTATATCATATTGGAAAAAATCGAAGAGGTTTTGATTCTTATAGCGCAACCAAGAAATGTGAAAAATATTTTATAGTGTGTTGGGCACATTGTGCAATTTTTATATCCCTCAACTATAGAACAAATGAGTGGTGCCATATTTTGTTCAAAAGTATTGTACATCTTATTGCACTGTGTAGGGCAAATTGACAATAATACTGGCAATAGTATTTGCAATAATATTGCAAAGTGTATGGGTACTTTTAGCATTCAAGTTGTCGGCAACATTCACCACTTTTGACATATTTACCAATCTGGTGAATGATATAAAAAAACAAATACAAACAGCTGACTGTCAAAATAGGGGTGAAAAAAGCTATACAAATCAAAACGAAAATAAGTTCACCAAGACCTTCGCCGAGGAAAATAATCGGCGGCGGCGGCTGAATGAAAGTGTTTAGGAGGCGGCTCAAAGCCGGCTGCGAGCCGAAATTTGATCGGCTAGTCAATATTTGATCAGCTCTTAAGGTACCCAAACACTTTGCAATATCATTGCAAATATAATTGTCATTTTAGGCTACACAGTACAATAAGATGTACAATACTTTTGCACAAAATATGGCACCACTCTTATATTCTGTTGTGGAGGGATAAAAATTGTCCAACACACTATAAAATATTTTTTAAATTTCTTGGCTGTGCAATAAGTACCAAAACCTTTTAGATTTTTTCCAATATATTGTAAAACTTTCCAATATGACATACACACTGGTAATATTATGCACAATAGGAACAGTTGAACAAGAATATTGCATAATATATGGGTACCTTTACATGAAATCTACTTAGATGCCCACTAAAAAAAATATTATTAAATATTTATATATTTAAATTATACATGAATATGTTTATTATTTTTATAAGCACCCTGTTTAAATTTAAATCCCATTTGTTAGTTGTATACAGAGCTTCGAAAGAATTAATTCAATTATAGCTTAATTCACAAAAGATTGAAGGGCTTCTTGTGAAAACTTAATAAGCCACATTTTATTTTCAGTTTATTTTACCTTTAAAGGGTTATAAAATAATGCAAAAATTAAACTTCTGCAGGACCTTCATAAAGAAATCCATCAAGAAATTAAAAAGTTACATTGGCGACCTATCAGAAATCCGGAGGCTCCATAAAAAATTGGCAGATTATTTCAAGCCGTGTTTAAGCCAAAACATTTTTGATGGGGACGGCCAGCAAAAATCGACGGCGGCACGTCTGAGATGGCACGGCGCAGATTTCTGACAACACCAGTTCTTTGAAAACAACAAAAATACCTAATCAGAAATCAAAACAAGAAAAACATATGTTTTGCACATATATGCAGAGGAGACTGACATATGTACACAATGTACTTACTAACACATTTAAATAGAGAAGACGTAAAAATTTAAGCGAAATAGTAGTAATCAAATTTTTTATTTAACCGCAGTGCCACAAATACAAATAATTGAATTAAATTAAAATTTTTACAAAATTATCGTTATATTTACATAAATTAAAAACAAAAATGTCCCAATATTTTATAAATGGTACCAGGGAGGAGTCAAACATACAAGAATTTGAAAACTTAGGTAAGTATTGAAAGGGGAGACATGCTTTGTCATTCATTATATCTATTAGTGTCGTCTCGATATTTTATTATTTTTTTTTTAAAGATGTCTCAACTCAGGAATTAATAATGGCTGCTGTGGAAGCCCGCAAGAATGCATATTGTCCGTATAGTAATTTTGCTGTAGGCGCTGCTTTACGGACCGCTGATGGTTCCATTTTTACGGGTTGTAATATTGAGAATGGTGCTTATACCGCTGGTATATGTGCTGAACGTACAGCTGCTGCAAAAGCTATAAGGTAACTGTATTTCCTGGGGAGCGGAAAAGAACCTTACGAATCACTAGGAACTAGAGTTTATAGCAATTAATTGGCTAAGGTGTACTTTATTGGGCCGTTCCTAAAAAAAAATTATGTGGACTCTTCTAGAATGAAAAAAGAAAACTTTTTTCGGCTAAACTCTAGTTTACGGGCATAACTCGGGTTAGTTTAAAATTTTCACGATCAATAGACCTTTTAATGCGTTCTTTTCCGCCTGTTTCCGAGTTATGGATTTTAAATTCTTTGTGGATTTTAAAACATTTGAAAGCTAATTGAAGCACCTCTCATTTGAGATTTAATATTTCCAGTTCCATTCACCCATTAAGCGTCAAATTATAAAAGTCTGTTTTTTAACCGAACTTTTTAGAAAAAAATAACACTTTCTCGATATTTGACTAAAGCAAAGTTACCGAATAAGTATTATTTATTTATTTGCAGCTAAGACTTCAAGCTTTAATTTAAGATATTATTTTCGACTTTAAATTTCTAACGTCGCTAGTTATATTTGATAGTCAATATTTTTTTTTACTTTTGCACTTTTCTTGTTATGTTTATGTATATATAAATAAATAGCTTTGTTATATTGCAAATATTGAAAACAAATAGATTAATTAACCCATTGCAAATTAATATTGCGAGTGTGCCCAAAGTCAGTCATATATGCAAAGAAAAAAGCAGAAAACCTTTGCTTTAGCAAAGCCACTAACTTTTTATGGATGACTTTTACGCAGAAAAACGTTCCTCATCAAAGCCGGGATTTTGACATACTGGAGTAGAAAACCCCTAAGCTCGGCCGAAGCCCTGCTACATAGAAAAGCTTTGCTCAGCAAAGTACTAACTTATTTATGGATGACTTCAATTAATGCAAATTAGCAACATTGAAAAAATTACTTTAGTTAACAAAAAAAAAAAAAATGTTTAAACCTTAATATAGTATTTTGTAAACTGTTGGATGCTATGATACCTTAAATTAAAGTTTAAAGTCTTGGCTACAATTGAGAGTCATATTATACTCCTTATATATTAAAAAAAAATTGAAATAACTGCATTTTTTTTTCAAAGTGCTATTTCAAAAACCTAAAATCATGAGTTGGACTGCAATGGGTTAACATTTTAAAGCTTTCTAATGAAACCCATTTTGTTTCGTTCCGACAACGCATGTCAAAGTTAAATAAATATCTATCAAATGAAATATCCAAACTTTAGGGGCATATAACTAGGAAAATATAGGCCGCCGACATAAAAACCTAAACTCACCTATTTTAACCCTAATTTCGGTTGATGGCTTTGAAACACACATTTTTTAATAGGCATGTAGACTGAATCCCCATATGGAAATTTTTTATTCTTATTTGCAGTTTTTGAAATATCGCGGTTTTTTATTTACATCATTCACCCCACTTTTTCGAATATTTTGCTTAATTTTCCAAAATATTATTGCGAAATCATGAAATTTTTAAGATCATAAATCTACACAAAATTATCTTTAATTTGAATATAACATGTTTTCGTTTGTATGAGAATATCACACTGGCAAGGAAGTTAAAGATTTGACATTTTAACTTTAACCTTATACGTTTTATGCACCCGACGGAAAAAGTTCCGATTTAATCATATATGATTATATATAGTAGGTATCACATATAACTAAACATCACATATCATCTGATACAAAAAATGGTATACATAAGCTGATCTGTTGGGATCTAATCTCATAAAGTTTTATCCGAAAAATGGGTCTATCAAATATGATGAAATTATATATAATTTGATACAATATTATCTAATAAGTTTTTTAATTAAAAAAACAAATTAAAATATTATAGAGATCAGTACTTTTTATTTTAATCCAATTAAGTACCACTTGTAATTCATTTGTAAAAACATATAAATATTAATTTTAAAAAATAATGTTAAATCTAAAAATGTATGCACCTTTTTATGAACCTGAAGTTGGAACATACTAATCTAGGTAAAACAAAAAAAAACATTTACCGAGGAAGAAAATTTAATGCTTCGTTCGCAAAAATTTCAAGTAGAAGACTTACTGTTTGTTTTGAAGAGCAGAAATACCAATAAACTTTACAAGTCCTTGTTATACAAAATAATTAAAAATAATAACTATACGGTCGATATTATAGAGCTATACGATATTTTGTTTATGAAGGATAAATCTTCCTATTTAGTACTTCAGCATTCAGATTGTTCAAAACAACTATTTTGTTAACCACAAAACAGGGGCAGTGGTAGAAAGTATATTGCCTATAGTGGTACTAAGCAACTATTTAATTTTTAAAATTGATTCTTCTTTAGTCTATATGTTCGTTGGTTTAAAACCTAATAATTATAACGTTGTTTTTTAGTATTTTAATAAGAAAATATTAATAATAATTACAAAAAAATATATGAAAGTAATATCATTTTTTTAATGAAAATGTTACTATATATATTTAAATATAATGATATGTATTGCCATATATATTATTATTATATTATTACTTTTTATGATGAAGTCAAGTTGTAAAAATTTTAGCAACTGCAAGTTTTCAACATATTGCAATCCCCCGGCTACGGTCCTGAACTAGACATTCCAATGAACAAATTTTAGTATTAAAATTGCAAATCCATTGAAAATGTCCTGAAATATTTAGAACATAACTTTAAATTTAAACTAAAAGTAAAAAAAAAACCTCTTCATAAAAAAATATGTTATTAACCCTTTCACTACCAACTTTTTGTTTGTGTATATATTTCTGTTTTGACTCCAGATTATTGTTAGGATTCCTTAAATTGAAAAGAAAATGGTTTACATGTATGACCCCTCTCACCCCTTGCTGTATGCACCTCCCACCCCCTCCTATATGCCCCACCCACCCCCTCCTACCCAACAAAATAAGGCCAATTTTTACCACTAAACTATTCGAATAACCTAAAATGCTTTATCTTATTTCGTTCCGGTCATTATATGAAGATACATGCCAAATTTCGAGATTCTAGCTTTCTTAGTTTACGAGATGCACCAAACGCCCCTTTTTTTTGAGATAAAGGTTCGTTAAAAAAATCGGACTTTCTTTACAAATATCGCAACTATATTGCCCTGATTGATATTTTGTCAATCACCAATATTATTTAAACAAAAATATTAAGTTTTATTGCATTGACAAAATGTTTTTATTTATTTCAATATGTGTACACTAGGGTGATAACTTTTTTTGGACAACATTCTCCCCAGGGGTTTTCTAATGGCAAATATTGTATTAATGATAAAAAAAAACTATTTCAGTTCAATTTGGTAAAAAAACCTTGCGCACCGACAGCGATTTCTAAAATGCCTTTAATATGTTTGTTTTAAATTTTTTTTAATAACAATTTTTTTTAAATATGGTTTATACATATGTAAGTAAGCAAATTTGGAAGAAAACTATTCCATTGACTCGAAAACGGACTTTACTATTGATACCAGCATGCCTTAATTATATAGATGTGATAGTCAGACGTTAACATCAAAAAAAGTTTTTTTTTAACTTTGTTTGATTCAAAACTTTAACGCGTTTGGTGCGGAACCTTTTTTAACGATAGCGAAAAACTAAAAACGCAGTTCTTAATATTTGTCCATGCCCTACACGATTTTGTCTGGGGAGATTTGATATTTGCAAAAAATGCAAAAAGTTATCACCCTAGTGTACACTGTAGTGTACAAGGTTAGTAAAAGGGTTAACATTACTTCTGAAGAATTTGCAACTTTTTGCAAAACCTGTCTTTGTAATACATATTTTCTAATAGATTTAGGTAAGCTGGGTCCAAATCTGGAAACTCATTTGTAGATTTTAAAAAATCGCGATTTTTATATTTACGTTACATACTCCATTTTTTTTTTAATCAAAATTATCTTTTCTAAATATTTTGGGATATTTTGAATGGGTTTGAAATTTTAATACAAAAATGAGTTCAGTGGAACGTTTAGGAACAAATAGTTATAAAATTCAAAACTTTTTTGCATACATAAAATGTATAAGGATAAAACTAAACAAGTTCAACTTTTTTGTAATACGGGCAAGATATCCTGAAACAAACATCGACTTGATTATACTCAAATGGAAGATAATTTTTTTTATAGATTTATATTATTTATAAAAACCGCGATATTTCAAAAACTGAAATGAGAAAAAAATATTAATTACAAAAATTTGAATCGACCTTTTGGGTTTTTATTTTAAATTTTATCAGAAAGTTTTCTAATCAGGCTTTTAAGGTCATGAGTTTCAAAGATTATTTAATGTTTTCCATTCAAAGTTTCGTTGGGATTATTCCAACATCTTCAGGGATTTAATTGTATTAAATATATAATCAGATAGAACTCTTTATTAATGTTAGTTATCACAGTTGAAATTAAATTGTTTGATACATTTGGCTTCAGCGTACCTACGTCTAAAAAATAAATGTATATTTCAAAGACAGGTTATGCAAAAAAATTAAATTTGTTGATAAGTGTTTTTAGAAGTGTTCTAGAAGTGATGTTTAAATAGTTCTTAAGCACTGGTTCTTAAAACACGCCAAAAGTGTTGCTAAAATTATCAATAGCATTATTTTGCCTCAGTTATACACCTTTTGCAACTGTAATTCAGAAAATGTCAATTAGAATTTAGAAAAGATCAATTAAAATTCTAAAATTCCATTTGAAATTCAGAAAACATCAACTGAATTTCAGTATTTCGATTTGAAATTTAGAAAACATCAATTGAAATTCAGATTTACCATTTGAAATTCAGAAAATATCAATTGAAATTCAGATTTACCATTTGAAATTCAGAAAATATTAATTGAAACTCAGATAACATTATTTTAAATTCAGAAAATATCAATTGAAATTCAAAAAATATCATTTGAAATTCAGACAATGCTAACTGAAACTCAGAAACACAAAAACTGAAATTCAGAAATCATCATTTGATATTTCGAAAATATCAATTGAAATTCAGAAAATGTCAATTAAAATTCAGAAAACATCATTTTATATTCAGAAAATAAAAATTGAAATTGAAACGAAATGTTTTCGGGATTTCAATTAATGTATTCTGAATTTCAAGTAATATTTTCTGAATTTCAATTGATATTTTCTGAATTTCAGTTAATATTTTCTGAATTTTAAATGATGCTTTCTGAATTTTAATTGATACTTTCAGAATTTCAAATGATATTTTCTGAGTTTGAAATTAATATTCTGAATTTCAATTGAAATTTTCTGATATTCAAATGGATATTCTGAATTTCAATTGATATTTTCTGCATTACAATTGCCAAAGGTGTAGTTCTAAGAAAGCTAAATAAGAACCTAATATAACTCCGTAAGAAGTAGTTCTGGAACTAGGAATTTTAGAACCTTTTCCAAAAATGTCCCTGGGTAGAGATGATAGCAATTAATCTAATTCGAATATGTTTTTAATTTCAATTTCCAGTGAAGGTAAACGTGATTTTGTTGCTTGTGCTGTTGTTGCCCAACAAGAAGGTGCCTTTACAACGCCCTGCGGTGTTTGTCGTCAATTTTTAGCGGAATTTGCTGCCAAAAAAGATTTTCCCTTGTATGCAACCAGACCATTAAGTCCACCATTTCGTGTATTATGCACTACTGTTTTGGAACTGTTGCCAAAGAACTTTACATTGGAACAATAGACACACAATCGTATCGGATGTGTCTAACAGTAATTCTATGTATTTAGATTTAATGGTTTTTGTATAACTTTTAATTTGATACATCTATTTATTTACAACAAAAAAAAAAAAAAGGATAAAGTTGATATTTTGTTTATAAGTTTATGTTTTTAGTTAAATTATCCTTGACCTATTAATGAATGAATTAAATTATAAAACTCTGTGAAAATAGTTTAGTTAAAATAACAGTTTTGAAACTGTTTTATTAGTTTTTTTTTCTATTATTTTTAAATGTGTTAAATTGTACTCGTCGTATAATTTTAAAAAGATATGCAAATGTTTAAAAATATGGTTTAATAATATACTAGTAAGTAGAAATATTATAAAATAAAGTTATAAACCGATGATACTACTCAAAATAACTGCATATTCATATTAAAGATAACCCAGTAAAACTTTCTAGTACCCGATAATAAGTTTGGTAATACGAGAAATTAAGGTAGGTAACTGGCAACATTTCTATTACAAACGCGATTATTTTAACAAGGTCATGTCCATTGAGGTAACTACTTACTTCGGTAACACGTTACTGCTCACTTACAGGTAAAGAGTTTCCAAAATCAATCTTTTTATTTAAATCCTTAACCTTCCATCCTCACACTGGGGTATAATACATCCCAATAACATTGTGAATTGAGTTTAATGAAAAATAGGTGTGAGGACGAAATGTTAATTTTTAAACAGAATGTTGGGGGTATTCATAATACGCTTCGTATTTGGCGTATACAGTAAAAGATTTTGGGAAGGAAGGTTAGCATTTTTTTTGATGACTTTTCAATTCTTTTTGATTTTTTGGTATTGAAATTTTTTCTTTTTGTAAGGACGGTGGTGGTGGGGGGGGGGGGGGGGGGGAGGGGTCGGTGAAATGTTCCATTTTCCCTCCCCTGGTTCCGCGCCTGGGCGTATAAGTACACAAAGCGTATCTGCAGGTACGAAAATTAACAATTGTTCCTTCGTTTCTTAAATTCCACTTTTATTTCTTTCGAAAAAATATTATGTACATAATTATAAAATAGAACATTTTATTATAAATAGTCAAAACAATTTGTTTTTTCCTTTTTTAATGTTCGAAACATTCAAACAAAAATACAAAACAAATTGTATAATAAACTTTTCAGGGTTGGCAAAACATTCATGACAATAATTCCGACGAAAAGAGTTCAATTATAATCGGATAATATATGATACCGGAACTTTTTTTGTCGGGATTATTGTCATAAATGTTGATGCCAACCCTCGAAAGTTTATTATACATTTGGTTTTGTATTTTTATAGCATCACATGTAACAAAACATTACATCTTATCTGATCCGAAAAAAGACATACATAAGATGATCTCATGGCATCTCATGCGATCTAATCTCATATAGTTTAATCCGAAAAATGGGTCTATCAAATATTAACAAATTATATTTATTTTGATACAATTTTATCTCATAAGATTTAAAAAAAAAATTTTTAAATGTTGGATTAAAATATAAAGTACTTCTCTCTCTCTCCCTCTCTCTATACTTTATATTTTAATCCAATTAAGTACTACTTGTACCCTACAAGAAATGGATGACCGAAACTAACACATGCAAATCTTGCATCTTGCATCTTCCTCTAACTTATGAATTTATAAATTAGAGGGAGATGCAAAATCACACGTACACAAAGTTTCCATCACTTTTTTCATATTGCCCTTAAGAAAATGATAGAAACTTTGTTCTACGCATTGATGGATATTTCCATCAGCAGTTTCGGTCATTTGACCGGTCATATGACCGTCACTGTTCTTGCTGGGTAATTCATTTGTAAAACATATAAATATTAATGTTGGGTAATTTTAAAAAATAATATTATCTAAAAAGTTATGCCTTTTATGAACCTGAAGTTGGAACATATAATAAATTTAAAATGCTAGATAAAACAAAAAAAAAATAACATTTACCAGGAAGAAAATCAAATGTTTCAAGTAGAAGACTTTGCAAGAGCAGAAATAAACAGCAAACTTTACACGTTCTTGTTATACAAAATAATTAAAAATAATAACTATACGTTATGAAGAATAAATCTCCCTATTTAGTACTTCAGCAATTTCAGATTGTTCAAAACTACTATTTTGTTAACCACAAAATAGGATCAGTGGTAGAAAGTATATTGCCTATAGTGGAACTAAGCAACTATTTAATTTTTAAAATTGAAAATTTAGAATCCATCACTTATGTTATAAGGGTTGGGTGTTTCATTTGTTTAAACAAGCCGTTTCTAACGCTCTCTTCTAAAAACCTGAACTGGTTTTAAGAGAGTTTCGAAAAAAATGTATTGACAGTGTTGGATACTTTTAATTAATTAATTAATTTTCATGATTTTAAGCAATTTTAATTAAATTTTAAATTTAATTTGTATTGTTTAATGTATTCTCTTCTCTGCATAAGTTTTGTACAAATAACACAAAATTTTGTTTATATATACTAAAAAATATGCTTTAAAAAAAACCCCTAAAAAATGTTTTCTCTTAAAAACTCCCAGGTAAAAAATACCAACCGTACCAAAAAAAAATAGTGATGGTAATCATTGCTATTTTTGTAAAACCCACCGTATTAAAATTGGCCAAAGGTACAACTAATATTGTACTAAGAAAACACTATTTTGTCAGTACAACCAGCAAAATTCGTTGCCAATATTGTTTTTACCAATATTACAACCAATTAGAAGCATTTATTCATATTTCACACATTTAAATAATATGTTTAAGACTAAAACCGAACTGTATTGCTGCTTTTTAAATGTGTTTTATTATAAATAATTAAATTTTTTGAATTACCAACGTTATGCCAACGGTGGCAAGTTTGCCCAAACCAACGGTTGTCTACTGTTATCAATCGGGTAACAGGACAATACTGTTAAGATTGTTAATCCCACGTTCAAGATTGTTAATCCCACGTGCCGATTGTATTTTTCTGCCTGGGCAATTAAATTTAAGGAAAGCACCATATTTTTTGAATTTCCAAAGTTATACCAATGGTGTCAAGCAACGGTTGGCCTTTGTTATCAATCGGGTAACAGGACAATACTCTCAAGATTGTTAATCCCAAGTTCTGCCAACACATAACCGACCGTCGCCGATGACTTTCCAACACTGTGCCGATTGTACTTTTCTGCCTGCGTATTTACATCAGTTGGCAACAAAAATTGTACAAGAGCCAATTAAATACTGTACTCCTAAAGTTTCATCTAAAAATCTAAAAGTACCATTTATCATTTCTGATAGGAGTACTAGGTTGCAACCAGAGTTGCAGTAATGAAAGAAACAACACTAGTTTTTATATGCAAAAGTAATGTTTAAGCCATGTTTCTATGAATATGTACGTTAATTTTATTAAAAATTCACTTAAAAATAGTATTGCAACATTTTTAAGTGTTTTAGTATAAGCATACATTACATACGCCCATGCCCTGTGTAACCTTACTTTTTGAATACGAATGAATTTGAAAAACACATAAAATTTCAAATTTGGTGGTTTCTAAAACCCATAAATTTATAAAATTCGAAACAATCTCCCATGACCTGTGTTTTCTTACTTTTTGAAAGCGAATGATGTTGAAAAACACATGAAATTGAAATTTGGTGCTTTCTAATCCCCATAAATATATAACATTCTAAATAATATTCGTAAAATGTCATAAAATAACTATCGAATACATATGTTTTCTTTCAAAATGCTAAATTTAAACTCATCAAACAGTCTTATGATTTTTAAAAAATGTTGTAAAGAAAAAAGTACTTTCTTTTTACTTTCTACAGGAAAGTAAATCGAAAATAAAATTTGGTATGTGATAGTCAAAGCACCAAAAAGTCATATTAATTTCACTTTCATGGGAATGTGAAACATAGGACAGAGGGGAATATTCGAAAAATGATCGAAAACATATGTTTTCTGTCGAAATGCTAAATTTAAGCTCGTAAAGCAATCTTAGATTTTTAAAAAATGTTGCAAGGAAAAAAGTAATTTCGTTTTACTTTATACAGGAAAGTAAATCGAAACAAAAAATGGGTATGTGAAAGTTAAAGCACCAAAAATTCGTATTGTTTTCACTTTCACTTTCATCGGAATGGGAAAAATACACACAAAGAAATAAAAGCCCATTTCAATCACGGAAACCACCGATTCAATGTCTTTAATTGCTGAAATTCAGCCAACAACGAAAATTGCTAATTCAATTAGAAATTGATAGCTCTTTAATTGAATTATTTTTCAATTAAATAATAACTGATTTGATTAAAAAGTAATCAATATTGTATACCTTCTCAAAAAGCAAAAAACAGTTGGATAAAGTGTTGTTGCCATACCAAATGTTTTTTTATAGTTTGAATTTTATAACTTTGAATTTAAACCGGCATGTACTTCGCATTTAGTTAGCAGAATTATTTATATATACAAAAAATTGTTTTTGTATTTTTTGCAAAAATAAGTCTTCTGTTTAAATAAACCATAGGATTTTTTGTTTTCTAAATCATTTTTAATATATTTTTAGAATTTTTTTGTTTAAAAAATTTTTTACATTTTTATTAAACAAAATTTAACTTCAAAAATTTCATTATCAATTTTATGATAATGTTGTAGAATAAATTAATTATTCACATTTAAACAACTGAAATTAACGTTTTTTTCAACTAGTGCTTATTTCGTGAATGGTAAACACTTAGCTCATGTCTGATTTGACAGATAATTAGTTTTATCCTTCCGCTGAACGAATATGGCTGTGTATACGCTTGAACAACGCTGGGAAATATTGCGACATTACTTTGAAAATCATGGTAATGTTGCAGAATGTGTGCGAAAATTGCGTACGGATTTTGGAAGAGAAGCACCGTCAGCTGCGTCATGGTCGTAGCCAGGTAGGCTACGACCGAAAAATTCTGCGTTTTTAAGAAAAAATTAATCTTTGTCCTCGAGGACATTTGGAGAAAATGCTGAAACAACGAGGACTTTTCAAAGAGTATTCTCGTAAAAAACGAGGACAATTTGGGAAAAAAGCGGAAAAAAGGAGTATCAATGAAAATTTTTATAAAAAATGAGGACAATTCGCAAAATTGCCGAAAAACTAGGACTTTTCAATGAGATTTCTCTAACATCTAGAAATATTACACGAGCATATTTGGGCATTTATATTTATAATTCTTCGAATCAAAAAATTCTCCAGTCAAACCCGAGATTGATTTTAACAAATGCTTGTATATACACAAGCGCAAAATAATGCGAGCTAGTTGTCACAAGGTTTGAATTTGATTTCTGTTGACGAACGTATTTTAATGTAAACACTGAATTTTATGTGCACTCCCAGCAAAAAATAGGAAGCAGTAAAAAGCGGTTAGTGCATTCTTACCGCTTCTCCTACTGCTTCGTAAGATGCATATGCTTTTAAAGAGAAATGGAATGCCAAATTTCAGCAGTGAAAAGCAGTAAGTGCATCTTTACTGCTTCGTAGGATGCATAGGTTCTTAAAGAGCAGAAATGAACGCCAGATTTCAGCAGTAAAAAGCGGCTGTTGTATCCTTACTGCTTCTTCTACTGCTTCGTAAGATGCATAGGTTCTTAAAGAGCAGAAATGAAAGGCCATCGTTTTTTCATTATTTTTGAGAAATTGTACTCGAAAAAAGACCTAAAAAAATTCCTGGCTACGCCCATGAGCTCCGTATGTTCGTGAGACGAAATGCGTTTTCGCTTCGCTAAGTGGGCCTGGTGAAATACAGGTGCACACAATCGGCAATGTGCTTAAAAATTGGACCGATCGTGTAGGCTACTGCATGGCCAGCCGAGGCAGCCATTTGAATGAAATTATTTTCCATTATTTACCGGAAGGATTGTAATTTCAAATAAAAAAAGAAATTTGAGAAAATATTTAGTAGTTTTTTTTATAGCATTTTCAAAAAAAAAAAATTATTTGGCGGACCCTTTATAAAAAAATGTCAAGCAAGTTCCGAATTTAAGCTAATATTTAATTGATTCAATTAATTACACTGTACAACACAAAAAAAATTACAAGTTCCGACCTATAAATGTTGATAGAGGAGACAAAAACAAAAGACACGTGTATCGGCGTTTTGAAAGTTTACATCTGGGTTTCATTTTAGGGGGAGGTAAAGTTTCCCCCAAATACAAATTTTTGTATTGTCAATCGGCATAAAAAATCGAGTAAAGCTTACTTTTAAAGTATATGGTGTGTTCAGCAAATTTATGTAAAATGTTACGGAGAACATTGTAGAATATGTTAACCCTCTAACTCCTCAAGGTAGGGGTATTTTTTGTCCTTCATTTAAAAAAAAAATCAAAAAACACCATTAAAACAGGGATTTAAGGGGTTAAAATGTTTAAATTTTACTATAAGTCCCTGAATACACAAAAATCAAACATTTTTGTAGAATATGTTAACCCTCTAACTCCTCAAAGTAAGGGTCTTTTTTGTCCTTCTTTTAAAAAAGAGCAAAAAACACCTTAAATCCCTGTTTTAAAAGTGTTTTTTGCTCTTTTTTAAGAGAAGGACAAAGGAGGCCCTTACCTTGTGGAGTTAGAGGGTTAACATATTCTACAACAATGTTTGAATTGGTGTATTCAGGGACTTATATTAAAATTTTAGCATTTTAACCCCTTAAATCCCTGTTTTAAAGGAGTTTTTTGCTCTTTTTTAAAAGAAGGAAAAAAAGACCCTTACCTTGAGGAGGTAGAGGGTTAACATATTCTACAAAAATGTTTGATTTTTGGTGTATTCAGGGACTTATAGCAAAATTTTAACATTTTAAACCCTTAAATCCCTGTTTTAATGGTGTTTTTTTTCCCCCTAAAATGAAACCCAGATGTAAACTTTCAAAACGCCGATACACGTGTCTTTTTTTTTTGTCTCTTCTATCAAAATTTATAGGGCGGACCTTGTAATTTTTGAAAAAATTTGATTTTGTTGAACAGTGTTATTAATTGGCAGCTTTTAAAACTTTTAACAAATCGATTTAATGGAAAAAAGTAGGGAAATATTTTTTTATGTGTATGACAGAGGTGATTACTTACGTTTGAATCTAGGCATACAAAATGTTGCTAAACGCATTTGTGAATGTTTTTTCACGCATAAAATGTGTAAATTTAAATTAAATGAATATGTTGCCAAACATTTTTTGCTCTTTAAAACCTGTAACATTATGACTATTTTATTTACATACAATGCATGTAAAAGTTTTAGTTTAGTCACAAAAAGTATTTTTACCCTAATTATGGTAGAAGCAAAGATACCAGTGGGTTCCTTTCCACCTCAGTCTCTCTCAATCTGCCCTCGTTTTATTTGTTTGTTAACTCGCAAAGAGCAAATGAAAACATGTTGCAGAAATTTAAAAGTTTAAATTAATTTTTCATCATTTTTTTGAATAATAATTTAATAAAATGTTTATTTATTTAAAATTTTAACGATCAAATAAGCAAGATGAAATTAAAATACATTAAATTTTAATAGAAAATAACAAAATATAAGCAAAATAAAAGTGAGTGTTTTAAGTAACATTTTTGTATCAACATGTTGCAATTATTTTTTAGTGTAAAAAAAATGTTTTCATTAACTCGCCCAAGTTTAGTTGGTACACAGAAAAAAAAAATTGCGCCAAGTACACATTTTGTTGAATAAAAAAAAAATATTCAACAACTTTTTTAATTGATTCAATTAAAAAGTAATCAATATTTTTGTTTATTTAAAGTAATCAATATTATTTAAAATATTGATTACTTTTTAATTGAGTCAATTAAAAATGTAATTGAGTCAATTAAAAAAGTAATTGATTATGTTTTTTTTATTCAACAAAATGTTTACTTGGCGGAATTTAAGAAATATTTTTTTGTGTGTAAGCATTAAAAACGCTTTGTACTACTATAAATTTGGTAAATTTACATGAAAATTTATTAGAGTGTGTAACATTGATTTAATACAAATTGAACCATGAAAATCATCTTTTCAGATGAATCTCATACTGCATGGCCAGCCGAGGCAGCCATTTGAATGAAATTATTTTCCATTATTAACCGGAAGGATTGTACTTTCAAATAAAAAAGAAATTTGATAAAATATTCAGTAGTTTATTTTTATAGCATTTTCAAAAAAAAAAGTTATTTGGCGGACCCTTTATTAAAAAAAAGAATAAAAAATTATCTGTCCAGTTTCCTACTGCCGATAAAGATATGTTATCTAGAGGCTTAAGTATTTCTTTTACTAGATTTTTTAAGAATTTGATGATATTGTATAAAGCGTTTCTTTTTTCTAAGCCTTTCTTTCCATTTTTTTTTTTTTTAGTCAAATTTAAGAAAATTCACAAGTTTTGGGTAAAAATATATTTTAAAAAATGTAACCAGTAAATCGAGCTATTTTAACCGATTAATCGGGTCGAATAATTATATGAGTTTTAAATTATTTGTTTCGACATTAACCGAAACAGAAGCGATTTATCGAGGAATCGGTTAATCGAATAACTGAATTGGAAACACTAATAGAATCTACTGGCAAATTTTTAGTACAGAAATAGTTTTGTATTTTAATAAAGTTTTGTATGTTCAAATACACAGTCTTAAAAATCAACTTCTTGGAAAACACAACATTATTTACATATCGTTAGCTAAAACGCAAACGGTCTTAACAAACAAAAAAAATTCAAAATCTATATTTTGATTGATTCTGATGTATTGCATCAAAATCCATGCCCACATAAATATTTAGACTCCTTCAATCAAAAATAGAGATTTTATTAACAAAATGCAGCTGCAGGTGCGTTTATATGTTAAACGCAAAAAGCCCTAACTAGACGCTTGTACACACAATATTGTTTACACAACTGATACATTTTGCAGTTACGGGGTTTATTCTTTTTCGAAATTTTGTATTAAATGTTCTTCATATTTAACAATTGAACTTTTTCTATATGTTTTAAATATGTTAGCGTAAAATTAACGGAAATAAAAAAGTTGCAACCTTGTAAACAATGTATCGTCATCTAAAATACAAAAGGCCGTAACTACACTTTTTAGTTTTTTTTTACAGGAGAGACAAAAAACATTATAAATAAAACACTACATAAAGCTTAGTATCCAAATTTCATGAAAAATATTAGTTTAGTTTTTAAGTAATGTAGTTACGGCCTTTTGTACTTGCTTTTCTGTGACCAAAAGGACGTAACTCCAATACAAAAATGTATGCAAAAAAAAAAAAAAAACAGAAGTTTAAGATAAAAAATACTGTTTTTTCGCAGTAATTAAAACAGTTTTTAGTCAACAATTGTACGTATTTTTTAAATAAAATGCATTTTAACTATTTAAAAACTTTAGAGAAAAATTGATTAGATTAATTAAAAAATAAAATTGTAACCATGGTTGCCAAGGTTGTCCGAATTTTAAATTGTAATTTAAAAAAAATTAATATTTTTTTTTTAGTTTATTTAAATATTGTTGATTTTATTGATTTCGAAATAGAGTTAACCCCTTAATAAGCAAAAAAAGCGGGAGATCCCACTGTCAACATGATACGTGCACTGGCATACCAGCAAATCGCAAATATCTATATATTTTAATGCCACAGAATTGGCAATAAATTAAAAAAAGTTCACCTTTCCTTCCAACTATATGAACACAGATTGAAAATTTCAAAAAGGAACTGTCAAAATCTTCCGGTTTGAAAAATCTTGCTACCAGTAGATTGTCATAATTTTTATGACAATGTCCCTTTGTAAATTTATTTTATTTTTAATTAACTTTCGCCGATTTCGATATTAAATTATTTCTGCTAAAATTTTGTTTACGAAACCTTTAAGAAACCTTTAATATCATTAATGAATAACTAAAACACTTTTTACCTGACCCAATTATGTAAGATATGAATACAAGGCCACATAATAAGAAATATATGAATACGGGGTAACTTTTGAAGATTTTCTGTTAAGGAGTTATAAACATACTATACAAGTGTTTGGTATCGTTGAAAAGGAACTTTTCTGTAGATTGTGACATTTTTTAAAAAAAGTTCCTTTTAGTACTCTTGGTAGAACAAAAACTTGGGTGATCCTAATAGGAAGGTAAAAATTTCAGTTTTTGTTAAAATGTGAATTTTTACCATTCAATAAAATATTTATTAATAGTCGTAATCCAATGATTTTTTGGATTTAAAAAAACTTTTAAATCAACAATAGAAATTTATGTAAGAATTTATGAGTCATCCAAGCATCGATCTTTTATCACTCTTTACATCACTCGTTCTTAATGAGTGCAAAATAGACATTTATGAGCATAAACACCTTCATGCCGATGACAAGCCAATGTTAAAAAAATGCGTTTTCAGCTCAATTTGAAAGCATTCACTGTGAGTAAAACAGGGGGGTTAATATGTAATTCTATTCGAAAAGAAATTCGATTCGAACAGAATTTTCAACGTGTAGACAATGTTCTAGTAAATGCGAAAAGTAAAAAAAAGTTGGACTTTTAAATACATCTTACAAGAGTTTTAAGATTTCCGGATTCGAACAAAAATTTTCGAATCGGATTACATAATAACCCTCCAGGTACTTTGATAACTTTTTGGTCAGGTGTTTTTTTGCTGGGTAGTATCAATATAATTAAATTTTGGGAAATCTGTGGAAGAAATTTAAAAGTTCTAAATTAAAACGCATTATTAAAAAATATAATTTAAAGTTACAATAGAAGAATTTTTGTTCGATAACAATTATGATGCGATTAATCGCGATTTCGCTTATAATCGATTTTCAATCTCTAGGTAAAATATTAAATAATGACCCGAGTAAAAGAATGTATATTATTCTATATATTTATATATAATAATTTATGATTATATATAATCATATGAAGCTCCATATGTAATTATATATGCTGTCGATTATTCAAAAATTTGTTTATATGGTGCTATATGAAATATGAAATATATTAGATATACATATATAATTATGTATATCTAATTTTATATAATAACTAGCTGACCCGACAAACGTTGTTTAGCCTTCAAATTTTATTTTCTTTGAAAGTCTGGTTTTTTAGCCATTTTTTATTTTTTGTACCCGTATCCAAGCAATGCTGTGTAACAAAGCAAAAAATTTTCATATTCACACAATTTAAATGAAAATGACTAATGTTCAGAAAAATCACCACATCTCGAGCAAACGAAAATATTTTTAAACAATTTTTTTTTTGTAAAAACCATCCTCATTGCATGTTCTACAAAACGTATTCAGCCATTTTTTATTTTATGCAGCCTTTCTCGAGTTATGGAGTGACAATCAAAATGTACACTTCTTTTTATATATATAGATATAAAATTATATATACCCATTTTTCGGATGTAAATATATATAATTATGTCTACCAATTTCCGTATATAATTATATATAATTTGATATGGCTTATCAAATATGGCTTTGAAAATCCATTTTGATAACACAGTGCAACACAAAAATTCCAAACAAAAAAACACTTATCCCAGCCGAAAGTACTCGATGAGAGGAGAAAAGTAATTTCTGGATTTTGCTAGATTGGTTGCCGTTTGTTTTTTATGAGCCTCTATAGTTTCTTCGCCAAATTCGATTTTGAGCACTTTTTTGCAATTTTCTTCTATTTTTCGCATGGCCATAGCTCGAAAAATGCTGTGAATTTTTTTTTGCAGTCTTCAGCAAAGTTGTAGCTCTTGAATCGGCCAACAAAAATGCTGAATATATTAAGTCGGAAAAATTTCATCTTCATGCTCAAACCCCAAAAATGTCGAAAAATTACCACTTTTTTCACCGATTTTTTCCGTTTTTCGACTACAGCTCTTGAACTATTGAAAATTTTACCAAACAATCAAGGGAAGAAATGTAGCCTATAAAATTATGAACAACTTTCCAGTATATACTAACTTCATACGACCACTCCTTGATACGGATTTTGCCATACAAATGTGATTAATTTTCATTTTTTTTTTTTTTGATTTTATTGTTTTTATTGAGCAAAAGTTTAAAAAAGGCACACGGAAAAAATCGGTGAAAAAAGTGGTAATTTTTTCGACATTTTTGGGGGTTTGAGCATGAAGATGAAATTTTTCCGACTTAATATATTCAGCATTTTTGTTGGCCGATTCAAGAGCTACAACTTTGCTGAAGACTGCAAAAAAAAAATTCACAGCATTTTTCGAGCTATGGCCATGCGAAAAAGAGAAGAAAATTGCAAAAATGTGCTCAAAATCGAATTTGGCGAAAAAATTATAGAGGCTCATAAAAAACGAACGGCAACCAATCTAGCAAAATCCAGAAATTACTTTTCTCCTCTCATCGAGTACTTTCGGCTGGGATAAGTGTTTTTTTGTTTGGAGTCAAAAAGTTGAATATTGCGTCACTGTGTAATCATTATAAAAATTTTGGATAAAAACTTACTTACATTTTGGACACCAGCCAAATAACTTCAAACATTTTGGTTGAGTTTTAATGTTTTTTTTTTTTTATTTATTTTTTTTTTATGTTTTACATTTCTTCTTAAAACAGAAATTAAAGTTTTCTTTAAAATATCGTAATTATAAATTTTAAGTATATACTTTTTGTTTTGTTTAAACGTTATATAAATTAAGAGAAGAAAAAAGTTCTAACAAATATATGCAATATATGATAAAGAAAAAAAAAATGTATATATATATATATAATAGGAGTAACTTTTAAAAATAAAGACAAACATTGGTTTGAATATTAATAATAATACAAATACCGCTAAATCTATTTAAAGTCTAAACTATAGTTCATTCAAGATAAGCTTAAATTTAAAATATATTTTAAATACATTTTAAAATATAACTCTAGTAAAATATAACGACAATTATAGTTTAGACTTAAGAAATACATATAAATTACAACAATATTAGATATATAAAGATATATATGTATATATATTTATTTCGTTATGTGTATATGATTAGATTACTTATAAAAGTTAATGAAAAAATTAAAACATATTTTAAAAATATGGCGCCTAATATAAAATCAAATAAAACAAAATAATGACTAAAATGTCGTTTTCTTTTTCTTTAAATTAAGTAATTATGTATGTAATTAATTTGTTTTTAAACTATTATATATTTTAAATAATTGAGAGAGAGTGAGAGAGGAAAGGGGATAGTGGATAGGAATAAGGGACTAAGTTTATTATTCATTTTAGGGTGTATTTGGGAAAATATTAGTTTTATTGTGTGTATTTTAACAAAACAAATCTATAAATAAATTTACTTACTTAATTTTTTTTTTACATCCTAAGCAAGTAATAACAATTTTCCTATATAAAAAAGTTTGACTTAATTTATAGTTTAATTTAAAAATATGTATATTTATATAGTATTATGTATTTTTATTTTTATTTTTCATAACTATCTCTATTATTTAGTTAACAAAAGAATAGCTAAATCACCTGGAACTTAAATTTATTTAAAAACAAAAATAAGTATAATAAGCAAACTCTAAGAGTTTTAAGTAATAGGAGGAGGAGCATTAAGTATTTATATATTGTATGATAAATAAGAAAAGTTCTATAACTTGATCAAAGAATAGCTGGCAAATTAAATAAAAATATAGTGGAAAAAATGTATTTGTCGATAGAGAAAAATGTATTTATAATAAACAGAAAACAAAAATGTTTTTTCGGACTTTCTATATTTTTATATATTTAGTTAGAATATTGTTCTATCTCAAGTGTAAAAATATAATATGGTATTGTCATATTAGATTTTATTTGTTGCTTTTCAAAAAGTTTGATCATTGATCATGATACGCAATACAATTGTTTCATTGGCATCACCCAAATCTTCAGTTGTCTGCAATAGACAAAAGATAATTGGCTCATCTCAAACGGAGACATTACTACATACAACAGATACATAACCCTAATTATGAAATGTCTCGGTTTTAGTTAAGTCTTTTATCTATTACAGACAACTGAAGATTTGGGTGATACCAATGAAACAATTGTATTGCGTATCATGATCAATGATCAAACTTTTTGAAAAACAACACATAAAATCTAATATGACAATATCATATTAGATTTTGGACTTGAGGTAGAACAATATTCAAACTAAATATATAATAGAAAACTTTAGGTCAAAGTTTAAACATTTTTCGAATTCGAGTACTTTTTTGAGGCTGTAGGCAAAATGACCCAATGAAAAATCGCCCAAAAACTAAAACGAAAAATCGCCAAAAAAAAATTCTCATACAAAATTGGGTTTAATTTCATATGAAAAATTTGGTGATTTTTCATGTGGATTTTTCGAGCTCGCGATTTTTTTTTTTAATTTTTTGCCTGCGGCTCCTAATTCTTCAATTCAAAAATAACAACAAACATTTTAATAACTTAATATTACTTTAAAAAAATCTACAAACATTTTAATAACTATATTAAATCAGAATATAGTTATTATAATTGTTTCAGTAATATTATAGTTATTAAAATGGTGTTTGTTAATTTTGAATTGAAGAATTTCGCACGCGCGATTTTTTTTAATTTTTTGCCAGCGGCGCCTAATTATGCAATTCAAAAATAACAGCAAACATTTGGGTGAAATTTAAATTTTTCCCCTTTGGGTAATTTTTTGTTTGGGCGATTTTTCGTTTTTGTTTTAGGAAGATTTTTAATTGGGTCATTTTGCCTACAGCACTTTTTTTGAATAAGGAAATTTTAATGACTTAAGTTTGAACGAATATTCGATTTTAGTATAGCTTCGCGTTTTGGCTATTATCTGGTATTCGGCAAAAGGTGTACTAAATCCAAAACATTTGTAAAATTTTTAAATGAAGTATAACTCATAAACCCCTTTTTCACTGCCGTCCGATAGTTTTGGATAAGAGGGAGATATAATAACGTAGTAAAAAGCATATGATAATTTGGCGTCTTAACTATACAAATTAAAAAAATTAAATTAAATTAATTAATAAAAAAACTATTAATTCATGTTTGCCATATAATTGATTAAAATATAAAATTTTTTAAATTATTTTATAGCACTTTTTTAAAAAATTATTAATTTATAGCAAGCAGATCAATGTTATAAAAAGTATATGCTGGTTTGGTTAGGGACGTATGGAAACACTTTTTGAATGAGAAAAATTTGTTGTGAAGTATGTACTTTTTATCCTCTACGGATACGTGCAGGTTTTGTGAATTGGAACCCGAGACCTCTGAGCATGTTTTCTGCAAATGTCCGAGGCTCTCCGACAGGAGGGTGCGTTATTTTGGTGATCGAATAGTGACGCCATCGGACGTTTGGAACTGTTCACCTGGTAGGATAATTGGCTTCGTAGGGAGCCTGAACCTATAGGGTGTATTCGCTGGCAGCACAAAATACCAATTTCTGGTCGCGGTGCATAGTGCCATTATAATCTAATCTATGTACTTTTTATGTAAAATTAAAAGATCGGATCAAGAACTTTCCGAACCTGTAAAAACTTTAATATGTAGAAAACTACTCAATTTTCTTTTTAAATGTTAAAAATTCGCCGTTTTCTTGCAACAGACGAAAAAAAATAATGTTAAAAATTGATTCACTAGTGTGCCATATTAAATTTTTCAAAAGTTGTGTAAAAAACGCCAATGTTTTTAAAGAATTCTCAAAAATCGTGTAAATCTGATAAATCTAATTGTGCATTACAGTTTGATAGATATTTACTTTAGCAATAAATAAAAATTCTGATTTAAGTACATACAAAGCGTCGAAATTAGAATTTTAATTGCGAATACCACTGCTAGAGGGCGCAATTAGTGTATAAAAACTTAAGCTTATTGAGACACCATTATATCTCTCTACCAAATTTCGTCAAAAAAAATCTCCTCGGGATATATGAGTGATACGAAATGGATTAATGACAAAAGTCAGACCAAATATTCGATTTTAGCCTCGGTTCGCGTGTTGGCTATTATCTGGCATTCAGTAAAATGTCGGTACATTTGTATAATTTTTAATTTCCTCAAAAGAAAAAAAATTTAAAAAAAAATCTATTTGCGTATATGTAACGTCGAATTAATAGAGAAATATTAATCATACGCACCTAAATACATAATTTTACTATATGACATGTGATGAAAAGCGATCGATTTCGATCGATTTGATTAAAAACATTGCCACGCTGATTTTAATTGCGTAACCTTTTTTTTGCAGCACTTTTTTTTTTTGTTTCTTATACAAAATACATGTTCAGATTAGTCTTGTTGCTTATGTTTTGATCCTTTGCGAAATGGATGATCTTGTGCAAAAATAGTAAAAAATGAGAAAAACTGCAGATTTACATTTTAATGCTGCAGTTAAAAATTAAGAGAAAATATTTTTGAAAATAAATTCGTTCGTAAAATTCGTTAAAACATGCAAAACTTTAATGCAATTTTGCGAAAAATCTGGCTCATAATTGATGAAACTGGGTACGCCAATAATATTAGTATGACCGAAATATTGGAGTCAAAAGTAACCGCATTTTTCGATTTTTGTTTCTATTACGTTAGTTTCGAAAAAACAAATGCAATGAAATGGAAGGTACTTTTAAGGTATCTCCAGTGGAGCAAAACAAAAAGAACTATTAAAAACTTCTTAACCGAAAAAGTTTAGAGCCAACTTAAAACCAATTTTTAACCTCCAAAAAGTAGATTGATCATTTTTCGTAGCGAATATTTCTTCCTTTAGTCCCTCTCCCTAAATTTTATTGGCGGTTCGACTACGACAACTGCAGTAAAATGGATTATTTAAAAAGTACCATTTTATTAAACCTTTTATTAAAAAGTATCTTTTTATTAAAAAGATGCTCTTATTAAAAAAGTGCTTGTAATAAAAATGTTCCTATTGTTATTAAAAGGGCACCTTTTAAAAAAATATCTTTTATTAAGAAAGCACATTTTATATAAAAAAGTAGTTAAAAAAGTAATAAAAATACATATTTATTAATAAAAATTACCATTTTATTAAAATAGTACTTTTTAATTAAAAAAAATACTTTTTTTATTAAAAAAAATGCGTTTTTTTAATTAAAAAAAATACTTTTTCATTAAAAAAATTGAACTTTTTATTGCATTTTTATTAAAAAATTACTTTTTTATTCAAAATTACTTTTTTATTAAAAAATTCCTTTTTTTATTAAAAAAAATACCTTTTTTTATTAAAAACGCCCCTTTTTATTAAAAAGCTCCTTAAAAAGGTACTTTTTGCTCTAAAGTAGTTTTTATTAAATAGTACATTTTATTAAAAAAGTACATTTTATTTAAAAGATAGCTTTTATTGAAAAGTACCTTTCCTCAAAAAAGTACTTCGTTTCAAAGCAGTACCTTTTATTAAAAAGCTACCAAATTGTTACCCAACTGTTAATCTCACGATTAAGAATTGGGTAAACCAACTACAAGTGTCTATACAAACGTAGGACTCCAAAACATTATTTTTAACTAACAAAAATGTTCGGACATGATCGGACATGTTTTAAATATTGGTGGGTGTGTCTTTAAAATACCTATTATTTGATACCCTTTAGTTTATTAAAAAAAAAACGTCATATTGGGTAATTTTGGACACCTCTTTCTAACCCCTAAACATGGGATTGCATACTAAAAAATATACGTCTAATAATTGTCCCGTACAATATCTCCAAGTTTCATCCAAATCTGTGGGTTCACCAACAACAAAAAAAAAAAAATAGTACTTACTCTTCGCCTGAAACTGATTTTTTTTTTAAATTTTTCTCTAAAGTTTTCGTATTATAACATTAATCTCCATCGACAAATTGTGGTTATAAGTTTTTCACATTTATCTTTACGATTTTAATTTTTTTGACACACATTTTTCAAAAAGTTCTATGAACGATTCCGAGTATAGATTAAGTTTTTTGTGGCTTCTCAATAAGTACAGAAAAATAATTGAAACTATACTATAAACTAAAGGTAAAATTTAACTAATATACAAAACTGTTGTTTTCCTCGAATTTCAAGGGTTTTCTATCAAAATTTTCACACAAAAAAAAACGTATCCTATTTATTAAACTACATTATGCATATGCTGTACAGGGGCTATGGTTGTTGTTGTTGCTGTTGACGTAGTATTAATTGGCGGTGGTTGTTGTTGTTCTGTTACAGGAGATGTTGGTGTATTTGCTTCAAAATCAAAAAAACTATTCAAAGGATTATTTTCCGATGATGGCGTATCGAAATTTTGTTCGGCACTTATTTCAAAGTATGCCGGATTAACTTTAGTATCATCCACAGCCATAGTATGCAATGGTTCTTCACTAATTTGTGGCCAATTTTGATAGAATTTCAAATCATATTCAATTTGCATATATTTACGTTTCGATGTACGGGGATCTCGATCACGTCGTACTTGGAATTTCTTAAATAGTAAATATTCAACGACCAACGTTTCAATGATAACATGAGCAATAAAATTTGCCACAGCATAGACCAACATCCAATAGCGGAAATTCATTTCTGGTGGTAATATTATTTGGAAAAAATCGGCCAACCATTCAGGTGGCAGCAAAATGAGGTAGATAACAATACATAAATTGATGATCAATGTCAGACAAAAGGGTATATTTGACCATATGGGTCGACGATATGGAGCACCTTTTGAGAATATAAAAGCTAAGATGATATATTGAAAACTGGATATGGCAAACATTGTGTAGTTTTCCCAACAACCCAAATGGTCTTCATTACTATGAACAAATGGTACAAACCATGCCTGCTGATGTAAATGGTACCAGCCTGAAAAGGAATAAAAGGAAAGAAATTTTTATATAAAAATAGTTCAGAAGATATTTTAATAGCATTAAGTAACTTGAAAAATATAACAACAGTACCGACCCCTGATCCTAAAAATTTCGACAACACTACCCGGGTATAAATTGCCTACGGTACAAATAAAATAGTACTGAGTCAACACTGTTTTTCTCAATATGCCAGTACCGCTCAAAAAGTACTGCCAATTTATGACGTTGTTTTAATGAGCAATATCTTTCAAATGTTGCTATTAAATATGCATTGGATATACGGTTTAACGAATAATCGATTTAATTAATACCAAAATTTTTATACTGTATTCATTAGGGTTTTCAATCGGTTAACCGTTGCTAGATTAAACGATTCATTTTAATCAAGTAATTGTTCGTTAATTTAAATTCCCAATTTCGAGTAACATATAGCTCGAACAATTTTAATCGATTAATGGAGTTAATCGAGTAAATCAAAATATGTTCTATTTTAGTATATATTTAATACAAAAACTTAAATTGTTTGGTATTTTTTTAATGTAATTTTTTTTTAATATTTGTTTAGTAGCGGTATAACTTTTGCACACGTCACCACAGTAGGGTAAAGGCTTTCAAGTTGCCAGTGCTGTAATGTAAATACATATATGGATTAAAAAAACTTTAATTTTGTGTTGGCACCGCCTTTGTTTACGGCAATTGTTTATTAATTGAATTAAAGACAAAATAACCCAGCCAGAAATTCATGATGGTTCAAAAAACTAAGTACTATCAAAGCATACAATATACCAAATCCAAAACGTTCTGAGAACGTTTGAAAAAAAAACATATTTAAATTACTTTAATAGCACTTTTTAAACAAACTTTACTGATGTTTATTGAAATAAAAATGATATCTGTGGAATTTTGATAAAATAGTGTAGTCAATAAAACTTTTAAATGTGGATACACTCAAAAAAGTTTTACAGTTACTACATGACAGTTGTTTGTGTAGTAATCAGTAGTAGTTGTTTTTAACTGTAATTACAGTTGTTTTTGTATGAAATAATGCAATGTTGTTTTCATCTAAATTTTTCACATTATATATTCCTATTTCCTTTGATGAGATTGGGTAGTCAAACAAATTTTTAGTTTCCTTAAAACAGTTGCCTTTTATACATATATATCATCACATTTGTATTTAGAATATCTTGTACTAAAAATTTCTTTTACTACCATAATATTTCCATTGTGTAGTAAACATACATTGTTAGGATGAAGAGATGTAATTCGAAATCCATAAATATTTACAAAAGAAAAAACAACTCTTGATTCAGAAGTGTGTAAAGGTTCCCCAAGAGAGTATTTGTTGCTCTTATTGAGGGGATATACTAATGGAATATTATTTGGGGAAATGATATTAAAAATATGCAATTTTCTTTGTATTTGGGAAATGGGGTTGGTCGGCGAATTTACAATGGATTTTATAAAACCTAGGCTATTTTCAAAATCAAATGCTGTAAACTGTGATATAGGTGTCCCCATATTATTTACATCATCTGATATATGTATAAGATTATGGATATTCATTGTCACCGAGCTTGGACCATAAAAATGTGTCATAAGTTCCACAAATTTTCTTAAAATCGTTTTAACATAATGTGTTCTTAGTGTTGCCAATTTATTCGACGACATTATACGGCACGATGTATATAAAATAAGAAAATGTTTGTATTGTTCCACATCCAATACATGCTGTAAAACAGTACCACCGCCATACAGTAAAAACAAAAACGGAATTGTGTTGCCTTCCAGTTTGTCAGATCCGCTAAATCAAATGATTTTCTCTGAAATTCCTTTGGTACATCCTTTGATATGTTCATTAAATGTTTCTGAAGAAGTGAAACTTTTTCCTCTGATATATACGAACTAATAAAATATAAAAAAATAATTAATGTGTTTTTAGCACTGGGAAATTACTTTCTTTATTTGGAGTACTGGAAAATTATTCCACATTTTGTATTTAAAATTCTATGAAAGCAGTCAATTTTTGCATTAAATGCAAAAATCATTATACTTTTGGGTTTTCAAATGTTTTGGAAGCGTTTTAAAAACAAAAGACGTAGCGCTTTACAACTACTTTATGTTTGGTTTTTGTAACGTTTTAAGAATACTCTAAAATACCAACATGAGACCGTAAATCTGGGTTATCATTTGAGTGCCCTGAGAGCACTATAATCATTAAAAACATGTTGCTTTGGTAACGTTTCAACTACCATACGTAGTGCTTTCAGAATACTTCTATGTTTGTTAATTTCTGGCTGGGAAAACATTTAAATTTAATAAACATTAAATGTGTATTTGTAAACTAAATGTTTATAGTGATTATTAATGCAGTGTGGTCAAATTGTAAACAAATATACGTTCAGGTAGACAGACTAAAGCGAAAGACAGGGAAACACATCTGGTAATTTGTTATGTTTCATTTCTTATTGCAAAAACGAGTTGTATAGTTAGGCAACTATGGATGTAAGAAGTTGAAAAATAATTTCGCTAATGTGTTATAGAATTAGTTCTGTATATTTTAAGATATTTACTTAATTCATGTCGCCAATGTGGGAGTATGAACATTTTTATATTTTGTAACGTATTTTAAATTATTTTTAAAAAAAATCACAAAAATGTTTTAGAATTTTTAAGATTTCCATCAAATAAATTAACTAAAGTATAATATTTTTACAATTTTTTTTTATTTTTTTTTTTTTTAGTCAACTAATAATCAGCAAACATTTTATTAACTTTTGGACTTCTGTGACAATTTTATAGTTCGCCGTTCTGGCAAGTAAAACAAAATTTTTATCTGAAAAATCATAATAATAATTTATTTTATTTATTTATTAATTAATAATCACATAATTACAAATTATATAAGTATTACCCTAACCGAGCACTAGCTACTATGGCCTTCGGCGCGTTGTAGCGAAAACAGACCAGTGCCTCTGGTGGGAATCGAACCCACGACCCCCGCACTGATAAGCCAGCACGCTACCAACTAGCCTACCGGGGCGCACATAATAATTTATAATTTTTAATGATCTGAGATGTTTTTTTGCAGGCAGTAATATTTGGCAATAGAATTTAAAAAATTCATACATATTGGAAAAAAATTTTTAGTTTTTTATTAAATTTTTTTTTGTTTGAAAAGCATATAAAGGGTCCGCCATCTAACGTTTTTTTCTTTTAACTAGTGCTTATTTCGTGAATGGTAACACTTAGCTCATGTCTGATTTGACAGATAATTAGTTTTATCCTTCCGCTGAACGAATATGGTTGTGTATACGCTTGAACAACGCTGGGAAATATTGCGACATTACTTTGAAAATCATGGTAATGTTGCAGAATGTGTGCGAAAATTGAAGAGAAGAGAAGCACCGTCATCTCCGTAGCTCGGAGCTGCGATTTGACACCGTTGGACTATTATTTGTGGGTTGCCGTCAAAGATAAGTGTTACGCCAACAAGCCAGAGACAATTGACGCTTTAAAGGACAATATTCGTGAAGCCATTGGTGAAATACAGCTGCACACAATCGATAATGTGCTTTTTTTTGAAATATTAAACAAATTTATGTATCAATTAAATAATTTTATTTTGATTTTTAAAGTGAGCTATCATATTAGTTGAGATCCTTATAAATTGTTAAATTGTTTGGTATTTTTTTTAATGTAATTTTTTTTTTTAATATTTGTTTAGTAGCGGTATAACTTTTGCACACGTCACCACAGTAGGGTAAAGGGTTTCAAGTTGCCAGTGCTGTAATGTAAATACATATATGGATTAAAAAAACTTTAATTTTGTGTTGGCACCGCCTTGTCAAAGTAATTGTCTATTAATTGAATTAAAGACAAAATAATAATAAAATAAATAACAAAACTCTTAAAAGTTAATTCGACGATTTTTTTTTTCATAAAAGTGTCAATGATTTTGTCAGGTTCAACCTTTTCTCGATACACTGATGCAAGAGCTAGAGCCCCAAGTCTAGCTTCACCCATAGAATTCCTTAAATATGTTTTCACTCTTTTTAGGGTGGAAAAACTTCTCTCCGCGGATGCAGTTGTAATAGGATTTACTATCAGTAAATGTAAAAACATATAACGTTTGGAAAAAGCTCCTTGTTGCAATCTTGAATAGCATCTAGCGGATTGATGGTCTTTCTGTTTTATTTTTCCAGTAGTGTTTCCATAGATCAATTTCAGTTAATATAACATTAGTTTGATCTTTTAAATCAATTTTAAAAAATTCTATAATGTTATTAAATTCTTTTGATGGGGCATTAACGACTTGACTTGGTACAATGTTATATAAATTTTTAACAACACTTTCATGCCCAGTAAATCTATCTTTCATACTTGTTATAACTTCTTCTAAATGGGAATTAACAACACTGCTCTATAGTAATCCTTTGGGTCAGCTGCTTGTAAATTTGATCGGTAATTCTGTGTTCTAACGCGTCTTGGTAGTTGTGGCTCAATACCATACGCCGTTACCATATTAATGGTCTCAGTGTAAATTAAAAAGAATTCTTCTTCGGCATTTGTTCGCCTTAATAATATCTAAATTGACAGACTGCAAGTATTTGGACAATTATATTTAAAATTTTATTGCAAATTGCGACACCCAGAATAAATTCGAATTTACATATTTCACAAAAATCGAAAATATTTCGGGGGGGGGGGGGCTTTGGCCCCCAGGGCCCCCCCTGGGTACGCCACTGCTTACAAAAAATCACAAAGTAATGTGTCTATAAATAGATTTTCAAAAATATATATTAATAATTACTTTACGTTTATAATTCATGCATTATGTAATTGATGATCGGTAAGTCATTATTTTATGTTTTGAAGTAATGTAAAATGTAATGAGGTCTCATTACAAGGTGATTCATGAGTGTGCAATTATCGGTAACTCATTACTTCTTGTTGGAAAATAATGATACGGGTAAGGAGTAAACATTACAAGTTAATGCATTACTTTATCGCACCCATTACCAAAGTTTTGCTGGGGCCCTATATATAGCACGTATACAAATGAAACTTTTTTCTGTGCTTAATTAATAAAAATGCTTCATATTTTTTTTTTGTTTGGCTTATTTTATTTGTTTGAATTTCTTTTTCAAATTCCTTTTTTTTGTGTTTTTGATAAACAGGGACTAAAAAATGTATGCTTTTCTGTCCCGATTTAACGAATTCAGTACAAAAACTTTGATGTTCGTTATACGGGAGTTTGTTAAATCGATAATTCGTTAAACCGGAATAACTTAATTTGAATAAAATGGATAATTTAAACATTGTAAATTTAGAAAACAGTACTGGTAATGCACGTTTTGAGTGGTACTGGCATATTGAGAAAAACAGTGTCGTCCCAGAACAATTTTTTGTTGTACCGTAGGCATATTGAGAAAAACAGTGTCGTCCCAGTGGGCAATTTCTACCCGATTATATATACAATATATAGTTATATGTGCGTTCGAATATAATTCAACATAACTGTATATATAATTATATATAACTTCATGTGAACCAACATTAAAAATATTTTTTTTAATAATTTTTTATAAAGCCATATATTGTTTCATACAAAATTATATAGAAATATATGATGTCCAATGCTTTGGATATTTTTTAATTGAATTCAGATATCGCACTTGATCAACAAGAGGGTATTAACTCAAAATTTTTAAAATATCACTTTTTTCAAGAAATCAACTAACAACATCAATATCTATCTATTGTAAAAATTTTAACGTATTCCGATTACTCTTTCATCTCGAAAACCACTTTTGAGACCATTTTCATGATAATGTAGTGATTGCCTTTATTTCAACAAAAAGTTCATTAATTTAAAAAAAGATTATTAGCTATGTACTTTTATAAAGAATTGACAAAAAAAAGTCGAACCTTTTTTGCAACATATCTATTTTTTTGTTATATGTTACAAACTACCCACTGGGTAAGTTAGAATAAGAAATTTAACATATGCCTTAGAGTTCATACAGACGAATAGAAAGAAAGATTTGTGCATTTTAATAGTAACAACATCTGAGAAAATAATATTTTTCAACAAAATTATCGTGTTCGGAGCTAAATTGTAGAAATAGAGCCTTAATATGAGTCAAAATACGCCAAATAACCGATAAATCATAATTAAATATATTAGTTTAAAAACACTTATTATTAATCCTTTTTAAAATTGTATGAAATTGTTGTGATTTTCACGGACAGCCAAGCGGCTATCCGGGCTCTATCTACGGACTCTGTGGGATTAATGACGATACTCAGGTGTAAAGAGGAAATTAACGATTTCTCTGCACGGGGACGCATTGAGATTATATGGGTGCCGGGACACCGTGGTATAGCGGGGAACGAAATGGCTAATGAATTGGCTAGGGAAGGATCTTCCCTGGAGTTAGTCACTTTGGGGAACGCTAGACCTTTTCGAGCTGTCAAGGCGGAGCTGGTGGATTGGGCTGACACCATGCATAGGACCATCTGGGAGAATGCGGGTGTTGGCAGGACCACGGGGATTCTCTGGGGCAACCCAGACAGGGACAGGACGAGGAAAATTCTGAATCTTAGTAGGAAGGAACTGAGTCTTTTGATGGAAATCCTCACGGGACACTCGACACTGAGGACCCATCTCCACCGTATTGGTAGAGCGGACTCGGGAGTGTGTAGGGCCTGTGGGGAGAACGAGGAGACCTTGGAACACTATCTCTGTGAATGCCCGGCATTTGCCGGGATTCGGGTCGAAATACTATCCAATGACCCAATATCCACACTGGGGGATCTTAGGGGCATAGATTAGATTATATGGCACTATGCACCGCGACCAACTTAGGTCTTTTGGGCTGCCTAAAGTTACCCTAAAGATTCAAGCTACCTATAAAGCCAATAATCCTATTAGGCAAAATCTTCATAATGTCCGAAGGGGAGACAAAGCGATTGCCAAGAAACTTGGCACGCCTTTCACATAGCCTCGGACATTCGCAAAGAACATGCTCTGATGTCTCAGCTACCAGTTCGCAAAACCTACACTCATCCGTGTCCGAAAGACCCCTTTTGCGCAGGTGGTATCTGAGATTGCAGTGTCCAGTCAGGTAAGACACCAGGGTTCTCAAGTCACCCCTCCCGAGGGACAAGAGTCTCCTCGATCCTGCACTGGAAAAAGAAATTAATCTCTTAGCCTGTCGTTGGCCAAGAGAGTTTTCCCAATAGAGAGAGAATTCTGACTCCCTCCACGACCCGAACTTCTCCCTAACATACCCCAAAGGTATACCACAGAATGGTTCAGGGCCAATAAAGGGCCTTCGGGCCCCGCAATTAGCAAGACATTCTGCCCTCTCGTTGCCCTCGTGACCAGGAACCCACCCTAAGGTAAGCGAGTTGCGCCTGCCAAGTCGGTTAAGAGCCAGAATGCATTCCATGACCAGACCAGATGACACCTCATAGGACATTAAAGCCCTTAATGCCGCCTGACTGTCGGAAAGAATGTAGATGCGAGATCTAATAGTGCCCCTTCGTAGACACTCCTCCGCGCAGACACAGATAGCAAAAATCTCTGCCTGAAAAATGGAGGGGTATCTACCCATGGGTAAGGCCCGTTGGAAACCTGGTCCATAGACACCCGCACCAGTGTCACCATTCGCATGCTTTGAGCCATCTGTGAACCATATCTGAGAACCCCGCTCTGGCTCCCAGGATCTGTTGGTCCACATGGCCCTGTCGAACAGCATCACTTTAAAGTTCCTATCAAAGATGTACTCCGGTGACCTCCTATCCGTAACCTTTGTAACCGGGTCATCAACTAGGATTCTAGCGATCCTCATGTGACCCCTTAGATCACCACCCCTCATGACACCGAATTCTCTAAGTCTGGAGGATCCTATGCAGGCAGCCTCCATTACAGAAATATGCAATGGTGGTATCCCCAGCATAACCCCCATGGCATCCGTCGAGCAGGTTCCGCCTGCCCCCGTTATGCCAATACACATAAGACGGTAGATCCTCTTGAGAGCATCCCTTGCCCCTACCTGTTCAACCTTTGGCCACCATGCCAGGGCAGCATAGGTGATCATAGGTTTAACAATGGTGTTAAACGACCAGTAGACCATCTGCGGCCTTAGACCCCATGTCTTACCAAAAAGCCTTTGGCAGGCATAATATGCCCTTGTGGCATCTTAGGGGCATAGGATGGAAGAGGTTGAGGAATTTCGTAAGTGCGACGGAGTTCATGGGGTAGGAAATAGACATGGGACCGATTTTTAGAGCGCACAACAAGCCGACATTCTGGCTTAAGTGTAAGTCCTCAGGGTCTTGAGTCGGATTAGGGAAGCATTTCCCTTCTCCGAATCCTCTTTTCGACCTAACCCTAAATTATATATTATTTGATATTACTGTTGACAAAAACTAGCGAATGCTTGTATCAACTTTTATCTAAAAATCTGAAATTACAGGTATCCCTCGATTTACGCGGCACGTTGGGACCGAAAAAAAAACCGCGTAATTCAAAACCGCATAAATAAAGGTTCTATATCAATACAAAATTCTGTTTTGGGGCCAGCAATATAATAAACCGCGCAAATTGAAACACTAACTTCATACAAAATTCAAATTTGGGACCGAAAATCCGTGTTAAAAGAAAAGCTTATTAACATAATTTAAATTAAATTTATTTTATTTGTACTTTTCAATAGTTATAACAAAATATTATTTGTAAATAGTATATTTATACTAGCTTTGAAAAAAAATTCAAAATTTATAAATTAACAAAAAATAAGAAAAAATTTATAAAAAAAACTTTTTTCCGGCTTTTTAAATCAACAAAACATAAATTAATAAAAACAAAACAAAAAATTCATAAAAAATATAAAATATTATACATATTGCTAATCTTCACAGATTTCGTCATAGTTAAAATCTTCAGTATCTTCGTCAAAGACTACTTTTTCAGAGTCTTTGTCATAGTTAACGTCTTCAGAATTTTGGTCACAATTAACGTCTTCGTCCAATGTAAAGAAGTCTGTTATTCGCTTTTGCTTTTTTTGCTGTTCCTGTTGTTTTAAAAGTTCTTCGTATGATGCCAACGATTTTTTTTATTAAACACTGAAATAAATCTGATCGATTTGTTCAAGGTTCATTATCAGTGAAAAATTTTATCAAATCCTGAGCCATTTGTATAAAAGTTTTTAACTTAGAAGAATCAAAATCTGGATTATCCTCACTATCACTTTCGTCTTAAGTTGATTCATCGGGGTCCGTGGCTAATTCAATGAGATCTTGTTCTGTCAATTCTGGAACATCATTTATCATCTCCAGTATATCTTCATCCACAATGTTTTCAAATAATTCAGATTTTTCAATTACTTGTAGTATTTGAGCAACTTCCGCTGTTAACGGAGTAACAACATTATCATTAGGAAAACCAAAACCACAGCAAATTGTTTATTTTTTACTACCTTTAAAGTTTTTTTACACTGCAAATTAAATTTAACCTCTTCTTTTTTGCAAACAGCTGATAATGTTTAAAAAAATGGTGTAATGCGCGCAATTAGAGGGTTGCCACTATTTTTAAATCGCGTTATACTAAAAACGCGTAAAAAAAAACGCGTTATACAGAAAAATGGTCACTATTATTAAATCGCGTTATATCGAAACCGCGCAAATAAAGTACCGCGTAAATCGAGGGATACCTGTATATCTAATTCGATACAAACACAAAAATTTGTATGGGGACAAAATTCAGATAAATTTGTACAAATTCTACAAAATTGTATTTAATTGCATTGAATTAGATCTAATTCGATACGATTGTATCAAATTCGATACAATATGATGTATTTTAGATACAATTATATGTTCTCGTTTTTTGAGATCAAATTTAATATCGTTGCATATCTAATTTATATATAAATATCTTTAGCCAGATCGAAATACTAGTATCAACCTAGCTAATATGTTTGATTTGCTTTATTTTTGTAAATATACGGAGGTTGAAAGCTCGTTATAAATTAAAAATAACATAAAAATAATATCGATGTATACAAAAACAAAAAACTAATATAACTGTACAATATAAGTTAATACAATTTGACGATGCCCCATATAAATTTTTTTTTACTTTGAAGTTTTCCTTTTTTGTTTTTCCTAAAAAGACAATTTATGTATAATAAAATCATCATGGAAATACGTAGTCGAAATAATAAAAATCGCCGGGCAATGATTAAAACAAAACTAATTTTAATATAAAAATAATTTTTTAAAAAACTGAATTCAAAAGGAATATTATACTTTGTTTTCATACTTTGAAAATTAAATTTTTTTACTAAGGAAGTCGATATAAGAAAAGTTTGCTACTTTGAAGTATCATTTAATTTAAAATAGCTAACTCACAATATAAAAGCTGCCTAATTCTGTATATTTGGAATATAAATTTTCGTTTGGCATCAAAATTTAAAAAAATATATACATTTTTTTTTTAGTTTTGGCCACATCTTACCATTGTACAATGGTCGGTATCAGAGAAGACAAATTTTCCATTTTATTGCATTTTCTGGTATTTGATCTCGGTTGCTCGATATAAGAAAAATATAATAAAAAAAAATTTTAAATAAATCTTTAAATAAAAACATTGTTGGAGAATTTTTTTTTTTGTTATTCTTGCAATTTTTCGATGTTTCTTTTTAGGTTTTGAAGTTTTCATTTTCTATTTTTGTCTTCTCTGGTCGGTACTCTTGTTTTCGGTTTTAGGGGTAACTTTAGTTTTAATTATTTTTTCAATTTAACTCACCTGCCACTTGGAATGCAATGACAACCATCAAATGCAATACAATTGATGCTAATGGTGTTAGCGATATTAATGATGACATGGGTACCTGTTTGGCCAGTGGTCCTTGAAATGATTCCGTTTTACCAAAGAAAAATGCAAAAATGGATATTAAACCCAAATCAATATATAATACTGTTTATCAGTTAAATTCGAATCGATGGAATATAAAATCATAACGGATATAAATTGAACCATTGAGTAGGCAGCCATATATTTAAAAATGCCAAATGAAGTAACCAAAGCAGCACGACCTTCTTTAATGACACTGGGGACAGCTGCAATTGTTGGTTTTCGCGAGGTAAACGGAGAGGCAATTGACGATTCAGTTTCACTTAGGGAAATACCGGTATGAGCCACTTTTAAGGCACCACAATCATTAGCACCATCACCGCACATAGCAACACAATAGTCCAGATTTTGTAGCTCCACAATTAGGGCCTGTTTTTGTTCGGGCGACATGCGCGCATAGATAACACCACGAGCCAAAAAGTTTTGCAGTAAATCGGGAAAGTTATCTTTAACAATTTGCCAAGTTTTACCCACCATAGCAAAACGATAATTGTCACGCCAATTTTTATCTTGTAACGTTGTTGAAGCAGCAACAGCATTTGTAGACATTAACGATGGCAGAGGTTCTCCATCCATAGGGGTGGCTACACCCAATTCAATATCATTATGAGTCCATGTATCGATAGTTTCGACACTACCACAACTTTTTGAATTGGGTAAGGTTATCGTGGCAGCACTTGCCAAAGAGACCACATCACCATTAAGTCTATGATAGTTGTTATCACCGGCATAGGAGAGAGTATCAGCGGTATTGGATTGAGTTAAAGTACCATTAGTTTTACCATTTGTTATTGAGGTAGAGGCACACGAAGCACTGCCCAAATCCAATGTATAATACAATTCATAATTATGTTCGTCAAGATGACCGTGGTGATGGTGGTGATGATGATGATGATGTTCGTGGGGATGGTGATGTTCTACATCACTTTGATGTTCTACAGCTATTGGTTTTTCTCGAACATTTACGGTAACCACAGGTTGTGTTGAACTAACAATACCACAATCTCTGGCCACACTTAAGGCAGTTAATATATTATCACCAGTTACCATTATGGTTCTAATTTCGGCTTTTGTTAAGGCTCCTATAACTTCGGTAGTATCGGGTTTTAGACGATTTTCCAATACTACAAAACCCAAAAATTCTAAATCACATTCTACGGTTTCACGAGCCACACGTTGTACTTTGGTAAAATTCATTTTGGGACTAAGTTTTTTATAAGCCATTGCTATAACACGATAACCCTGCTTGGCATAGATAGCCAATTGTTGTGAAAAATTATCGGGCAAACTTTTAGTTGTACACAATTGTTGCAACATTTCCGGCGATCCCTTGCAATAGACATTGAAGTTCTTTTCACTTAGCCGGCGTGTTATTACGGACATTCTTTGTAGATTAGAGGTAAATGGAAATTCACGCACAACACCATGATCATTCACAGCCTCACCGTTTAAAAGTCCCACATCTGATAGTAAATCATCAAATGAAGATTGTCTTTCAACGATTTTTGGTGGTGTTTTCATTTCACTATCGACCTCATCATTATCATTATCATCTTCGACAATTTTGGGTTTCTTTGGTTGTCTTACCACAGTGGATTGTAACAAACCTTCTGGTTGATCTTGTGGATCTTCTAATATCCAACCGGTCGATTCAAACATTTTCAAATCCAAAGGATCACCCATCATTTTGCCATTCATTATGGTAATTGAATGACATGTTACCATACCAAAAAGGAAATTATCACAAGGTAAACGATCAATTTGTTTGATGGGTATTTGAAATTGATTGGTGGCCGATTTTGGTACAACACCCCACATATCTAAACCATCTTCGGTTAAGGTACCGGTCTAAAAAAAAAGAAAGAAAAGAGAAAAAAAAAATGTAGGGAAAGTACATACAAAGTTTAGAATGAGACATTGTTATTTTATTAAAAAAAAATAGACCATTTCGTTAACTGAGTACTAAATACGATTTAGGGGTTAAAAAGTGTGGTCAAAAATTATCCAATTTAACGTTATTTGAGTTCAAATTAACATATACATAATAATGCTTATTTAATTTTGTTGAGGGGATGTTCACTAACAAGGGGAGTCTCCCGATGGGTTTTCTCCAATCTTAATAAAATTTGGATATGTGATAAAGAAAAATAAGGGGCACGTATTTTTTTTAGCGGCCCAATCTCATATTAAGGGGTTAAAAACTTGTGTCAAAATTACCCCATTAACTGATGTACAAAACATGCCCGATAACTTTCAAGTATTTTTGTTATGCAAAAAATGTGTTTTCAGTAATAAGTATTAACCGTACGATGCATACCCAACTCTTTCTACGAGAACACACACCAGGGATACGTTTGTACCTACTAGCTTATTTTGGCTTTTTCTATATTAATATTTTATAAATGGTTTAGTTTTTGTTTCATGCAAATATTCTAAATGGTTCGAGATATAGGCAAAAAAGGTCACGGGCATGGGATAGCCAAATGTTGTGTGTGTTTACGTAGGTGTCGACTTTGGAAGCTTGTAGCTCCTGAACCACTGATCCGAATTGGATCAAATAACCTTTAAAATATTAGAAATTACTTATATTTCCTAGATCTCTATGCCCTAAGTTAAGCCGTTCATGAGTTACAGCACTGCAAAGTTGCAAGTGGATACATTTGTACCCGGGTGTGTGTTCTAGGGTTAAAAATGGCGTTTTATTAAAGAATTATAGTGAGTTTTTCCAACATTCGTAATTGTTCGGCTTTTGTGCGACTTTTTTCGAAGAGCTTTTTGACCTATATTTTAAATATTTTAAATAAATGGCAACCCTAACACACTACTTAGGCAACATTGGTATCAAAATTTGTGTTTAATCTAGTACATTAAAACTGCTTTCAAAAAATCAGAATTTCATTAGTTTCAGACATGTTTCCATAACAAAATGTATTAACTTTGATCCCACCTTTTAACCCTTAAACGTGAAATTGGGTCGATAAAAAAAAATACGGGTCCGTTATTTTTTTTTTTTTTCTTATCATATATCCAAATTTTACTAAGATCGAAGAGAACCCATCGGGAGACTCCCCTTGTAAAAGCTTTTATTGCCCATAATTTTAATATTTCAAATAATAAGTGGAAACGCTGTGCCCACAGCATAATCAATATGAGTATCAACATTTTTTTTTTCTCGAGTACTTTAATACAGCGCATAAAAAATCTGAATTTCTTAAATTTAAAGATGTTTTCATACAAAATTTTCGTAATTGTTTAACCCTTTTTTAACCCCTAAACGTGCAATTGCGCACCAAAAAAACGTATTTAATATTTTCCCCTCAATATAACCACGCATCATTAAAGCTGTGGATTTACCACTTTGTAGTTTCCTTGTAAGACAGAAATTGCCGCTGGTAAGAAAAATGAAGCACTGGCAAAGCACTTTATTTTTAGTACTATTGTCAGAAATTCAAATTAAAGCACTGCCAAAGTCCTGATTTAGAACGCTTTCCCAACGTTGGCAAAATGTGCTTCGCTAATAATTGATTTATAAAATTTACAACGGTAAAAAATTAAATCTTTGCCATAGAACTGACTTGGAACGCTTTTCCAAGGTTAGTAAAAAGCATTGATTTGAAAAATTTACGACACTTCGTTAAAAAAAAATTTATGTTGTGTTTTTTATGTTTGTGAAAAATTTTTTAGACCAATTTTTTTTTTATTTCCCTGCGTTGCCAATTATTTTTAGACATAAAATTTTGCAGTAATTTTGCATCTCCCCAACTATATATTAGTAAATCAAACATATGCTGTAATGACGTGGAAACGCCACTTCGGAAGATGAGATAAATCGATGTTAATAAATGAAAATTTGGATAATTTCCTAAATGTTATTGGAATTTAAATTTATTTTCACTTAAAATAAAAATCGTAACTTTTATATGAGCTAATAGAATTACTGCTCTTTTCTTACTTTTTCTAAAAAAAACGAATTTTTTAAATTCTGGCTAAATACTGAATTATCTTATTTAAAGTACTGGTAAACTACTGCATTTCCAACACTGGCCCGTTCATATTTTTCTACCTGGGTTGCTAAAATTTGTACAAAAAATGTCTGATATTACCAATTTAAAGCGATATAAAAAATTCGAAGCGGTTTTTAATTTAAAAACTCGAAAACCGGTTTTAGAAAATGTGTTTTTTTAAGTATTCCAAATAGGTGGAATATTTAACAACTGATTCATAGGGTTAGTGACACTGGATAATGGTATTCGAAAACTATTTGGTTTGGTTATTTTAAGGTTATCGGTATTTTAAGTTATGTCGTTAGATTATTTTAGGGTTAATGGCATTTTTTTTTTTTTGTAATTTCGTTAGGTTATTTTAGGGTTAACGGTGTTTTCGTTAAGGTATTTTTAAGGTTAGAAGTATTTTAAATAGTATCGTTATCGTATTTCGTTAGTGACATTTTAAGGTTAACGGTAGTTCTTTGAAGGGATTTTTAGTTGGGTATTCAAAATACTCGGGTTTGGGTTTGTTCGAGTAAACGAGTAACTCGAATTTGAGGTTTTTAACTTACTCGATTAATCGAGTAAGATTTTTATATTACTCGAGCAACTCGAATAATTTCAATCACTTTATTTAATTATTTTTTCCTTAACCATACAACCATATTTCTTTATTAGGATATTGTCCTAACAAATAATCTAAATAATTTTTGTTTTCAAATTTATTAATTGACCACTTTCAGGAATGTGTTGATTAGGGCGGGTCGATTTAAAAATCGCTCAACGTTCAAGGAAAATCGTATTCTAGGGATCAAAATAAGAAACTTTGCCGAAGGAACCATATCTCTAAAACGAATTCTGATGTCCCGACTTTTGACCAGTAGGGTCAAATTTTGAAAGTAGGAGGAATCTCTCCAAAATTATGGGAGCTACTTCTTCTTCGGGAGACGCGCTAGTAGATTAATGCATAAATCATCATTCTAGGTAACCGTTAAGGGGTTAAAATATAAGTTGAAAGAGGGCCTTTTTAGCCGTGTTTTTATAGCAAAATGTACAAATCTCGGGATAGAGATATTTCAGAAAGTATGAGGAGTCTTTACAAGATTAGGGTCTATATTTCTTCTCCGGAAGACGCTCTAGCAGATTAATGTATAAATTATATTCGATTGGGTTGTATTCGATTGGGGCACTCTAAATGGGTCAAATTTCGATTTTTCAAAATTTGAACCTACGGGTCAAAAGTCGGGACATCAGAATTCGTTTTAGAGGTATGGTTCCTTCGACAAAGTTTCTTATTTTGATCACTAGAATATGATTTTCCTTGAACGTTGAGCGATTTTTTTGCCTACATACAAATCGACCCGGCCTAGTGTTGATAGATCTATTTCGGTAATTTTCTAAGTTCCCCATCATCATTAATAAATTTGAAAACAAAAATTCTATAGATTTTTTGTTAGGACAATATCCAAATAAAGAAATATAGAGCATAGCTTCGAACTTCAATAATTTTCATTTTCATTGCACAATGAAAGGTCGAAAGAACATAATTTTTATTTTTAATAAAAATTATATCAAAATTGTAAAAAAGACAAAGTATGGTCTTGTTTACTTCCCCTCTACATCTCGTTTTTAAACAAAACAAGTGTAAAAATAAAAAGGAGAATAAAAACAAAAAGTGTGTATTGTATACATATCTACCAAAGGTAGAGTTTGCACATAACGAACAAGTTTTAAATTTATTTTTGATCAATGGTGATAATCTTTAACTTCGAGCTCATTTAGTGGGATAACTAGGTTATACGAATGTTTGATGTTTACATGGGATTGTCACTTCTTTCAAAACGTGTTTTGATTATGGGAACCTAGAAAATTCCCGAAATAGATCTATCAACACATTCCTGAAAGTGGTCAATTAATTAATTTGAAAACAAAAACTCTATAGATTATTTGTTAAGAAAATGTCAAAAATAATACGGCATATCCGTCTCAGCCTTGGAGAAATATAAAGAAAAATTTAATTTTTTTTGTGCGATTTTTAGTTTTTTGTTAAATATTTAGAAAATTCAAAATTTCGCTTAATTTCAGGAAACCTTTTGTTCTTAATTTTTTTTATATTTTCGAGGTCTTCATAAACTTACTCTTTATTTGAGTATAATAATGTATGTAACAGGATATTTTAAAAATATATTTAGAAATTGATAAAAAAAAAAATGTAATATCTTAGACATTGGTATCGGTGCGAAACGTATTTTCTCCAAAATGACCAAAGCAACATATTCTTTGTCAGTACAGTATTTCCCATATCGTGGTGCCTCTTAAAAAAGTTATAGACCAACTAAGCAAAAATATAATATGTAATTTAAAACGGTAACTGACGGTTACCGGTTTTTTTAATGAAATATAAACTGAAATAGAACGTATTTTGATTTGCGGGATTAACTCGATTAAACGACCAAAATTGCTCGAGTTATTCGTTACTCGAAATTGGCCATTTTTCAAATTCATCGATTAAACGAGTAATGGTTAACCGATTGAATACCCTAGTTTTAAGTCATTACTGGTATTTTAGGGTTAGTGTTGATTTTATGGCGGTTTTATTTGATTTCATTTTTAACTAGTAAATGTTGTTATAAAACTGATTGTAATAAACCTTAATTACCTTATCAAAACAACAACAATCTATACTGCCAGCCACATTAATAGAACGTGGTGATATACAATAGATACTGTTACGTTCTAAACGTTTTTGAGCATAAAAACGACCCACAGTCATGGCAGCTGGCAATGCTGGAGGCACAACAATTGTTATTAAATCCAAAGATTCAACAGCAATTTTTACAGGATCAACATTGCGCATAATCTATTAAAAAGAGAAAATAAAATGGATATAATTCATAAGCAACAAGTAATTATTATAAAATAGAAGCATTCCATATAAAAACCATAAAAAATATAAAATGTTCTACCTCTACCCCCTTCAGTTTTAACCCAACTTGGTATGGAAGGTAAGTGTCATATAAATATGTCATTGTATAAGTTTTAAGTTGTTAGCTCTAACGGTTGTGGAAATATCGCGTTTTAAAATATGAAAAAAAAAATCGAAAATTTAACCAAAATAGTCGAACTTAATCGTCCACATCTTTTTAATGGTTAAAGCTAAGTAATTCATTTATACTTTATTTTTAAACCACTGTACTTAAAACAAAATAAGCAAAAAATAAATTTTTAGATATATAATGCATTTTTTCAAAAAAACAGTTTTTTTAAATTTTCAAAAAAAATGTATGTTAATTATAATTTATTACATTATGCCGTTGCCAAATTAATATGTGAAGCTCTTCCGGGATTTAAAGTTATGGATAAAAACTAAAAACATACTATATATAGTGAAAAAAAATAATTTATTGAAAAAAATAAAATAAATGTTTTGCAAAAGTAGTTGCACTTAATTGCCCATATCTTTTTAATGGTTTAAGTTACAAGAGTCATTGATATCTCATTTTAAAGGTACTTAGATGGTTTTACTGGTTCAAATGACTGTATCTAAAAAAACTGGTTTTTAAAAAATATACAATATTAATTATTCTTCTATACCGTTACCAAATCCCTATGTGGTACTCCTGCATGTTTCTGAGTTATCGGATTTTTAGTAAAATGTTTTCACATTTTGTTTTCGTAACTGAGGATACCGTAACAGCTCCACATATGGATTTGGACACGGCATAGGAAAGTAATTTATAATTTACATATATTTTTTATAAAACCTTTTTGTTTTAAAATACAGCTGTTTGAACCGCGGTTTTTGAAAACAACGCATTTTGCCGTCTAGAAGTGAATAATTTGTGTGCACCAGAAAAACCACATTTAGCTTCAAAATGACGTATCAGTGACTCTCGTCGCTTAAGACGTTAAATTTACGTTTAATATTATGTACGACTACTTTTTTAAAATCTTCGAATATTTTTCATATTTTGAAACACGATATTTCAAGATACGCTGGGATTAGCTGTCATTTGGACGAGGTTATAGTAATATGATGTACATCTTCAATACCAAGTTTGGTTGAAATCGGAAGGGGTGGAGGAAATCGAGTGGTTGAATTTATATGTTTTCAGTCAATATAAGTTTCTAAGTGTAAGTAAACTTTATAACATTGATAAGCCACATTCTTGTATAGATTACAATATTGTAGAGGTTTTTCAAAAATATTCTCTAAAAATCTCACCTTACTGACTAACGTATAGATAAAACCAATTAGGGCAATTAAACCCAAAAATTCAATAAATTTATAAGAGTCCTGCTCGAATTTATAATCAACTGGTGGTGGATACAATATGGAACGTATTAAACCACCTTTGGCCGTTATATTGCCAGTGTTAATGACAATTGCTAAAACTTTGTCCGTACCAATTAAACGAGTCTGTATGACTTTAGTGCCACAAAATAAAGTGTGGCGTGCATGTTCTTTCTTATCAAAAATAACATCACGTTTCATGGGTATAGGAGTTTTAGTAACTGGTACACTTTCACCTGAAATCCAAAGAAATAAGATATTTTAGTAAAATCGCATAAACGGAAGAGAGAAGAAAAAATAAAAGTCCATTTCTTACCAGTCAACATAGCTTCATCTAAGATACAATTGCCAGATAATAAAACAGCATCACATTGCATAGTACAACCACTAGAAGGTATTTCTATAATATCACCTGGTACCACACATTGTGTGGGTAATTCTCGTACCTCTCCTTTTTCGCTTACTATTAACGCCGTACCAGTATTATGTACAGTTTCACGTAAAGCATCTTGATTCTAAAAGAAAATTAAAAATGAGTTATTTTAAAATATTGATTAGGGTGTCCCTTAAAATAGATTTGTCAAAACACCAGCCAGTTTTATTGCAAATGGTTCGAAATTAAAAAATCTTTTTTTTTTTGGAAAACTTTAGTCCGTGACGAATTTTTGCCAAAAATGGTCCATTTTTAAAAGAGCGTATTTTAATTCAAAATTTTCAAAACTCAAAATTTTGAATAATATTTTTTATTTCTTTTATTCCTTTAATATAATCAAAATTATTCAGATATGGAATTCTGTTTTTTTTTATATTAGTTTTAAAGGTTTTTTCAAATGATAGATTTCCATTTGTATAAAATAATAGTTGTAATTAAAGACAAAAACATTAAAAAATAGTACTCCTTTCCAGGACATGTTATGAAAAGTGATTATTTTGTCAAATATTGAATGAAATTTGGATGTTTTCATTAAAGTTTGCATAATTTTCGGAAAATATCACTTAAATTTGATTAGACCATAATTATCTTTACTTTTATATAAAAAATATTTAACCCTTGGTGGCCTGGGGACAAAAATTACCCATAAAAGTATTTTCTTTTATGACTACAAGGTCCATATAGGGATTCACTTTTAACAAAAATACACACTCTAGAAAAATTTACAGAATGACTTCTTTCAGATTTTGATTAAATTTAGATATCTTATGGCTCCAGTTTAATTTTTTACATTTATTCCAAAGAAACTATACAAAAATTGGTATCAAATTAAAGATATATCTAATATGATATATGTTTATTTGTTTTTCCTGGGACCATTTTTGACCCTACCTTTTAACCCTTAAAATTAAGATTGTTTTGATAAAGAATTGAGCTTGCTCGCTAGATAAGTACCCTTTAAAATTTTGGATATTTTTTGGTAAAAAGTGAAAACATTAACCTTATGAATCACATTACATAAAATAATTATTTTTATCAAGTGGACATTTTTTGTGTCAATTCAAAATTACGTGTCATGGATATTTTTTGTCCACAAGCCAATATGGGTTAAAAATTTTTTTTAATAAAACTAAAATTAAAAATTAAATTAAAATAAAGTCTAGTCAAATTAAGATTATATATTTTCCAAAAAATTGTGCAAACTTTCATGAAAACATTTTCAAATTTTGTTAAATTCTTGACTAAATAATTAATTTTCATCAAATGTTCTGGAAAGGAGTCGCTTCACACTCAAACATGAATTGTCATTTTTTTAATTTACTTTTTTCTTTAATTATATTATTAAAACGAAAATGAACAAAAATCGACAAATCATTATTTTAAAGGACATTCTAATGCTGATATTTAAAGAAAATTTTCTGAGTTTCTTGACAAAATCTCTATTTCTTAACTTACCTTTTTCGTTTGAACTATGGACATAGTTATACCAAACACTGACATTAATACTATAACACAGGCATAGTAATAGTAATTGTAGGCAAACCATAAAGCCACCGAAAATATTTGAAAAACATAAAATGGATTGAGTACTTCCAAAAACAATAATGTTTTTACATTTTTATAAGGAACTGTTATTTCATTTGGCCCATATACCAGTCGTCGAGCAATTTGTTCTTGGGCATTTAAACCTTTTTGTTGATGAAAATATGCATTCAATATATCAACATCCAGACCCTGGAGTTTATCAAAGGTTTGTGTTTGTGAATTCCAAGCATAACGCAATTGTTTACAATTGAATATACGGGCACTTGAACAATCTGGAATGAGAATATTAAAATTAATATTTTACAAAAATGTCTGTCTCTCTCTCTAACATAAAACTTACGTTTAAATTGTCCCGTTGAAAAATGCATTGATAGATGAAAATTTTTCTCATCAATACTGGCTAATGCATCAACATTATTACAACCATTTGCTAAATCTTCTTTATTGGCCAAAGAAAATTTCTTAACATCTTTAGCTTTTTTCAGTTGATCTTGTCTAAAATTAAAATTGAAAATTTACAAAATAGTGTCCATTAAAATCAATTCTTTATATTCTTACCTTAACGTATTAATATCAAAATTTTGTATTTGCTTAACATAATAGATCTTATGTTTTCCCTTATAGGCTTCTTCTACTAAAACCTTTTCAGCTTCTTCCAAGGTACATATTTCATGTGTAACCATTAAATACCAATGATTCCACCAATGCAGAATTAAACGCAAAAGCCCACCAGTCATACAAATGCAAAGCCAACATAATAAAGTACGCAGATATGACCGGCGATAGCCGGTTATATTCATTTCATCATCTTCGTCGGAATTTATTAAACCAGTACATGGCTTTTTATCTGAAATGATAGGAAATAATCAAAATTAATACTTTTTTCAAATGATTATATTAAACTGAATTAAACAAGTTCTAAATTTTTGTATAATCTTGATAATAATAATAATAATAATAAATCAATTATTTTTACAATTTAATAAGGATAATTTTTAATAATTTTTCGTTAAAAATTAAGATTGATGGAATTTTTATTTAAGCTAATAGAAATAATAATAAAATAATTCAGTTGTTTAGGTTAAACAACATCATGCACTAGTCATATACTCAGAAAAGTTTTACAGTTACTAACTAAATGACAGTTATTTGTGTAGTAATGCGTTTGTAGTTATTTTAACTGCTATTTTTAACATTTTTGAGTTTTGATTTTTTAAACAAAATTCTTATGACAAAACAATATGACGCTTGTATAGAATTTTTTTTAGCAGTAAACGTAATATTGTTTTTTTAACTGCATTTGTAATTGGTTTTACTTAATTCGACAGTTGATTTTTTAACAGTTGAAAGTCACTACATATTAGTGCAGATAAAAGAATGTGTAGTGGATATCGATTATAGAGTATTTGTCTTTCTTTTGGGCACTCGATACTTAAAAATAACTACTCGATATTTTTAGAGTTGTATTTTGGACAGAAAAACAATAAAAAAATGCGACTCCGCTAAAATAATTAGCATTAAAATACAACTCTGCTAGAAAACAAAATCAAATCTGAAAAGTTTGAAAATGTTGAAAAACTTGAAAACAAAGATTGAATAGTTTGTAAAAAAGTTTTAAAATATATTTTTAAAATTTTAATTTTCAATAAAAGTGAAAATTTTTATACAATTTTAATAAAAAATTAAAATCAATGTTAAATTTAAAAACCGCTAAAAGTATCGAGTATCGAAATTAAAAATATCAATTATTGAGTAGTAACCGAAATTTATTTAGCACTACTACTACATATTCCAGTTGATTTAATTGCAAATGTAGTGGACACCTTTTCAACTGCAAATGCAGTTATTTTAATTGTAATTTTCAGTTGATTTTACCAACAACATTTCCTTAGTGTATATTACTCTATTGGACACTAAAAAATTAAACAACGTTGGACAGTGGGATATATCACAAAATTTTTGGAAATAATTCGGCTATTTCTTACAATTTGGAACATGCATAAATGACGTAATATTTAGCTTAAGTTTTTATTTTGAACCTTCCAAACACACCGGCGGCAATATGACCACCCAAACTGTGGAACTTTTTGCATATACAATTTTGAGTGACCCCATTTTTTGTTTCTAATCCGATTTTTAAAAATTAACATATTTGTAATCTGCTAGTAGAGACTAACAAACATGCGTACATGTATCTTTAATAGTTCCCAAGATATTCCCATTTGTAAATGTGATATTCCAAATTTGATCCGACTCAGGTCAAGTTTTTTACGAACAGAGGGACGAAATCGAGGCAATGACAAATGGCCGAATTATTTCCAAAAATTTTTGTGATATATCCCACTGTGCGTTGGCTGGCGTAAGGGAAAAAATAAAAAAATTATGAGTTTGTGAAATCTTTCAAAATTAGTGTTTATTTTGAGAAAAAATTTTAGAGGTGGCCCTTCCAAAAAAAATCCTTCGTACGAACCTGCCTGCAAATATTTATATCATTAAGGATAAATGGTTTCCTAGAACTTTTATAATTTTATTTGAAAACTGTTACGTATGGCGTAGGTTAAAACAATTTTTTTTAATAGGCTAATGAAACAATGTAAATAACAAATTATAAACAAATCTATCTACATAAAAAAACACATGTACACACTGCGTTGCAAAACTATAATTACACATTAATTTCACAAAATTTTGTAAGTTAAAAAGAAGTAGAAGAGTTTTAACCGGCATAAAAGTAAAACCAATGGAAAATTAATAATATTTAACAAAAAAAAAACCAATTAACTTATTTTTTATTTTACTATTTAAAAAGGAATAATAAAATCAATAAACTTAATATGTATATCACAATTTAAGAAAAATGTTTTAAAGCGGAAGTTATAATAATGCTACTCCTTTTTTTTTTTGAATCAACTTAAAAATTCGATCAGACATACTGTCTACAAGATTTATTCGAAGTTCTTACTAGATCTTCACGCATAAATAACTGCTTCTTTTAGATGAAAACGCTTTCATAATTTTGCGTAAACTCGAAAATCATTAAGGATCCACCTCCGAAATTTCTTTTTGAGAAATATCGCGGTTCCTTACGTAGTTCTCTCCAATAGCTGTTACACCCATCTGGACCATCAAGATTGAACTTTTTCTCATCAGAACAAATCAACTTTAAAAGAAATTTGTGTCTATAGTTATGAAACACTATTATTACACAATTTTTCTCTTAAATCAATTAAATAATCTCTTAAATTCTACACAATAAGAGATCAGTTAACACACTCTTAAAAACACTTATAAGTTTTTAAAAAAATGCTTGTAATATTAGCAAAAATTGCAAAAATCATTTGTAATTATAGTTATGCAACGCAGTGTAGATACACGATTACAAAACAGTTTAAAATTAAATTGTTGACACTTTAATTAACAGGTACGTGTAGATTTTTTAAAGGTTTAATAGGAACATACAAATTATAAATGTCTCCAAATATTAAATACAAATAAAAAAAAAAATATATAATACTAAATCTAGTTCACATGTTTTTTATTGGCTATAAATAATTAGCCAATAAAAAATAGCACTAAAAAGTGTTTTTTTTTTTGAGCTTTACAAATCAGCTCTTAAAACAATGAATATTCGATATCAAAAGCAAAAAAAAAAAAAATTACCATAAAAATATATTTTTTTAAATGAGTTTGAAAAATATTATTTAAATTTAAGCAAAAATATTTTTTGACTAAACATAACTCAATAAACAAATTTTAAGCGGCAAAATCTTATGAATTCTTAATATTTTATATTTTTTTTTGACTTTTCATTAAATTTGAAAATTGGAAATGCATCCCATCTGCACAAAAACATGTTTCCGTTAACAAAATGTAGTTAAAATACGTTTAACCTGAACGTGTTTTGAACATGTTTTCCCATAAAATTGTTTCTCCAAAACACATGTTTTGCTCAAAATATGTAAGTAGAAACACAGTTTTAGGAGCAAAAGTGTAACAGGAATCACTTTATTCGGTATAATTTTGATCTAAGAAAGCAAATCCAATAATTCGTTTTAGCTTAGCTTGTGTATTAAATGTCCTTATTAAAAATCAAAAACAAAATATAAACTTCTTGATATAACGAAGAAAATAATGTCATCTTTCTATTTTAAGAAAAATGTTACACTTTTGCATCTGGTTAATTTTTAATAGTTTTGTTTAAAATTTTTTAAAGGTTTACTTAAAAACCGTAAACTTTTTGTTGTTTTTGCATGTAATTGGACAAATTATTGAAAATTAATGCATTTATCTCGTCAAAAATTGGGTGCCAAATAATTTTTTTCCCCATTTTCGGATGTTAGTCATTTTAATCGTGCTAAAATATTGAGTAAATCCAAAAGTAATTAATTGAATTCGTATTATAGGATGCCAAACGGACTAGGGATGGCAAACGGGAAATCCCGAAATCCCGACATTTTCAGGATTTAGTAAATCGTTTTGAAATCGTTTTGATAACCATGTTTTACGGTGTGAGATTGGTATTTTATACCGTTCTCAAAGCGTTGCAAATACAAACTTTGAAATGCTTTTTCAACTGTCAAATAAGCATTTTTGGTTACAAATTAAGAGCGTTGTGAAAACGACCCAAATGCTAACCATGATTTACCGTCTCAGAGTGGTATTTTATAACTTTATCTAAACGTTAGGACAACAATTTTTAAAGTTCTTTATCCATGTTCTGTAAACGTTGTAAGAACAAACCAATTTACAATTTTAAAGTTGTCAAAGCGTTAGAAAAGCAACAAAGAGAGTAATTTGCAATCGTTTTATATGCATATGTGAGAATAGATTTTTAAAATAATATTAATAGATATCGTCCATTCCATGATAGATCGTCAAAAATCTGGCCGGGGGTCATCTTTATGTTTTGTACGAGTACTCTCTAGAATGTCTATTAGTCACTACCGTTCTCAGTATTTGAAAATTTTGTAAACCCGCGTTTTTATTGCTGATTTCCAGAAAATTCCAAAAAAAATTTAAAAGTAAGGATGAAAAGTCATACTTCCTAAAGTAGGTTAACTATTTCCAAGATTTAAAAAGCATATGAAAGCTTCAATTGTCTACAATTGTCTACTACGATTTGTAATTAAGAGACAACCACTTTTTTGTAAAAATGCATTCATAATGCAAATGCAATTTTTGAATGCATTTCTTTTTTAATTAAAAATTGTAAATTAGACAATTTCATCTTTTATATGCTTTTTAAATCTTTGAAATAGTCTGTCTACCTTGTGAAATATGGTTCTTCAAAGTTTACTACTTTTAGCATTTTTTTGATTTTTTATACAATTTAAAACGGGAATAAAAACAAGAGTTTACACAATTTAAAGGAACTGAAAATGGTAGTTCTAGAGTATACGTATATATGCCAAATTTTAAGAAAATCACAGGGCTGGAGGTTAATAAAATACCGTTTTTGAACGTTCTCTCATTGAATGGTTGATATTCATAAATAATATTTTATTGAATTTGAATTAAAATTTATATTAAAATAATGAAAAATAAATTTTAATTTACATACTAAAACATAAAAATTGTTTTATTCATTATATTACACAGGAAAAGTGTTTGTTTTGTTTCTTATTTTCAACTATTAGCCCTTTACCGAAACTTTGTAATCTTTGGGGCTGCGATTACTACCGTATTTCTATAGAACTAATGTTTTCCAACCTTTTTTGATTGAAGAAGACAACATTGTAAAAAAGTGCTGTTAAAGCACTATTTCGAACATTTTGAAAACGCTTTAATCCAATGTTTTGACAGTGTTTTTTCAAATAATCAATATATATTTTGTAAAAGAAGTACTGTTAAAGTGCTTATTGCAAACGTTAGAAAACCGCTTTAAAGATATGTTTTCACAGTGTTTCTAAATTTTGCATCAAAACTAAGTACTTCCAAAGTAATTTTTGCAATACTTTTTTCGTACCATTTGTCAACCAACGCTTTTTTTTTGTACGATCAACAATAAACGCTTCGGCAGCGCTTTATTTCTTGTACCGTGTCTAATTTCTACCTGGGTATATTTTTTGAGTGTACATTCGTAATAATCCCAGTGTGTTCCTTGTAAAATTATAAAAAATTTATTTTTTTATGTAAAATTTTCAATAAATACACTATATTTTAAAATATTTAGTAGTTCGTTATTTTTAAAGACTTTTAAAATTTAAAATTCTATGTTAAATACTATTGTCATAAACTATCCCAGGTAGAAAAATACAATCTTTAAAACGTTTTAGAAGCATTTTTCATGATGGTACAAGCGTTTTCAGAACATACCAAATTACAAATTTAAAGCGTGTTGAGAATGTGCAAAATGATAACCCAAATTTACGGTCTGAGGATGGTATTTTATAACGTTCTCAAAACATTGCAAAACAAAATTTTTGAAATGCTTTTTCAATCGTTAAATAAGTATTTGCAGAACATTTTGGCTTACAGTTATTAAGCGTTATGATTGTCAAAACGCTCGAAAGACAAATTATAAAGATCTTTATTTCAAATCGCTTTTAATGAAATTAGTAAAATTCTGTATAACAACCCCTCTCTGGGACACTGTTTATACGCAGATGACTTATACATTCTATGCAAGAGAAATAACAATAATGAGACTACAAGAATTTTTGAACAAGTCCTTAATGAAATAAGTAAGTGGACCGAATACTCCGGCGCCAAAATCTCATTACAAAAAACAAAAAAACTCCATATTTGTAGAAAACACAAATGTGACTCAGATAGTCATGTAATACAAACAAACGGCTCTACAATACAAAACGTAAAAAAGTTAAAAGTTCTCGGTGTAATTTTTTCACACAGATATAACTGGAAAGATCATTGCATTGAACTTAAAAACTCATTATTAGCAAGAGCCAATATAATACGTTATTTATCGTGGAAAAGCTATGTGCACATAAACACGCTCACATACCTCACAAAAACTCTTGTACTAAGCAAATTAGATTACGGCATGTTCCTTTACGGAAACAGCTGTAAATCAACAATAAACATTATCAAATCGGCTTATCACAAAGCTGCGAGAGCATCAGTCTACGCATACAGAACAACCCCAATAAACAACATTCTCAATGAAGGTGGACTTCCCTCCATAGAAAACAGAATTTATGAAATTAATGGTAGGATCCTACCAAAGCTACTCACCAGTACTAACTCAATAATAGACACCGATATCTCGGCATGTATGAAAGAAAAAAGAAAAAGGCGCATTCAATCTGCAATAGAAAAATCATTAGAGCTTGCTTTGGAAATGAATATCCCGCTAACAACCTATAAAAATACCATTAACAAACCACCGTGGAATTTCAACAAAATATCCGTAGATCTCTCTCTATCAAAGCTCAAAAAGAACGAAACATCTAAAAACCAATTTTTAAGCATTTTTTCCGAAAAGAAAATATTCCTAAAGAACAGTGGCTGGTGCTTTATATACACAGACGGGACTAAATCCCAATACAACCTTCCAGCCTACGCTGCGGTAGACGACCTGGGCAGCCCCCTTATTCTCAGCACTCTAAACCAACAATCATCGATCTTTACAGCTGAATCATGCGCCATTTATCGAGCTGTTCGATTGGCAATGAGAGATAAAAAGAAAACTATCATCTTTACTGACAGCCTCTCCGTCCTAAAAGCGATATCAAATCCTTTTAACAACAAATGGAACACAGTTATAAAAATCAGAGATGCCCTCATTGGCAACGAGGACAAAATCCGAATACACTGGATCCCCAGTCATATAGGCATAGCAGGCAATGAAAAAGCCGATATTGCAGCAAAATACGCTGCCTACGCCCCAGTTTTACTAGATGCAACTTTTGAAAAAATAGACATTCGTCGTCATATAACAAACTACATTAGAATTAAAGTCAAAAACAATCAGGTACACCATCACCACTATTACAACATTAATCCAAACTACAAACCTCCTATTTATCCAACATCAATTGATAAAAACAAAATAAGAACCTTTTCTAGACTTCGCCTTGGACATACAATATTTTCTCACGAATACAGGATTAAAAAAACTACTACACCAACCTGCCCCAATTGTAATAACAACCTCTCCATCAAACACGTTCTCAGCGAGTGTCCAACATTAAGTAGTCTAAGAAGAACACACTTTAGTAATGAACCAGCTTTCAACCTCCTACAATATCCCTCCATATCAAACATTAACAATATCTATATCTACATAAAACAAACTAAACTAAGAATTTAAACTTAAAACCCAATGTAAATATAGCTTTGTAAATAGCACAAGTATCTTTTTCGAGCTGATAGCCTTGGCAGCTAGTGCTCCTTAAACTTTTTAGTCTTAGAATTTATTCATAAGATTAAACCAATAAATAAATAAATAAATAAATAATGAAACATGTAAAATATGATTAAAATAATATAAATAAAGTAACAAAACATTGTAATTTTAAATAGTTTAACTAGCGTTTTATTAAGTTTTGAAAAAGTCCTCTAAAATATTGCTTTATCTGTCCTCAAAATATAGTGCTTTATAAAAGATATACAAGGACTATACACTTTATAGAGTCGCTACATTATGGGCTGGCCATATTGAGTGATTTATTGAACTCGGTTCATGAAGAGAAAAGCATATAAAAAAAATTGCATAAGAAACCGAGTTCGCATATAGATAGACCCCTTATGACAGTGTTGTTTTTTAATCAGTAAAATATTTTGTAAAAAAAAAAAGTATTTCTAAAGTACTATTGGCAAATGTTAGAAAAACGCTTTAACGCAATGGTTTTACATTGGTTTTATTTTATAAACCGTTGTAAATTTTTTACGATAAGAACTTCTAAAGTACTTTTTACAAACGTTGGAAAAACGCTTTGAACCAATGTTTTTACAGTGTTTTTATTTCACAAATATTTGCAAGTTTTGTATAAAAAGTATTCCTAAAATACTTTGTCCGAACGTTCGAATAGCAATCCAAAATAATGTTTTTTAAATGCTTTTTTTTTCGTATTATTTGCAATTATCGCTTTGGAAACGCTTTTATTTTAGTACCATCAAAAACAAACGTTTTGAAAACTCTTCGTTTTTTGTACCATCCCAAATTTCTACCTGGGATGATATCATTTTCATTATCGATACCATACTGAACTAGGTCGAATTTACTATCGTTATTCGCTGAAATTGCGATAGCAAAAACGGTATCATAATTGTATGAATAAACGATATCGTTGGTAAAAGTAGATTTAAGGACAAAAAATCTAACGTTTTCGTAATTTAGTAATTTTCATTCGAGATTAGCTGATAATTCCTCATACCAGGTAGACAAAACTATGTCACTCACGCTAGCGGATTTTCAATAGCATTTGACGTTTTGTTGAATTTAAAAAAAAAAAATCTTAAGTAAAATAGTGGACTAGCGAAAAGTTGTATCAGAAGTTCAAAAATGTGCACTTTTTAACACAAAAAAATCGTTTGTAAAAAATCGACGAACACAAATTTTAAATGTTAGATTACCCAAAATAACGAGTATTGTTTTCAGAACATTTTCACCATCAAAACTACCGAAATTCCTCTGCGAAAGGTGCTCAGAGAAAACATATTCCAGAATCCCGAAATATCCCGGGAATTTAAACAATCCCGAAAAATTCTGGGATTACGGAATCGGGATTTGTAAAAACCCGAATACCGGAATTTTTAAATATCAATCCCGATTGGTATCCCCAGTATGGACCATTAAGCATTAGATAATGTTTTAATTAGGTTGCTCTTCATATTAAATAACTTTTTATATATGTCTATTGAATTTGCGGAATTGGGCCGAATAGTACATTTTTGGCAAAAAAAAACTTTTGTTTTTTATACTAGCAGTTAGATTTTGGTCTTAAATTTTAAGAAATTAATTTATTTTTTAATAAACCATCAATTTCAGACATCGAACGAAACCCATTTGCATTAGGTGGCACATAATCGTACTGGAAATAATTTTAATTTTCGTAGTTTTGGTACCCTCTCTTCGGTGTTATATTATTGTCGTTACCAAACTAGGGGGGTTGAGCTATTTTTTAGATAATATACATAAATAAAAACAATATACCTTTAATCCGATAATCAAACTTTCGACATTTTCCAAAAAAGGTAGCCAATAGCAGTGAAACTTGTTGGTATTAACTCCAGGATTTGGGGCTGCCTAATGAAATTTGATTTCGTTCGATGACTGAAGTTGATGGTATATTAAATAAAAATTAATCTTTTAAAATTTAAGAGCAAAATTTAGCATCTAACATAGAAAAATAAAACATTTGTTGCCAAAAATGTACCATTTGGGCTGAATCCGCAAATTCAACAGACATACACTAAGGATATTATGTAGGTAAAGACGACAGCAATTGTAGTCAAAAATAAATAAAATTTCACTTGAAGAAAGAACGACTAACATTTCATTAAATTCAACTAACATTTGTGATTTCTTTTTACTGTTCAAAAAATTACTAACAATTGTAGTAAAAATTAACCACATATGTTAGTAAAAAATATACAAACATTTACTTTTTTTATTTTTTTAAATAACAAAAAACTAGTGAAAAAAATTAATGTAAAATCATAAAACAGTCATTTGATGTGGTTTGTTTTTTTCAATGAACTAAAAGGTTAGTAAAAAATTAAATTTGTTCTACAAATGACTGACATTTACATTAAAAATAAAGAAACTGTATTACAATCCAAACATCTACATATTTTTAAGGCAGAAGTTATTCATTAGGAATATCAACTAAACTAAAACATTTTCCAATGCCTAATGGTCCGTATAATCGTCAAATACAAGTCCAAGTCATTACTTTTGGATTTACTTAATATTTCGCCATGGTTAATATGACTTACGACCTGAACAATGGGGAAAAATTTATTTGAAAAACAACTTCTGACGAAAAAAAATGCAATAACTTACGACTATTTTTCCATTACATGCAAAAATAGCAAAATGTTTTTAAATTAATATTAACAAAACTATAAAAAATTTTGCAAAAAGTGAAAAAGTGTAACATTTGTTTTAAAATAATATAACTATATTATTTTCTTAGTTATATCAAGTAGTTTAAAATTTGTTTTTGAATTTGAATAAGGAAATATTGATAAACAAAATAAACTAAAAAGAATTATTGGAATTCTTTTCAGAGATACAAATTCAAAGCAATAGAACTAAACACAGTGAACCCTGTTACACTTTTGCTCATAACTGTATGTTCATAATGATCCAAAATACCGACTAAATACACTTTATGACCGAACTGTTCGGTCGGACACCACTAGATAGATATAAATGACACAGTCGATTGCTCTTCAAAATTGCTAGTTCATTAAATAGTTATTTATTTAACAAATTCAGTCGAACAAACCATTCAACAGCTATAATTTAAATTAAACAAATGTCATACACACAGAAAATAAACTAGTTGGAAATCTTATGAATATATTAAAAATCACTTGCTTAACAAGACATTTTATACCGATTTTAAAATTTTCTTACAATCAATGATTTTGTAATACAACCAAATTTATGCTGTAATAACTACTTCAATAATTAGTAGAAACAACCAATGCTGAATTAAAAAGATAATTGTGGATAATGATCGGTAGACCCAACCGTAACGAAATATAGAAATTAGTACTTGGAACTTAAAACGTTTAGTTCCAAAAGATTTTCAATATTCACTTTATAATAAAATGCCAATAAAAGTATTATTTTTTAAAAAAAAAAACTAAAATGAATTCAAACATCTTAATTAACAAAGAATAAATCTGAAAAATTTAAGAACTTGTAATAAAATTATTTTTAAGGTTAGTACAAATATTATTTTGGTTTTTTAACAAAAAAAAAAAAAAAAAGTGTTTAGATAGTAAAAAAAACCAAAAACATTATAATTTAAAGTACAGGGTGATTTTTTACAACTTTCTTTTTGGCAACACTGTTTTTGGCAGATCAGCTGTTTTTGTGTAACATGTTACTGTTAAACATGTTCAGTTTGGTCTATAATTTAATCATGAATCGACTTACAAACGAACAATGCTTGCAGATTATTGAATTTTATTATCAAAATTCATGCTTGGTCAAGAAAGTATATCGTGCAATTTATGGTCAGTTTGGGTGACGTTCTGAGTCGGCTATTCGGAATCTTGACTAAATTTCGCACCAAATTTACATTATTGGACATTAAACCACCAACACGTAGAGTACGGACAGAGGAAAATATCGCAGCTGTATTAGCCAGTGTTGTTGATGACCGCGAATTATCGATTCAGCGCAGTACGCAGCAATTGGGCCTCTGTTACTCAACTACGTGGAAAATTTTGCGGAAGGATTTGGGTGTAAAACCTTTTATAATACAGCTGGTGCAAGAATTGAAGCCACACGACCTACTACAACGGCTAACTTTTGGTGAATGGGCGCTGGTAAAGTTGGATGAAGGTCCACTTTTTTTTATCGGAAAAGTGTATTCAGCGACGAAGCTCATTTCTGATTGAATGGATACGTGAACAAGCAAAATTGCCGTCTTTGGTGTGAAGAGTGGCCAGAAGCATTGCAAGAACCGCCAATGGATGTCAAAAAATGCACTGTTTGGTGTGGATTATGTGCCGGTGGTATCATTGGACCGTACTTTTTCAAAGACGACGAAGGCAGGAACGTTACTGTGAATGGCGAGCACTACCGTGAGATGATTACATATTTTTTTTTGAACAAAATGGAAGAGCTAGACTTGGGTGACATGTGGTTTTAACAAGACGGTGTCACATGCCACACAGCACACTAAACAATGGCCCAATTGAGGGGCGAGTTCGGTGAACCGTTTATTTCACATTTGGGGCCGGTCAATTGGCCCCCTAGATAGTGCGATTTAACGCCTTTAGACTATTTTTGTGGTGCTATGTTAAGGCTCATGTATACAGGGACAAGCCCGCAACGGTTGACGCACTAGAAGCCAATATTAAAGAATTTATTCGTGAGATACCGGCCGATATGCTGGAGAGAGGCGTAGCCGCGGTCAACATTTACATGAAATCATCTTTAAACATTGAATTATATAGATCGTTTTATCGACTCAAATAAAGGTTTCATACATTTCTCTAAATTTTATGTGTTTTTTTAAATCACATCCGAAAGCTCTTAAAAAACAACCGTTTATAAGTGGGCGAAAAAGGGGGCTTAGCGAATACCTTACCTGGAGATAAGTAGTGTATAAAATTTAAGGTAAATTCACACGATATAATTTCAAGTAAATACATACGATAAGTGATGTAAGTATGTATCTGAATTTAAAAAAAATGGGCGTTGAAGTGGGCGTGGTTGATAGTTACATGGCGACGTTACCCGAACAAAGCGCAATATACTACCAAATATAAAAAAATCGTTGAAAGGAACAAATTTGTACAGCGAACAAAAAAGTTTAAAACTTTTAAACAAAATTGGGCGTAAAAGGTGGTGTATGAAAAATGTATTTCTACCTTGCCTGTAGTATCATGTGTATTTGAAGTAAATCTGTTACAAACTATATGGAATGGCAAACTTTCTTAGTGATATAAGCTATTACATGATTTTAAAAAAATGGGCGTGTTCGAAAAATTAGCCTATTATTCCTTCCAGAGTCCCAGTTACATGCTGTGGAAGATCAGTATCCTATAAGGTACAAACAAACAAATAAACAAACATACATTCAATTGTATATATATAGATATGCGGACGCAAGTGGATGTTAAATTCAGAGCGCAAAGATGTTTGAATGAATCCGTAAATACTTCATTAATGTACTCATGAAATATCAGTAAGAAGTCTCTTTCAGAGGAATGTAAGAGAATCTGGCATTTTTTCCGACAAAATGTGTCACAAAACCTTCCGGTTTTCCAAGATTTCAAAATGAAAGGCTGAATACTATTCATGGTAATAATCTTAACAATTATCATATCATGTACTAATTGCTTTTTTTTTATAGAAAAAAAATAATAAAATGAAAAAGGTGTTTTATTTAACTCTATAGTAATTATAAAAAAGAAAATCAGTCGAGTGAACTGAATACGATTTTCTAATATGGTAGACATAACTGCAATTGTCGAAAGCTGTAACCGAATAATGTGATAGATAGTACGTGTAACTACATACATTTGGTTGGCGACAAATTCGGTTCTCACAACGAATCTTTTCTCTGTGTGTAACAATTAAATATAATTCGTAGTGTAATTTAAATAATTATTTAATAATAAATATTAAAAAATAAATTGAAATTTTATAACATAGGCAGTAAATATCCAGCCGATCGTGCAGCACTAAAGAACAAAACCTAATTTTTTAATTTAATGTACCTAAAAAAAATGATTATATTACGATAACTTTTGCAAATGGAAACTTTTTTGCTTCAATTTTAGCAACAACATTTTTTAAATGTGACCACATATAATAAGACCGAAAGTATGACTCTGTGGTCAACTTGGAAAGCTATGCTGCCATATAAAATTTTTGAAAATTGGCGAAAATATAGTATATGCCGCTATATGCAAATTCATTTTTTTTTGTCAAAATATTTCCCATTAATTGCCTCTTTCTAAAGAATTAACACTTATTCAGGTCAATTGTTCATTAAGCGTCAATATTCGCTAAAACTTTAAAAAAACGTAAAAACCTACATAAAACGTGAAGCAATAATTTAAATATAAAGTTTTGTGCATTAAATATGAGCGATAAGTATGAACACAGGTCTTGTTATTTATTTCCGTCAAAACAAAAGCAGATTGATTGCTTTCGAAAAGTTTTAAATGCAAAAAACTAAAAACAAAACCGCCAAACTTTAAACACATTTTTCTTGAAATCTGTACCACTGAGCAAAAAATTTAGTACTCCATTGAAATCATCATGTCCGATATATATGTATATAACTAATGGTCAGATCTTTATTAATTTTTAAAAAGTTGCATTTTGTCATCATGTGGTATTATTCGACTTTTCCCGAAGAGATCTTTGTTTACCCTTATACTTCAAATAATTCAAAAATGTGGCCACTAAAAAATACGTGCACATTTTTTTTTTGCTCCTCTACAACATATCCAAAGTGCAATAAAATTTAGCCGGGATATATCGCTTGTTAGGTAAATAGTTTTCAATGTTTTTGGCTGTTGCTTTTTTAAACAACTTGCTAAAAATACAGAATTTTGGTTGTACGAGAATTTAACTTAATTGTTTTTTAAATATTTCGCACACAAAATGAGTGTCACAAAAACAATTTGGCGCTTGTTTAGAAATTTCTGGAAAAAGCAATGTAAGGCCTCTGCTGTAATTTATATTAAATAAATAAAATATGTTTTTATTTAAATATCGTTAAACGTAAATAATTAAAGTGATATTTTGTGTAAACATACTCTTAGTTTCCCAATAGTGTAGTTTGTTTAAAATTATATTAATGTTATTTCAACTGCATTTGTAATTGTTTTCCCTACACTCGACAGTTGATTTTAAACAGTTAAAACAGTTGGTTCAATTGCAAATGTAGTGTACACTTTTTCAACTGAAAATGCAGTTATGTTAACTGTCATTTGCAGTTGCTTCCACTTACATAGTTTCCTGAATGAAGCTATAAGAGACGTTTTTTGGCAATTAACTGCAATCATTTCAATTACGTACTTTATGGCTGTGATAATAAAAATTGCGTTCATTCAGAGAGTTACGACGGTAAAATCAACTAAAAAGTACAGTTAAAATAAATCCAATTCATGTTAAAAAATTATACACTAGTTACGGTTAAAACTAGGGCAACCAAAAAAAAAAGCACTAAAAACAATGTTTTAAGCGCTTAAAAAAGATCTAAAAACAGTAAAACGAGGCGTTAAAATAAAAAAAGGCGTTAAATTTAAAAATAAAGCTCAAAATTTTCATGATTTCGAGATCATAACTTGTGTCCAAACTACATTGTTCTATCCTTTCAAATAAAAAATAAGCTATAGCTTATTTTTGGTTGCTCTAGTTAGAACTATTTGCATTTTTTGCAAATATCAAAAATCACATGGCATAGCCGTGTAGGCCTTAACAAAATATTAAGAACCAGGATATTACTCTTTCGCAATCGTTAAAAAAGTTCCCGCACCAAACGCAATGAAGTTTTGATTAAAATTTTTTAAAAAAATGTATTGTTTTACTTAAAATTACATAGTTTTTTGTTATGTACTTATACAGCCATTCCAACATTGTATTATATTATTTAAAACAAATATTTAAATTCAAAAGGCTTTGAGAAAGTGGTTTCGGTGCGGAAGGTTTTCGTTCCGAATTGAATTAAAAAAACGATATTTATTATCAGTACAATATTGTGCATAAGGTGTTGCCCCTGTAATTTTGTCGCAACAAAGAAGTTACAACCTAATGTGCACTACACAGAGAGAAAAGAATTTTAATAAAATTGTTCACTAGAATAATGATGTTTTCTTCACAAAGTGAATGAAGAATTTCGTAGACAACATAAAAAAGCTTCATTATTTATATTAAATTATTTTTAATGAAACATTTTTATTAGGCTCATAAAATTTTTTATAAAATTAAATTTTACGTATTCCAGTGACATTTCATAGATCTAATGCAGAAATTCCTTGATATCATTCAGATAATTCTCTCAGTGTAGTTTTATAACTTTTGAGTTTTTTTTTTTTCAAATATCAAAAAATATATAAAGAAACACAGTATTATTATTTCGCGGTTTCTAAAAAAGTTCCCGTATAAACCTTTTTGAAGTCTGACACAATTTTTTTGTTTAATTAAACTAAAAATTAACAATTCGCTAAAATTATGAAAAGTTTTTCGACCTTTGAAATTATTGAGCACTAGGTCACGTTTGTATTTATAAAATATCCTTTATTATTTTATATATCTCCAATATTTCGTCATTCTTTGAATGACATCTTCAGGGAGTATGAACAACAACAAACAATATTAAAAACAAAATTTCCTGCCGCTGCCCTCCAGACACAATATTTAAAACTCAATAAAGTCATTCGCAAAAATTTTAAAGTCGATCTTAAAGAACACAAAAGTTTTTAAATTTTGCGTTGATTAAAAAGATTATGCGATATGGGCATCAAAACTTGCAGAACAAAGGAAAAAAGTATTAAAAAAATGTTTGCAGTAATTTTGGTTCAGTAATGTAACTTTGATAGTAAAGACGTGATAAAAATGCATTTTTAGAAATTGGACTTCATGCGGCAGGTTTTTGTTTAAAAATGAACTGAAAAGGCGATTTTTACTACATATTGCCCATTCTTGACGATAGGTTAAAAGTTTGCAAAAAAATGATAACCCTAGAGTACACCTAATTTTATTTAAATTGACTGGTAATTGCAATAATTTTTAACTGTTAAAAAAACTGGCCAATGCAATTCAATGCAGGAAAATTAATGAAAATGATAAGTAGGTTACGGTGGTTCATGTAAATACATTAGGGCGGGTCGATTTCAAAATCGCTCAACGTTCAAGAAAAATCGTATTCTAGGGATCAAAATAAGAAACTTTGCCGAAGGAATCATACCTCTAAAACGAATTCTGATGTCCAGACTTTTGACCCGTAGGGTCAAATTTTGAAATAGCCCACTTTGATATTTCAGAAAGTAGGAGGAATCTCTCCAAGATTATGGAAGCTACTTCTTCTCCGGGAGACGCGCTAGCAGATCAATGCATAAATCATCATTCTAGGTGACCGTTAAGGGGTTAAAATTTAAGTTGAAAGAGGGCCTTTTTAGCCATGTTTTTATAGCAAAATGTACAAATCTCGGGATAGAGATATTTCAGAAAGTAGGAGGAGTCTTTCCAAAATTAGGGTCTCTATTTCTTCTCCGGAAGACGCTCTAGCAGATGAATGTATGAATTATATTCGATTGGGTTGAATTCGATTGGGGCACTCTTAATGGGTAAAAGTGGGATTTTTCAAAATTTGACCCTACTGGTCAAAAGTCGGGATATCAGAATTCGTTTTAGAGGTATGGTTCCTTCGGCAAAGTTTCTTATTTTGATCCCTAGAATACGATTTTCCTTGAACGTTGAGCGATTTTTTTTGCCTCCATACAAATCGACCCGGCCTAAAATACATGTTTGTTGTCGTTGACTGGAGGAAAAAGTTACACAAATATCGAATATCAACAAATTTGCAGCAAAATGGCATCGATTTGTTATATATAATAAAATATTTTTGCATATATTGTTTTAAGTACATTGTTTTTCATATTTTGCTACACTGTTAGACATTTTAACAATTTTGTTGATAATCAAAGAATAATCAAATTTTGTGCTGAAATAAAGTTCGATGCAGAGCTAGCTTTATAATCATTAAACCGCACTTAAAATTTATTTTGATAAGGATAACATTAATTGCTTTTATAGTATTTAAATGTTCTAAAATCCCAAAACTTATTCAACAAATCCTATCCGGATTTCATTCTTGTCTAAGGAAATAAACAGGGTAAAGTGGTCTTATAATTTCTAGAGATAATTGTTAGGTTACATCGCAAACTCAATGAGAATTTCTCGTTCTAGAAGCATGATTAAACATTTGATATATGAAAAAAAGAAAAGAAAAACGAAAAAAAATACCGCACTTTTTACAAAATTCAACACTTCAGATTCGATTTAAAGCAAAATGTTAATATAATACCACATATTATTATTATACTTAACTAGGGTTTGGGAATTTCCGAGAAATTTCTTTTTTTATTTAAAACAAGTAATTTGTGTCTAAAGAATGGTGTTTTTTTGTGTTAAAAAGAGACCTTTATTAAAAATTAAATAATGAAGCACATATGTAGTGAATTTTTGCATTCAAAGTTAAAACGATTTGAGATCATTTTAAAATAAAAATAAATATGATATAATATTAAATAAATATTGCATATGTTCGTTAACAAAATAAATATTTAATACTAATAATGCGTTTAGTAATTTGCTTGAAATACGATTTCGAATTTGTGTCACAAAATTCCCACTGTAATTAAAAATATACCAATAAGGAGTTCTTTTTCACGGGTGACAAGATGTTAATATTTCGTAGCAATAAGAGGGATCCTGGTTCGGATCCCGGAACTGCCAATGAGATTTTTTTTTTTTTTTTGTTTTATACAATTATTTACTTTTTTTAATTTTTATGTTAAAATAAACATTTTTTTGAATAAATGTATAAAATTATACATGAAATCATGATAACACTGTGCTAGTTCAAAAACGTAACAAGCGGGGCACCCGGCGGGTAAAGCTAATTCGAGTACGCTGAATCCAGTGGTGCTAACCGTTTTTTTAGGTTAGCTCTCGTTTAAAAAATAATTAAGATTGAAAATTATGGTTCCAAGTACCTAAAAAAAACAATTTTTTTAAGTTTTTTTTACCATTTATTGATTTTAAATGTATGAAATTGAGAACATTTTATGAAACAACATCAACAATAAACTATTTGCAACAAAATTTAATTGACTACAACAATTTTAAAGTGATTTATATTTTTTTTTTTTTAATAAATAAATTTTTCATGATTTTTTCAATTTTCATTTCCTGATTCTTCTATATCATTATCTTCCTCTTGCAAATTCCAACAAATGTCACCTAAAAGTGAATATCGCATTCGGCCCATTTTCAGTTCGACTACCAATATTTTTAATTGATGGACTCGTACAAAATTTGAAGGCTATATAGCTAATATAGAACCCTAGATATTTAATATTAATATTAATTTTGTATATGAGCTTAATATTCACTTTGTATGGGAGCTGCCACGCCCACTGGTATGATCCCGCCCAATTTTCCCATGACTATTCATAATATAATCAACGTGCACAAATTTCTAAGACTCTGGCTATTATAGAACTGTAGATATATGATATTAAATATTTACTTTGTATGGGAGCTGACACGCCCACTGGTCCGATCACGCCCATTTTTCCCATGACTATTAACACTATCAAATAATCAACGTGCACAAATTTCTAAGACTAAGACTATTATAGTACTGTAGATATATGATATTAAATATTTACTTTGTATGGGAGGGAACCATAATTTTCAATCTTAATTATCTTTTAAACAAGAGCTAACCTAAAAAAACGGTTAGCACCACAGGATTCAGCGTACTCGAATTAGGTTTACCCACCGGGTGCCCCGTTTGTTACAAAAAAAAGTGTCCGATTCGAGCACAGTGTAATTAATATATGGGTCAATTTCAAAAAAAATGTACACAACAATTTTTTTTTGCTTATTTTAAAAGTTTTTTTAATTCGCCTGTAAGAGTTGCCAATTTATGTAGAAATTGATGAAGAATCCGGTGGTACTTTTAGGCTCTCAAAAAAATCAATATTTTTTGATTTTTTTTAGGTTTCCTATGATTTCTATCTTGAGCGTCACACACCAAATATGTATAAAAAATCGCTAAAAATGCAAAAATATTTGAAATTCAAGCTTACTACGATGTTCTTTTGTTTCTCAAGATTGACTTTTGCGAAAATCACCTTTTCGATTACAAACACAAAATCACGTTTCACCTTGATTTTTCATTTTTTTTTTAAAGTGACTAGTTACTTTAAAATTTTAAGATGAAAATATGTAAATTTTTGTTAAAAAAAGACTTAAACTTAAAGGTTCCTTGCAAAGTAATAGGCTTGTAACAATGTATTTAAAAAAAACTGCAATTATAAGCGTTTTAAGGGAAAAAAAACTAAGTGTGACGCTCAAGATATTTTGTGACGATCAAGAGATTTTGTTGCACGTAAACCAGAAATAATGCCAAATTTAAAGTTTGACGAAAAAAAGTTTATTCTTTTACAAAAAGTAAATAAAAAAAAACAAAAATTTTTGAAAAAAACAAAAATTTTCATACAAAACTAAGCATGTACATATTCTTTGATGTCTTTAACAAAAATGGAAAAAAGGAAGTAATTCTTGAAGAAACTTATACACATATGTAAATATTTGACGCAAAACAATAACTTAACTTAATTTAATTTATAAATTTTCATTCGAATTCTTATTCTGAATCTGTACAAACTTCATGAAATGACAAGCAGCTTTGTTTTTTTTCATTCTCGTTCATTTTAACCACTTTCGAATTAAGTTTGTGGCAGTTCCGTTTCTCGTTGCTATTCATAAACAGAATTAGTCAGTAACAATAAAAATTAAACTCAAATATACCACGATTATACCTTTCTTTCTTTTATATTCGTCATAACGCGCTTTATCGACCTTTATTTTCTCTCGATATCTCCGTGCTCTTTCAGCCGCCGTTAATTTTGTTGTTTTACTCTTGAAAATTAAAAAATTATATGAAAATTAAGCATTTTAAGCTATGAAGCAATATATATCAAAAGTGATGCTCATGAAATGTTTGCATATTTTGGTTTTTTTTCGTAGGCAATTTATTTCTCAAATTCACAAATTATAAAAATATGAGTTAAAACCATGTAAACAATGATTGTCAACTTCAATTTTTTACATATAATATATTCACTTTTAAAAAAATTAGCGTGACGCTCATGAAATTTTATCGCGCCCTTACCATGGTGTTCACAAAAACTACGCAAATGCGCACTTTTTTTAATAGATTTTTTTTTCGCTTTTTCACTTTTGTAATAATTAAACTTTGATCTTTCCTTACGTTAATTACTTCATTTAAATTCAAATTGAAAACTAGTAATATTACTTGAATTATAAAAAAGTGACGCTCAATGCAAATTGTGGGGACAACCTTTCTTTGCAACGCCAAATTCGCACTAATTAAGTTTTGACGACTATAACAAATCAAAACACAAGAAAGAAACGCAATAATTCGAAAACTGTTATTAAATGTTGCATATTTACTTTTTTCTTGATTTTATTTTATTTTGTTTACTAAAAATTCTAACGGGGGACACATGCTTTTGTATGGAAGGAGTCAGAGGGAGAAATAAAACACCATTCTGAATAAACAAAAAAACAAACATACAAATTTGAGAATTACGTTTTTTGTTACATATTCCTCGCTGATCACTCTCACATTTTTGTTTTTTTGTTTTTTTTTTTTTTTTTTACCTAAAATAGTAGTGTAAAGTGCGGGGACACAAAAAATGCGTTTTTTTTGAAATTGACCCATATACCATATGTAGTAATTGTGCCACATCCACGGTAATATCAATCGATATATATGTATATTTAGATATTAATATGTATGGGGAGATACAAAAAAATTTTGAAAAAACCAAATTCAAGATAAAATAATTATGCGCCATGACATATATCCATATTAAGCTATGCAGGCTATATATTTGTTTATACTATTATATTAAAGGAGATATGATTGTATATGAACGCTTTTACTCGGAAAGGAGCAATAAACGAAACTTTTTTTATCTTATTAAATAAACACACTGTACTTAAAATAAAAACGTACCTATATGTTTAATTTCTTTATCGTTCATGGGTATGTGGAAATTCGAACAAATTTGAGTCAGATTTTTTAAGTGTAAAATACGACGACATTAAAGAAAACAAAAACACTTGTTTAAACACAAAAATTTACAAATAATTTTATATTTTTAAGCACTTATTTAGATGGAATTGTACTTTTTCCAATAACAGGGGGAATTTTTTAAAGCTTAAGTTTATTTCTTTATATTTAAAAATGAGAACGCACGCGAAACAATTATTGAACGAAGATTTTTATCATTATTATTTTTATATTTTTCAAGATTTTTATATTTAAATTTACAAGTGCAAGTTGTTGGTCCGTCTACACTGATAAGTAAGACTGTGTGTAAACAACTAATTGCTTATTTTGTTGGGTGTCTAAAATGTTAACTAATTAATAAATAAATTAATAATTATTTAAAAGACTCTTATTAAGAATATTACAATTCCTTTTTAACATTATTTTTAATTTATACAATTTAATGCCGATTCGTTTTGTTTTAATAATATTTCAATATTTTAACATGCAAAGCCTTGACTATCGTTTAATAGAAGAATATAAATAAGACTGAAACTGTTATAATAATTTAATATGAAAAAAACAAAAACGCCATGTGAATCATATAAAAACTTATTTATAGCAAAAAAAAAAAAATATTAAAAATGTTAAGAGTTTCTTTAAAAAATAATTATCTCTTTTTTTATAGAAGATACGAGTAATATTCAAGAGATAGAAAGAGATAGACTTATTTATACACGCAGAATAAAATACACTTTTAAATATGTTTGCAGGTAATTATATATCTAAGGTTACAATGATTCAAATTTTCAAACCTAAACAAAGATGTATGTGCAGTTTTAAATTTTTTAGATATTAAGTTTGGGACATGCAAACATACTTATAATAAACATATATATTTGCAGCCAAACATATAAATGTTTGCCGTTAGACGTTTTGACTATGTCCAAGCATATATATGTTTGCAGACAAACATTATAATATTTGGAAGCAAACACGTTATATTAGAAACATGGGACACGGAAATGTTTTTCAAACACAAGTATATTATTTTTCGGCGTGTAGATTTAATAAAAAAATCTTATCAAATCTTATCGCAGTAAAGAAAATACGAACCATTTGTAGATGGCTTTCTGTATAAATTAAAAGCAAATTTAAATTAATGAACGACATTAAGTGGCGATTTAATAAACAAATTAAAAAACCCCATCATTTGAATAATTTTACATGTTATTTGTTAAAGAAAAAATAATAGACAAATATAAATTCCCGAGTAAAAAAATAATATGATGTCATGTAGAACGATATCTCATGTCATATAGTATATAAAACTATGCTTTTCTACATCAAATTAGATATGATTTTTACCCGATATAATCATACAGTGCACTCGCGATAACACTGCATTACGTGAACACCGCTTAATGTGAACACATTTTATTTCACATTGACTACTCTAAAAGTTGAACAAAGTACGAAAGCCCTATAATGTGAACAGAAAAAAAGTCAATGTGTTAGTTGGAAACGCGTAAATACGTTAAGAATTAAATTTTTTCTAAGTTTTGGGAACTGTTTCACTGCATTAAGGGCAGAAGATACATAGAAACTATTTTAGTTGCTATTTTTACTTATTGCTGAAAGGATGTTTTTTCGTATTTACATATGTAGTATTTTTACATTAATCTTCATACAAATGTATGTAAATAATTTTCTTAATAAATCATTTACTTCTTTTATTCTAATAAAATGTCAATTATTATTTTAATAAACTTATGGCATTATTGATACATTTTTCCTTCAATTTTTGGCATTCGGAAAGGTGAACAGCTCACAAACGTGAACACTCCCGGTTTTAATTAGTTAACATTATCGCGAGTGCACTGTATCTAATTTGATGTAGAAAGGCATTGTACTGGCAAACAACTGCTATTTTAGTAAACCTTACCGCGTTAAAAAATTACCAAAGGTACAACTATTATTGTACTAGGAAAACACTATTTTGTTTGTAAAGCATGTGCTGTGCCAGTACTTACTGCAAAATTCTTTGCCAATATTATTAATATTACAACACATTAGAAGCGTTTTATTTGAATATTTTATTATATTTCACACATTTAAATATGACGTATAAGAGTTAGACCGGACTGTACTACTATCTTTTTAAATGTTTTGTTATATATATTTCTCAAAATTTATTTAATTTAAGCTATTTTAAAAGCACTAAATTTTTGGAATAAGCAATGTTATGCATAAATCTGGCAAGTTCGCTCAAACCAACGGTTGGCCACTGTTATCAATCGGGTAACAGGACAATGCTGTCAATATTGTTAATCCCACCATCGTCGACGCTTTGCCAACACTGTGCCGATTGTCTTTTTCTGTCTGGGTATGTATCGATTTTAGTTCATTAGGACTTCATTTTTTATATCAAATACAAAAACTCAAATTTAGTATTGATTAAAAATAAAAATTAAGAATTTATGTTTTTATGCAATAAAAAATAAAAAAAAAAAATGTGAAATAAATTGAATTATAAATTCTACAAAAATTAAACAAAATGATTTTTTAATTAAAAAAATGTTTACTGTCATATAACGAACTCTAACCCTAATGTAAAAGGACTCGACTGCACAGAAAATACTACAAACGGGTTTCAATTAAAAAATTTATTGAATCAATTAACATTTTAATTGATTTTGTACCTATCACGGCAATGATAATATTAATTAAAACTTTTATTGAAAATTAAAAAGAAAAAAAGCTATAAATAACTATCTAAAAAAAAATTACGATACTCAAAAAAAAAATAATTGTGTGAGAAATAGCAATAATAAAGATTTGTCATTCTCATTTCCTTTAAATTCGCCAATACGATGCGACATTTGTCTCCGTATAACTCCATTAAATTCAAATATAAAAATTAAAAAAAAAAATCCTTGTACTGAAATATATATATAAAAAAAATTAGATTTTTTTTTCCGTGGGGTTGTACTTAATTGTATATAAATTAACTTTCTTTTTTCTTTTACATGGGGCTATACTGAATCATATATAAATTAATTTAGAAGTTTTTTCTACTTGGAGCTATACTTAATTATATATAATATTTTAAACATGGTGCTATATAAAATTTGATATGATTTTCTATAAAACCATTTTTAATTATATATGACACTGTGCTAAAAACTTCCGAGCATATCTAACTACACTACGGGCAATGATTGCCCTTAACACTGCAGCCACACGATCAAGATTTTCTTGATAGTCTTTTACATATACTGTTTGTCAACATATGTAAAAATTGACAGCTGTGACGTAGGCTGCACGCAAGTTGAAAGCAATTCCAATATTTGTGAAAGGAAAAACAAAACAACTTCAAAATAATTATAATCAGCTGTTTTCTTGAACGTAAATTGATACACTCCACTTGAAAGAGAAATCTGAAGCAAGATCGTTTCAATTTTAGAAAGTGTGAGTGTATTGGTAAAAAAGTTTGAGTGTATTATAACTTGATAGGCAAAACTTGATCTACACGATCCCTCAAGTAAAGCACATATTTCGGGACAATTTTAGAAAGTGTGAGTGTATTGGTAAAAAATTTTGAGTGTATTATAACTTGATAGACAAAACTTGATCGTGTAACCCTCAAGTAAAGCACATATTTCGGGACAGTTTAAAGTTGGACATATTACGAAACTAGTATAATTTGTAATTGATGTGGGTTAAATGATGCCAATTATATTTAATGAACCTATTAATCATCAATTTTGCTCCATTCTTGTCTTCTTAGTAATCAAACACGTGGTTAGGGTTTGCTTTTTTGAGTCTACAAATATTTAGTAAAAGTTTTTGCTAATTTTACTGAGTAAAATGCTATTTTCAATTAACTAAAATTCTTATCAAATAGAACTAAAATTTTTTAAAGTTAACAGATTTACTTTTTCTGTGCTTATTTTCTGCTAAATTTAGCAGTTTTTTTCAGCAGGATCATTTTTAACTAATTTTTAGCAGCTTTTTCTGCTATTTTTACATGCTTATTTTCTATGAATGTAGGTTTTTCAGATATTTCTCTCAGTGCACGATCAAATTAAAAAGCTAGCAAAATCATTTATCACAAAAAGCAATTTAATTTCAAATTAATTTGTGTATTAATTTGGTGCAATGCGGAAATAATTATCACGGCATTTTGACTAATCGATTCGATCCCCTTCTTAATGACTTATAGAGCACCTTCCTCTATGCTAAGAAAACTTTTAAAGAAAAAATTCAAATACAAATTCAAATTCAAATGAAAAAGAGAATTTGAGAGAATTTTACACGACAAACCGTTAATAACGTATAAACTATTAATGGGCATTACGGGGAAGTAAGAGAAATATTAAAAAATGCAATTAGTTGACTCTTTAAAAGATTGGCGTTAATAACAAAAACAAAATTTTAAAATAATTTTAACACAAGTATTGCAACAATTTAATAGCAGTAATAACTACAAAAAAAAAAAACAAAATAAAATAACGTGGTTTGGTGCTAAAAAGTCATAAAGTCATTTTACTGCAGTAAAATACTATATTGACGTGTTTCGTTAGAGATTAAAACACAAACTTAAATATTTGCTTTTAAAACTAAAAAGTTAAAAAACAAAAACAAGTTTTATAAAAAAACAGAATAAAATTATTAAAGAAATATAAAAGTTGGTAAAAGGTAATTTATTTAAATGACTAATAAATGGTAGTGTCTGACCGAACAGTTAGGCCAGAAAATGCATTTGATCTGTATTCGGTATTTTAAAGCATTATGGACAAATTTGGCCATATTCTCCGCCATATTCTCCGTATTTACCCCAAGTGACTATTTCCAAATCTAAAAACATGGCTCGGTGGTAAGAGATTTAGCTCCAACGATGAAATTATTGATAAAACAAATGGCTATTTTATGGACCTCAAAAAATCCTATTTTTTGGAAGGGATACAAAAATTGGAGAAACGTTGGACTAAGTGTATTGAGCTAAAAAGAGATTACGTTGAAAAATATTTTTTATTGCAAAAAAAAAACTGTGTTTCATTCAAAAAGTCACGGACTTATTGATCCGCCCTCGTTATTGTTTGGAAAATCTTTACCTCTCTTATAGCAAACTTCGCTTTAACGAAAATTAATCAAATTAAAATCAATAAACATTAAATATGAATTTGTAAACTAAATCTTTAAAGTGATTATTAATGTAGTGTGGTCAAATTGCAAACAAATATAGGTTCAGATAGGTAATTTTTTATGTTTCCTTTTCTTATTGTACAAAAGTTAGACAACGATTAATGTAAGTATTGAAAGATAATTTTGTTTATGTTATATATATTTATTTCTATATATTTTCCAACATTAAATTAATTCATGTCGTCAATGTGAAAGTATGAAAATTTTTATATTTTGTAACGTATTGTAAAGAATCCCAAATTTTTTTTTAGACTTCCAGCAAATTAGTTAACTAAAATATAATTTTTGTACAAATTTTTTGAATTTGTTTCAGTCTACTAATATTTAGCAAAAATTTTTTTAACTTCTAGCAAGCATTTTTTTTTTTTTAATTTTAAAAATCAACTAAGTGTTATCAAAATTTTTGCTGAATCTACTAATTTTGTTGTTAAAAATAAGCTCGCTAATTTTCAGCAAAAGATTTTGTTGACATTAGTAATTTTTTTGCAAGCACCATTACTACTAAAATTTAGCTGAATCAGCTAAATTTTTTGCTTACTTAACTAACTTTTTTTGAATCTTTCATCACATTTATGAAGGTTTTCAGAAATATGATAAAGCTTTCCTTTGAGTGTATATGAAGATGGCTTTTATCGCAATACAATTTTTCTTAAGGGCATTGCCATGTTTTCTGGAATTATAATTAAAAGTACAAGTCAAGTATTATGGAATATTATATGATAATAATTATTATATTGATATACTATTTCAATTAATAACAATATTAAAACATTTTGTATCACATTTCCGTAATTTGGTAAGAGTAGCAGGAACACACGCGCGAATAAAATAAAAATTCACCTCCCATTGTTAAGTATTGCTGACAAGAATACTTCTACAATTAGTCAAAACTTGTGCTTTTTTTTTTTTGTTAAATAGCTAACAGGAGCCTAGAAACAATGTTTACTCAATTTTATCAATATCTCAAAATTGTTTGTATTTTTCCTACGTAAATTCATAATTATAAATGTGATTATTAAAATGTAGCATGAATTATAGCGAATTGATAAGCTTAATATTTCAACGATAAGACCAGAATGGTTGATCGGGCAACATCCAAAAATAACACTGCGTAACTCGAAAAATAAAACAAGAGTACCGACCATTGATTCTAAATATTTCTGCCACACTGATTTTAATGTCGTCCCCCGTTTTTTCAGTTACGGACCAGATTTTTCGCGAATTTGCATTAAAGTTTTGTATGTTTGAACGCAGTTTTTTTATACGTAACATTTAAAAAATCAAATATTTTATTTAAGTTTTTTGTGCTTAATACGTAAAAGACCTTTATTAACATTCGGGTATCAAATTTTTTTAATAATTGTGCAGCATTAACAAGCAAATCTAAGTTTTTTCTCAGTTTTTACTATTTTTTACTATTTTTACACAATTTATCATAACATTTCGCAATCGATCAAAGCATGTTTGCGCATAAGTAAAAGGGCAAATCTGACCAATTATTTCGTGTAAAAAAGAAACAAAAAGAATGTGTGGTTCATGGCAAAAACGCAAAATGTACCTAACATTTATATGACAGCATAGCGAAAAAGGTATAATCGCCTATGTGCTGGATATCGAGTCGTTTTCAAAAATCAAACTTTTTTGAAAACGAGTCATGTAGAAATTGGTGTTCCTAAAAACGTTCGTTTTGGTATATTCGAAGTTTTGTTCGAAAAAAAAATTTTAAATTTTAAAAGCTTGTAAACGTAATTTTAATCAGCTGTTGTATTGTATCAAAAAAGGAAAAAAATCTGTAAAAAAAAGTTAAGTTTATTTACGGCGGCGTGAAATGGACCAACAAAAAATAAAAAAAAGATGCATAAGGGATGCAAAAATGCAAAAAAAAAACTTCACCTATTGAATTTTGTGAACTTCGGTAACTCTGGATTTTTCGAACATCATTATAAAAGAAGAAGTAGACTTTAAGTAAATTTGCGATTTGCAAAATAAGTGTTATTTTCAAGAAATATTTTTTTTTTAAGACAGTTTTTTAATAAAAGTTACTAATAAATTATTTAAGTGCATGATAAAAAATTAATTTACATTATTCATGCTCAGTTCAAAGTGTTTTTGTAATTGTTAGACTAAAACTTTGTTTTAAAATATGCATTTTATTTCATTGCCACAGATTTATGTAAAAATACATGAAATATTAAGAGATTTTGAAAAGTCTTGTTTTAAATTGAAGAAGCTATTAAAAGATTGCTTTTTGACTTAAAATAAATAAAAAACATTTCAAATTTTTAATACTAAGTGTTGTTTTTATTATTTACCAAACCTTTCTAAGAAAAAATCCACATTCTATTTACTTTAGACAAGGTACAACTGCTCGATTTAAAACGAGCAAAAAAATTGCGATATCGGAATCTGTCACATCTAATCTTGTAAACTCGTTTTACTTATGCGGTTTCGTTTTCTGGCACATACACGAATATGTATATAGCTTAAAAAAATTATCAGCTAAATTTGTTAACCCAATGGTAAGGCGATGGTCTTTTATGTATTTTCCGTAAAAACTATAGTTTTAACGGAATATCTTATAAGATCTTATCTTATAAGATAAAATATTTGATTTATAAAATTTTATGTATAAAAAACTGCGTTAAAACCTCCAAAACTTTAATGCAAATTTGCGAAAAATCTGGCCCATAAGTGAAAAAACTGGGTACGCCATTGAAATCAGCGTAACCGAAATATTTGGGATCAATGGTCGGTACTCCTGTGTTCGATTTTAGGGGTTAGTTTTGTAGCACTGTGTAATTTTTGTGAAAAAGTGTGAATCGATTAATTGCATAGTAGTTATATTTATTTTTGGCCGCTGATAACAAAAAAAATTGTACTTTTTAGAATGTTATTTTAAAAGATATGCTTCCTATGTTGTTGTAAGGTCAGAAAAATTTAATATTAGCCTTGGCCCACCTAATGTTACCTTAGATTAAGTATTAGAAATAAGGAAATTCAAACAAAGAGTTTATAAAAAATGGGAGATAATTTTTAAATAAAATACTTTTTGCAATACATATTTTTAAATAAACTTTGGTACACAAAAAGAGTTTTAAAAATTCGATTTAAAAGTTTGTTAAACATGCTGTGATTCAATTAAACTAACTTTAACCCTTAGACGACGAATGGTTAATAATGTCCCATTTTTATTCTTTGTTGTATTACCTACAACAAAGAAACTTTGGTACACAAAAAAAAGAGTTTTAAAAATTCGATTTAAAAGTTTGTTAAACATGCTGTGATTCAATTAAACTAACTTTAACCCTTAGACGACGAATGGTTAATAATGTCCCATTTTTATTCTTTGTTGTATTACCTACACATTGTAACCAATTTTTGCGAGTGTGATGTGTATCGACAAAGAATAGATGTAGATTTCAGATCATACCAACCATTTGGACCAATATGGTCTAAGAGCCGAATAGGGTAACCCTAAAGTTAAAAAATATAAATATTTTTTTCATAATTTTTGGTACATGCACACAGAGAAATAGGGTGCCAACCGAATTGAAAAAGAGTATTTTAATGGTAAAAACTTATAAATTCAGTTAGTACAACGATATTTTCATTAGATTTCTGAATAGTTTGGGCGTTGCAACTAAAATTCTGTTGAATTAACCGAACTTTGTTGTAAAAACTAACCTTCAGTTGTACCAATTGACTGAAATTCGTAATAACCGAATTAGAGTCGATGTACTCGAAATTCAATTGGCAAACAGCTAAATTTTTCTCAGTGTGTTCTCTCGGACGCTAGTTGATACAGGGGATCAAACTTTTGGTAGGGCATGGCCCAATCCTTCAAGTTTCAAGAAACATTGAGATATTTGCAATTGATTTATGCCATTTCCTACAGTACACTGATACAATATGGAACATATATGTATATCCCATTGGTCGTCAAAGGTAAAAAAGAAGTTTTTGTTAGTTTTTTGGTTTTCTGTTCGCATAAAAATTTAATTTTGATTTTAATTAAACAAAAAGTGATATTTATAGAAATATTTAGGATCAATCGGTACTCCTGTGTTCGATTTTAGGAGTCAATGTTGTAGCACTGTGTAATTTTTGTGAAAAAGTGTGAATCGCTTAATTGCATAGTAAGTATATTTATTTTTGGCCGCTAATAACAAAAAAAAATTGTACTTTTTAGAATGTTATTTTAAAAGATATGCTTCCTATGTTGTTGTAAGGTCAGAAAAATTTAATATTAGCCTTGGCCCACCTAATGTTACCTTAGATTAAGTATTAGATATAAGGAAATTCAAACAAAGAGTTTATAAAAATGTGAGATAATTTTGAAATAAAATACTTTTTGCAACACATATTTTCAAATAAACTTTGGTACACAAAAAAAAAAGAGTTTTAAAAATTCGATTTAAAAGTTTGTTAAACGTGCTGTGATTCAATTAAACTAACTTTAACCCTTAGACGACGAATGGTTGATATATGTCCCATTTTTATTTTTTGTTGTATTACCTACACTTTGTAACCAATTTTTGTGAGTGTGATGTGTATTGACAAAGAATAGATGTAGATTTCAGATCATATCAACCATTTGGACCAATATGGTCTAAGAGACGAATAGGGTAACCCTAAAGTTAAAAAATATAAATATTTTTTTCATTATTTTTGGTACATGCACACAGAGAAATAAAGTGCCAACCGAATTTAAAAAGAGCATTTTAATGGTAAAAACTTATAAATTCAGTTAGTACAACGATATTTTCATTAGATTTCTGAATAGTTTGGGGTGTTGCAACTAAAATTCTGTTGAATTAACCGAACTTTGTTGTCAAAACTAACCTTCAGTTGTACCAATCTACTGAAATTCGTAATAACCGAATTAGAGTCGAAGTACTCGAATTTCAGTTGGCAAACAGCTAAATTTTCTCAGTGTGTGTTCTCTCGGACGCTTGAGATATTTGGAACTGATTTAGGCCATTTCCTGCAGTACACTGATACAATATGGAACATATATGTATATCCCATTGATCGTCAAAGGTAAAAAAAGAGGAAGTTTTTGTTAGTTTTTTGGTTTTCTGTTCGCATAAAAATTTAATTTTGATTTTAATTAAAAAAAAGTGATATTTATAGAAATATTTAGGATCAATGGTCGGTACTCCTGTGTTCGATTTTAGGAGTTAATGTTGTAGCACTGTGTAATTTTTGTGAAAAAGTGTGAATCGATTAATTGCATAGTAGGTATATTTGTTTTTGGTCGCTAATAACAAAAAAAAATGTACTTTTTAGAATGTTATTTTAAAAGATATGCTTCCTATGTTGTTGTAAGGTCAGAAAAATTTAATATTAGCCTTGGCCCACCTAATGTTACCTTAGATTAAGTATTAGATATAAGGAAATTCATACAAAGAGTTTATAAAAATGTGAGATAATTTTTAAATAAAATACTTTTTGCAATACATATTTTTAAATAAACTTTGGTACACAAAAAAAGAGTTTTTAAAAGTCGATTTAAAAGTTTGTTAAACGTGCTCTGATTCAATTAAACTAACTTTAACCCTTTGACGACGAATGGTTGATATATGTCCCATTTTTTTTTTTTTTTTTTTTTGTATTACCTACACTTTGTAACCAATTTTTACGAGTGTGATGTGTATCGACAAAGAATAGATGTAGATTTCAGATCATACAAACCACTTTGACCAAAATGGTCTAAGAGCCGAATAGGGTAACCCTAAAGTTAAAAAATATAAATATTTTTTTCATAATTTTTGGTACATGCACACAGAGAAAAAAAGTGCCAACCGAATTGAAAAAGAGTACTACGTTATTTTCATTAGATTTCTGAATAGTTTGAGTGTTGCAACTAAAATTCTGTTGAATTAACCGAACTTTGTTGTAAAAACTAACCTTCAGTTGTACCAATCGACTGAAATTCGTATTAACCGAATTAGAGTCGATGTACTCGAATTTCAGTTGGCAAACAGCTAAATTTTTCTCAGTGTGTTCTCTCGGACGCTATTTGATACAGGGGATCAAACTTTTGGTAGGGCATGGCCCAATCATTTCAAGAAACATTGAGATATTTGCTATTGATTTATGCCATTTCCTACAGTACACTGATTCAATATGGAACATATAGTTATATCCCATTGGTCGTCAAAGGTAAAAAAGAGGAAGTTTTTGTTCAGTTTTTTTTTTGTTTTTTGTTCGTATAAAAATTTTATTTTGATTTTATTTAAAAAAAGTGACGTTTATAGATTTTTATCTAATGATTCCATTCCCTGATTCTATCCTCTCACAATTTTGAAATATCGTATAAAAAACAGATATTTTAGGACTACAGTCAAAACCCGATTTACGACTCAAGCTATTTTAAAATTTTTGACTTATTCGTGTTTAGCATAGAAAAATAATTTAAAAAACGTGTGTATTGTGATGTAAAGAAGATAATACAAATAAATTCGACACGTCTTTCGCTATTACTTGGGTGAGGTATTTGTTCACTAATTTTGACAGTTGACGACCAATGGGATATACATGTATGTACCATGGAATTTGTCATAGAAGGAGTTGCAAAAAATACTTCTGACGTCACTTTTCCTTAGAAATATTGGGTCGATAAACACGAATTCGCAAAAAAACATTGCAAATTTTCCAGAAGCTTAAGTTCGGTAGTGAAAGGGTTTCAAGGTTATGTATTTTGTCATTAAATTTCAAATTGAACAAATTTTTTTTGTAATTCCGATTTATTTAACCCTTTGACAACCATACTCTTTTTGCCGAAGCGATTTTAAATTTTGTACTATTTTTGTGATCTTTGACACAGGGCGACAAAAAGTATGTAACCGTCAGTAACCAGATCATGCGAAGGTTTTTCACGCGCTGAATTCGAATCTAAATAAAAGTGCTAAACTCACATTTTTCCCTGGAGATGTTATGGCAATATCTTCTATTTTTCATTTAGAAGACAATATTCAAGTAGTATTTTCAACATGTCTTTTTTTTCGTCATGTCAGAAAATATATTAAAAACCGCATTTATATCTTCTCCGGGATATCTTCTTTTAAACTTCCAGATTATATACAGGCGATACTTGAAAATCCTTTTTGTATCTTCCAGATGATAATCTAGTAATATCGCCTATATATCTTCCAGAAGAATTATTTTCGTATTGCGTTAAAGTATTCCATCCGGGACATGTATCCTACCAAACGCGGAATCTTCCGCAATACGAAGAAGATTGATGACGCAATAAAAATTTTCTTCTAGGAAATACAATTAGGGCTTCGTCTACACTATTTTCAACTGTATTTCAGAAATTATCAATTTTATTTAAGAAATTATCAATTGTATTCCAGAAATTATCAATTGTATTTCAGATATATCAATTGTATTTTAGAAATAACCAATTGTATTTCAGAAATTGTCAATTGTATTTCAGAAATTATCATCCCGAGCAAATACATGAATTATTTTATATAAATATATATGTTATTGTGAATACATATGTATGTTTATGTATGTTTATATATAGAATTGTTTCCTCTAAACTTATAAATACGATGCCACATATATTTTACATCTTATTACATATTGACCAATATATAAGCGTGTATGACATATACAATTATATATAGTTAGTCTAATTATTTACAAATACATGTATAATTAGATATAACAAAAATCAAAATTATATATAATAACATATAGTGTAATATCCAAAAAAAGATGTATATCATTTGGGATAACACGATATCTTGACCTATTCATAGTTATATATCGTTCCATATCAGAAAAATGTAAATCTTCTTTTGGATAAAACTATATATTGTCACAGGCTAAATATTAGCCTGTCCCGAATTTAAAAAATTTGCTAATTTCGTCATGTACTCAAACGGTATTATTGCATTGCTGTTTATGGATAAAACAAAAAAAAAAACTTGAGGGTACATAGTTATAGTAGCTACCCGCGGACTTTGAGTGTAATTTTTTGGCAATGCTGAGCATATTATGGAAAAAACATTTATAAAATTTGCATAGATTTATTTTGGTCCACCACAGCATCATTTTGTTTAAAACAAGTAATTTGATTTATTAATTGTTTTAAATTGAAAAATGTAGTGGACCAAAATTACTACATGGAAATTTTATAAATATATTTTCAAAAATATACTCAGCATTACCTAACTTGAGCCCAATTTTGCCAAAAAAATATAAAAATACGAGTAGCGACCTATAAGTATTCTAAAAATTTTTTTATTTTTTCCATAAATAACTGGATAATATTCATTGTTTGAGCACTATTACGTAAAATTGTAAACTTTCGGGACACTCTAATGTGAATTAAAACTTAAAAAGATTAAGAAGTAATTTTTTTGAAAACCACAAAAAAGTAATATGGTTTATAATATTTTTTTATGTACTTAATTCAATTTTATACCAAATAAATCGATTTTTTAAAATCAACAAATTTAAAGTCCATGTTTTTTTATTTTTAGTGCATATTTTTAGATTTTTAGTACATATTTCTTGGTTTTTAGTGCATATTTTGATTTATTTTAACATATTTTAAACCCAAAAAACGACTTCAAATTCTTGCTCATGGATATATCTTTTAAGACACACTGGCTTGTAAGGGTTAAGAAAAATAGTTTTTATGTAAAAATAAAATATTTTATCCCATTTAGTAAACAAATAGTAATTTCATATATAATAAAACTAAACAACATACTCTCTGAATTACTTTAACACAAATAATAAGGACATACTAATAACTAGTTAATTTTCCCATTATTTCAATACAAAAAATAATGCGTACTTATTTTTATCATTATTTTCAATATAAAGTAATGATATAAAACAATTTTGAAAAATTATATATGGTCTTGTTTTTTCATCTTAAAATATAATATAATATGTGATTATATATGGTGTCATGCATACCCATATATTATTATAAATTTGTTATGTGTTAACATAAATAACGATATATTGTTAAATATTAACCTTTATAAAATAAGATATTAAGCATACATGCTATACATAATAACATATAATAGATCTATTGTCGTATATAAAAATACATTATCATATATAATACAATATGTAATCATATATGGTAACATATAAGCTATATAATTTAAGATATAATATATATTGTCTTATAAAAAATATTTTTGCGTGTTATATAAGATATGTTTATATATGGTGCCATATTAATAATGCAATTCAATACATAATTATATATGACATTAACAATATTATGTTGAGATATGATTATATATGGTATAACACCATTAATATTTCGCATGACATAATATTCATAATATACATATCTCATTCTATCCATTAACAATTACGTATCTAATTAGATCCAAGTAGATCTAAATTCATCCCATTGGATATTTTGGAATCCATCAGGATCTTAAATTAGATATTTTTGGAATATATTTGAGGGATCTGATCAGCTCGCATTTCGATCTATATCAAATTAGAGCAATTTTGTATATGAGATGTAATTTTCTTTTGATCGGGAATCTTTTTTTAGATTTATTATTTTTTCACTTATTTTTCAACTACTTATTTTTGATATTTCGTAAGCTGGAAAGTAATGACATTTTGTGCAAGCAAGTTATTTATGTTTTTATATATCAAGTATAACATGTCGATAAATCTCAGATGGTAGAGCGGTTGACTGACAACCTGGATGCCCGGGTTCGAATCCCGTGTGGGTACATTTTATTAAAAAAAGATTTTGTAATTAAATTTTGTTTTTTTTTTAATTTATTTTTACTCATTATTTGTGTCCATACTGGTAAGCACATAGGTAACCACATAGTTTTCTATTTTTGTAAGATGTTTACTAATTATATGCCATTATTTTGCGCGACATCCCCACACAAAAGTAATAAGAATTTTAATGACAATTGTAAGTACTTGCCATTACCAAATATTTACTCATATAACCACTTAAAAATGTTTTTCTACTCTGGGATGTAACGCCATGCAGTAAAGGATTAACATTAAAATATTACTTTTAAACCCAAAAATTACTTAAAATGCATTTTCTTTGATGTCTCTATGACACATTGGGCAAATAGGTTTAAGAAAAATTGTTTTTTTTTTTTTTTTTTTTTTTAAATAAAATAAATAATGCTATTTTATAATAATATACTAATTTAATAAATGAGCCATTCCAAAAAATTTCAAATTCGATTTTAGTCGTTTTTGGAATGGATGTGTTTGGATTTCATTGAAATTGAGCGCATCGGTATTCAACGTTCCTATGCTATATGTGCTGTATATGTGTATGTATCGTAAGTAAATTTTAAGAAAAAAATTGTCTCTACTTGCAAGCGATTTTTTAATTTTTGCGATATTTCGCAATCCCTTCAAGCGTTTTAAAATATTTTGACATATTCGTGTTCAGCATACCATAATTAGTTAAAAAGCTTGTATCATACATAAGTAAATTTAAGAAGACGAAAAACAGTCTATGCTTTTAAGCGATTTTTTTAATTTTTTGCTATATTTCGCAATCACTTCAAACGATTTCAAATATTTTGACATATGCGTGTTCAGTATACCAAAATTAGATTAAAAACATGTATCGAAAGTGAATTTAAAAAAAAAATGGTCTTTGTAATTTAAAGCGTTTTTTTTTTTAATTTTTAGAGATATTTCGCACTCCCTTCAGGAGATTTCAAATATTTTGATATAGTCGTGTTCAGCATACTAAAATTAGTTAAAAAAACATGTAAAAATAATTATTCGTGGTGTAGTAACGTCCCGAATATGACGGAAAATCGTGTTTATTGCGATTACAATATCACAAAAACTTAATGACTTGAAAAAGTTCTGAATTCAGATTCGAATGCCGAGCGCAAAAAAAAAAATTTAAAAAGAATACTCTGAACTATGGGTTGTTAGTTTTGCGAAATTTAAAATTCGTACGTATTGAACAAAATTGAAATTTACTTTACTTTTTTAAAGAAAATAATATGAGAATTTCTTACTAAAATTTAAATATTTTTCGACCCCTTGTGGAACTCACTCTAAATTTTGGATATGTTATACAAGGCAATATGATCTATACCCACAAATTGTTTAAAAAAATCGAGGATGTAATTTTTGAGGTATAAGCGAAAAAATAGCGTTTTTGAAACTTTCTTGAAAAAGACTAATTGATTTTCTAACAAATATCTAAAAGTAGAAGATCTAATCTTTCATATGAGCTAAGATTTGGTAAAAATGTCAAGTTTTGAGATGCGGTAGAATGCGAACAACAAGCCGACATTCTGGCTTAAGTGTAAGTCCTCAGGGACTTGAGTCGGATTAGGGAAGCATTTCCCTTCTCCAAATCCTCTATTCGACCTAACCTAACACCGAATTTCGAAAAACTTAATACAGCACATATATCATAGGAACGTTGAATATCGATATGTTTATTTTCAACGATACCAATAGTCATATATCCGAAGACCGTATCGAAAATTTTTGGAATGACTCACATAATAAAAAGAAATTTTATGAAAACAAAGGCAATTTAATTTACCGATCAAAATGATCAGTATAATAAGTCTAGCTATTTCATATGTCCGACTGCAGTAAATTTATTTAGTGTTAAAGAAGTTGGGTTTAAAAGATTTAAGGGATAGTCTTAAGATTAAGAATTTTAAAATTTTCAGTACCTGAAGATATTTGTTGATTATGTTCTGAAGACATATTAATGAATGTGTGATATTGTTTTCTTACTGGAAATGTCAACAGTAAAGGCTGTGACATATCAGTGTTAATGTATGTTCAGCGCATTGTAACTGCTAGACAAATTCCCAATTGGGTATATATTTATTTAAGTTACGTTAAGGGGTTAATTTTAGAATTTGTTAGAATTACTAAACATTTTTGTTATATTGATTAATAATGAATTAGATTGTAGAATATAACAAAGACACACTTGACAATATTATGATGTACAATTTGACACTAATTTAAATTTAATAACTTTTAATTGATATTCAATATAATAATTAATTTAAAATGTTATGTGAACATTTAAATGCGTTTGAATTTTCTTTTTTTGTTTTCGCAAGAATAGAATCTTGAAACATACAAAAAATTTGAATACACTTAATTTTTTTTTTTTTAATCACATTTCTTAATATTGAAAACTCGTGAGTTTTAATTTTTTTTTTTTTTTGCTACTGGGTAATTCAAATACACATTTATTTCTGGTTTTTAATTATTACTGGTTATTTTCTTTTTTTTATATTTGTTTTGATCATCAAATTTTGCGCGTAAAATTTATGGTCACAATTTTTTTTCCTTCTTTTTTATTATTTTTTAATTAATTCATTTGAAACACAAAGACGGTGACGATATTAAGATCGAGATCATACAACAAGACGTCAGACGAGATCAAACAAGAACAAACCAGCAAACGGACGGGCGACAACAATAAACGATCTACGATCAGTTCACGACATTAACTGATCGACGTTCGCAACAAGTATAAAATCAAATGTATAAAAAAAAAATAAATATAAAAAACAATTATCAAACGAAAATATAATAAAACAAAAAATTTAAAAAAAAAAAAACTGAAGAAAAAAATGTTGGCTGATTTGCTTAAGTGGTGGTGGTGTGTGTGGTGTTGGTGTTGTTTGTTACTCGTTAATAAAATTTAACACTAGAATTACCGAAATTTTTGTGTAACTGCTCTACCCAAAACCAGTCATAAATGATTGGTGGTTTTTAAAAATTCGTCAACAATACATTTATCATCCGATCATTACGACTTAAGCAGCAATGTAATCTAGAAGTCTAGTACTTAAAAACTGCATTTAAAGCATTTCGAAGTGGAGTGTGGTTTAAGCGATATTTGGAACAGAATGTATGTAGCTGTATCAGGCGCGGTTTTTAGGGTGGGGCGGAATGGAAAATTTCCCCCCTCAAAATGATATTTTTCAATACAAAAATGTAAAAAAGATTAAAAATTAATTAAAAATACTCTAAGTTTAAACTAACAAAAGCAAAAAAAACCCAAAATTTTATCTTTTAAAAGCAAAAATATTTCTTTTAATCAGATTTTTGCCCCCCCCCCCCCCCCATAATTACCCAATAAAAACCCACTAAACGACTAAAAAACCCCCTAAATCTAGGGGGAAACCCCGATCTTGGCAACACTGTACAAAAACCAGTAAAATACCTGGAAACATTTGAAAACTAGTCAAAAATATTTGTATACCCTCCACATAACTACTGTGATTTGGGATATATATTACTTTATCATTCCGCATCGAAATATAGATAAATGCAAAAATTTTACAAAAACAATAATCGAACCGAAAATTTAATCTTATAAAAGCAAAAATATTTTTTTTAAATAAGATTTTTGCCACCCCCCCCCCCCCCCCCACCAACCACCATAACTCCCCCAAATACCTAATACCTGGAAACATTTGAAAACTAGTCAAAAATATTGGTATACCCTCCACATAACTATTCAAAAAAATATAATACTTTTTCAGTAAAGTTCAGTAAAAATTAAACAGTAACAAAATTACAAAGAGTAAGACAAATTTACAAAAAAGTAAACGAACGGAAAATGTGTAGGAATTATTAAATTAGATAAAACAGCTTGTTTTAAATATTAAAAAAAAATCAACTGGTCATTATGGAAAAGATAAAAGTTAATTGAAATTGTCGACCAAAAAGAATTTAAATGTTTTTTAACTTCTTCCATAGTTAATTATTTAATATTTTTCACGCCAACCTCCAAAGCATTGTAATGGCGCACAATCAAAATGTTAGTTTCATTACCCCATTCGTTCATTTTCTTAAATTGAAAGACGAATCAATGAAACAAAAAAAAAAAAATAGAACCGATTAATAACTCAATCACTACCAACAAGGTCTTACAATTTAATAACAATGCCATCTGGATAAATTGTTTCAAAAATTGATACGAACACCGGAGGAGTCAAATAATAGAAATAATATAATGGATATATAGGAAGACAGATTTGTCAGTTCAACACACGATCGCAAATAATGTTAATTAATGCTATAGGTTTTTCACAACTATTTCTTTAAATTTACTTACTGAATGTGCAAAATGTCTCTCATCATAAGGAATAACTGTTTGTGAGTTCCATAATCGAACCACACGTACTGCAAACGATCTTTGCATCAACAAGGTATAAAATCTAGGGAATACCAAACCCCTTACCCTACTTGAATTGGCGAAACTAAATCTATCTAGAAGATATTGTGGTGCACCATACTTAAATGTTTTATAAAACAGAGACAGTATTCGTAGATTTATAAAGTTATCAAAATATACACCTAAAAACTTAATTAAGAACGGGGTTATGGGATTACGAGTGTAAGAGTTTCCTTGCAAATTTATTAAAGGTTGAGAATGAGAATAAGTAAAAATAGTGTACGAAAAAAAGTTATGAATTTACATTGTTGAATTCGGGGATTTTGTTCCTGGATATTTTTTGATCTGATAACGATTAAAGTGTCTGGCAACTCTGGCTAATGCAGTCAAATAAATAAAGAATTTTAACTCAACTATTTTGTTCTACCTTTTTTCTAATTGGTGATTTTTTGATTTGTTGGGGTTACCAAAAAAGGTTATCTGGCAAGTCTGGTATCTGGAAAACAAAAGACTTCTTTATAAATTTGTATTTATAAACATTTTTCGAGGTCTTCTCACATTTGCACTCATAACCAGTGTTGCCACGTTTGCAGAGTCATCATATTTTGAAAAATCGTCAAAAAATCGTTAAAATAAAATATATTTGTTAGAAAAGGGAAAAAGTTTTAATAAAAAATAAAATACAATAATGTAATTCACATTTCAAATGTTAACGTGTTATCGTTGTAATATAACACGATTTTTGACACTTCTCTTTGGTTTAAACTTCGAAAATCATTTTATTTTACAACGATATTCATATTTATAAAATGTTGAAAGATCAAATAAATACAACAAATTTTACCACTTTAACTGTTAATCACTTAATTCTGTAAACAACATTTCAGTAGCACAACTTTTTAAATCTTAAATTCTTTGGAAATTCTTTAACAATAAGTCTGTTCGATTACTTTTCCAGTAAAGTTCAGTAATAATTACACAGTAACAAAATTACAAAGAGTAAGACAAATTTACAAAAAAGTAAACGAACGGAAAATGTGTAGGAATTATTAAATTAGATAAATCAGCTTGTTTAAAATATTAAAAAAAAAAATCAACTGGTCATTATGGAAAAGATAAAAGTTAATTGAAATTGTCGACCAAAAAGAATTTAAATGTTTTGTAAATTCTTCCATAGTTAATTATTTAATATTTTTCACGCCAGCCTCCAAAGCATTGTAATGGCGCACAATCAAAATGTTAGTTTCATTACCCCATTCGTTCATTTTCCTTAAATTGAAAGACGAATCAATGAAACCAAAAAAAAAATAGAACCGATTAATAACTCAGAAAAAAAGTTACGTTTTTGTTTTGTAGTGGCATTTACCAGCCACCCTGTATTACAAAACAAAAAAACAGCAACAATATTTTGTGGGTTTTTTTGTTTTTGTACGTGTTGATTATGACCATGGATAGTAACCGATTCTATGTGGTTATTGGTAACGGTAACTACTTTCTTTTATTTCGGTAACGGTATTTTAGGGGTAACGATACTTCAGTTATTTCGGTAACGGGCTTTTAGCGTTAACGTTATTTTATTTATTTCGCTAGCGGTATTTTAGCGGTAATGTTATTTTAGATATTTCGGTAACGTTATTTAAGGGAAAAAGTTTTTTCAGTTATTTTGGTAACGGCATTTTAAGGGTAACGTTATTTTAGTTATTCAGGTAATGTTAATGCACACCGATATTTTTAGACCCATTATGATCATACTTTGGGAAAATAATCTATTTACAGAAGTTTTTTTTCAGATCTTGGTAGATTATTTCGGTAACGGTATTTTAGGGATAACGATAGTCAGTTGGAAGGGGTTTGAATCGGAGACAGTATTTTAGCGATATTGACTACCATCCCTGATTGCGTATATTCTTGTGTAAAAGCATTGAATGTATGTATGTATGTATGTATGATGAAATAAATAGAATATTTTAAAATTTGATTTAAAATTTTTAGAGGTCTTCCCATATTTTCACTCATAACTTTTGAACGCGTTAACCGATTTTGATCATTTTCACTAGGAAACTGCTCATGATATCAACAAACAATTTAACTGAAAATTAGCAACACCTCTTCTGTATTGGCAGAGTATTTTGTATTTCCACAGACAGACGGACGGACGGACAGACGGACATGGCTATATTGACTTCTCTATTCATGCTGATCAAGAATATATATAGTTTATGGGGTACCAGAATTTTTTTAAAAGAATTACAAACATTTGACAAAGATAATATTATTATTACCCTCCGCACTATGGGATGGAGGGTATAAAAATTAGTTTTCTTAAGATTCTGGGATTATAATTGCTTTTTTGCAATTTCCTGACTTAAAATGATTTTTTTACTCATAAATAATATTTACTGCATTAACTTTGAACTTTGTTCTAAGTGTAGCTGTTTTTTTTTACTTTTGCTTTTTTACAATATATTTTTTTGCTTTAAGTACATTGAATTTTCCTTTTTTTATCTTTTCTGATAATTATATTTTTTTTGTTAATTTCTACCATAACTTTTATATAAATTATATATAAAAGTGATAGAATTTGTTTGATTTTATTGCATGATATACTTATACATTGAAATATATATTATCTTATATATAGCTATATCAAGTACATCTAAAGAGATAAAAAAGATAAACTTATATGTAACATAAGATATAATGATATATGATGACATATAGCGCTATATTAGTAAAAATAAGTATGAGATGTGAATATATATCGTGACATATGGCCACAAATATCGCTTAAACATCACAACATTTCGAAATGCTTTTAATGCCGTTTCGAAGTGCTAGACTTCTAGATTACATTGATGCTTCAACTGTAATGATCACATAAAAAATGTATTTTTCACGAATTTTTAAAAAACACCAGTCAATTTTACTGGTTTTCGGCAGAGTAGGTATAAACTATTTTTTCTCGGAAACTATGTGAAATTCAAAAGAATTGTTTATGTGGAATTGTTACCCTACACTTAGTCCTCATATAGTAATATAGTAATAAGTTGGCACAAAGACTTGTAGTTTTTATTCAAAGATGCTAAACCAGACTAGTCCGGTCATTCTAGTGTTAATAAAACAGCATAAAAATAAAGAAATAAAGAAACATTTTTTTAACTCTTTTAACAAAATTCCTATGCTCACTAATAATTTTGTTATGACAGCAACAAACATTATAATTTAACAATCTATATTAAACAAAAACAAATTAACAATAGCAACAAATGTATACTACACAGGGAAAAAAATTAAAAATGAATTGTTTTATAAATCAATAAAACCAACCAAACTTTTTAAAAAGTCTTGTGACAGTCAGAATAAATTAAAAAAAAACTATCAAAATTTTAAAAAAGTCTTACGCAAGTCACAGCTATGAATAGGCACGTTAATTTTATTTAAAAGCTTTTTCTTCTCAGTAAATTTTCTAATTATCTCTTTAGCGTTTATATTACACAGCGATAAAAAAAATGGACCCCTAAAATCAAAAACAAGAGTACCGGAGATTGATCCTAAATATTTCCAAGAGTTTTTTCACTTATGGGCCAGATTTTTCACAGAATTGCATTAAAGCTTTGCATGTTTTAACGAAGTTTTTTATACATCAAATTTTAAAACTAAAATATTTTCTCTTAATTTTGTATGGTAAATACTAGTTAAGTCCATTATTCAAAAATTATCCGGTTAAGGCATTATTCAAAAAATCGCTTAAATGGATAAACGGTTATTTTGGTCGGTTAATCGATTAATTGTATTTATTTAGGCTAAGGACTCTTGAAAAATAAAATGTTCTCAGTAGGGCCAGTTTTTTTTTTTGCATATGCCATTATATGCCACTTTTACAATTAACTTGTAAAACTACATTTTACCATTAAAAAAAAAATAGTTTGCTAGTTTTTAGACCTTTCGTTAAAAAATTAATAATTGACATGTGTTTTCGGACATGTTTAATTAACATTACAACGAAAGTTTCTACATCAAAAAATCAAAAATATAGAAAATTGGAGTTAAACGGAATATCCTCTGTGAGTAGCTCATATCAGGTTTAGATTATCGAGAAAAAACATGCAGTTGCATGACATTCCTTGCCCTAATTATCAGTATGGCAAGTTTTTTTTTTTAGTTTGCCATTTTTCCAATTATTTTGTAAAAAGTACATTTTACCATAAAAAATTTTTTTTCTTACTAAATTTTTTGACTGTTCGTTGAAAAATTGTGTAAAATATAGTTTAAACCCAAATTTTTCTATATAAATTTTAAAAAAATTTTAGATATTGTAAAAATTATGTTAAGGAATATTTTCTTTTAAAGCAACGAAAATTTTAAACTTTTAAGTTTATACCAATTTCAATAAGTCCGTGACTTTTCGAACTTCGCTCGTAGTTATATGAAATGATAAGTAAATTTTTGAGCAAGTTCCGTCATTAACTTTGAGCAAGTTGCGTCATTAACTTTGCGTTTGACAGGTGTTCAAAGCATACAACCTCGTGGATTTTTGTAGTGTCCGACCGAACAGTTCGGCCAGAAAATGCATTTGGTCTGTATTCGGTATTTTAAAGCATTATAGACAAATTTGGCGGATGGAAAAATGTTTATTGGGCTGATTAGATGCTATTTTGAGTGTCAAATTTGAAGAAAAGTCTGTAGTTAAGCAATGAATTCACTGTTCGGCCTCAGAAAGTTCGGCCAAATCTAAAATAGTTCGGCGGCCGAACTTTTAACTTTATAGCTAAACATCGGCTTTTCTCTTAAATTTTATACACAAATTCGAATTAAATCGGCTCAACAAACATGTTTCTAATACCAAAATTTGTCATCATTGCCTCTAGATATCAAAAAACCGACAAAATATAGTTTTTTGGCCGAACTGTTCGGTCGGACACTAGATTTTTTGTAAAAATGAAAAAAAGTGACTTTAGAGTGCTTATGAAACATTATTTAAAAAAAAAAAAAAATCCTCACTTCAATCAAGGAAAAGCTTGAAAAGTACAATGGGGACTCTGCGCCATGAACTTCAGTAAAAAAGTGGTTTACTGAGTTTCGTTGTGGTCACAAAAACACTAATGACGCTGAACGTCCGGGACGGCAATTAAGGTGAATAGCCGAAAATTTCGAAAAATTCTCGGTATGACACTGTGGTTTTGATTTTAAATGATCAGTTGGGTTTTAAAAAGCTATCCGCAAAATGGGTGCCGCGTTTGACCATAAACGCAATTGTTTGACAACTTCGAAGGATTGTTTGAACTTATTTAACCGCAGGCGTTAAAGTTGAGGAGGTGTACAACTGTGACTGAAACATGGATTTATTACAACACACCAAACAATGAGTTTCACCGGGTGAACCCGATCCGAATAAGGCCAAGGTGTTTGTATCGGCCAACAAGGTCATGGCGACAGTTTTTTTTTTGGATGCACTCGTCATTATCCACATCCTTTAAATTCAAAAGGAAACAGAAATAAACGTCGAATATTATGGCAACTTATTAGACCGATTCAAAGAAGATTTAAAAAAGAAACGACCCCATTTGTCAAAGAAACCCGTTCTTTTTCAATGCACAGGTGTGCACACGTGTGTAGTCTGAATTTCAAAATTAAATGAATTGGGCTACGAATTGGTACCTCATCCGCCATATTCAACGGATTTAAATTCGGTGAACATTTTTAAAAAAGTGCGGTCAAAAATTACCCATTTTTTTAAATATATTTCTTATATAGGTAAAAAGAATGGTATTTTAAGGGAGTCTTTTGGTTTTTCATATTTCTTTAAGCTTAGATATCCTTATCTTAAAAGGATTTTTCGAAATAGTTTGTTGAGATACTGCCATTTTTGTGAAGCAATTGTGCATTGTGTGCCAGAAAATCATCAAAATTAAACGCGTGTTATCTCGAAACCACGTTTTCAAACTGGTGAGCAGGGTTTCTCAAGTTCTACTGAACCGATTTTGATGATATAGATCTTAATAGATTTTTCATTATCAAACGACCGTCCTTTTGATTAATAATTTTTTTTTATGATTGAACATAGGACGATGAAGGTATTTATACTAACCAATTCCATGTTTTGCTCCCAGATAACCGTGAGTCCCGAAAAGTTGCGTACCAGAAACACACCTCTTTGCAGGAGACCCTACTCTGGAGGCCGAGAACTTTTCAAACAGCAAACCTATTGACAAATTGTTAATTTCGTATTTTTGTTTTTTTTTTTTTTTTTGATGAATTGTGCAATCAAATACAAATATTTTGCAGTTTTCTTTCCACAAGATTTCGAAAAACTGCTAAAATTTAGCCATCCAAACAAGAAGACCTCCTTAACAAAGGGGTTTTAATGTAGTTTTTAAAGGGAATTAATAAAATAACTGTTATTTTATGGTATCATCTAAACAATTACTTTTGTTTTTAAATTTAAAAATACATTTTAAATTGTTAAAGTTAATTTTGTTAGATAAAAATGTAATATTAAATTTTAACAAGGAATCTTTAAGAATACATTTTTAGGAGTCTATATACATATGTATGGTAACATCGTTATAAGACAACATTAGTTACGTGACTTTTTTGAAATTAAAATTAACCTTTAACAGTTATTCAGAGTCTCTGGTTTAAAGCGATTTTTGAGCATAATGTAAACGCAACCTTTAATGCAATTTTCTGAAAATCTGGTTGGTATTCCTGTTTTATTTTTCGAGTTGCGCAGTGTTATTAACCCTAGAACACACAAATGTATCCACTTGCAACTTTGCAGTGCTGCACTTAACTTAGGACATAGGGCGGATCTATTAAATATAAGTAATTTATAATTTTTTAAAGGTTATTTGATCCAATTCGGATCAGTGGTTCAGGAGCTACGAGCTTCCAAAGTCAAAACCTACGTAAACACACACAACATTTGGCTATCCCATGCCTGTGACCTTTTTTGCCTGTATCTCTTGAACCAGGTAGAATATTTGCATGAAACAAAAACTAAAACATTTGTAAAATATTAATATACGCATTTAAAAAAAATAATGAAATCGGATCATTTAACATTAGAAAAAGCCAAAATAAGCTAGTAGGTACAACCGTATCCCGGGTATGTGTACTCGTAGAAAAAGTTGGGTATGCATCGTACGGTTAAATCGATTTTATTATCATTGCAGACATTTAATTGAAATATTCTTTCAGTGTACAATATTGTGTTTGTTGTTTAAGTAAGTTCATTAGTTCAATTCTCGCAATTCTTTCAAAAAAAAAAAAATGTAAACCAAAAACAACACCACCAAATGCTCTTAAATTATATTAAGAAAATAAATCAACCACAGACAGAGCAACAGAAAACACTCTTTTTGATTAAAATAAATAACACAGACTGATTGTATTGTATTGTCTTATCGTTTAACTTGAATGTATAGTTAAGTGACTTACTACCAGCATTCATACGATCATTGTACTCGTTTGGGGTCCATGAAATGAAATTGATACAGAAAACAAGTAATAAATTTTTTAGTAGGTCAATAACGATTATACGATACCCTACACACATTAAAGGTGTAAGAAATGGACGAATTATTTCCCACTGTGTGTTGAGGAGTTATAAAAGGAGTAAAAAATTTCTCCCTTTTTCGTTTTGTCGGTATATTTCGTATTGTTTCAAAGAAGTTTTAGACAAATGGGGTACCAAATGAAATTTTTTTAAAGCCGCATTAACTGGTATATGAAAGATGTCCGACAACTTTCAAGCATTTTTGTTATTACAAAAATTTTTTAAGTGACATTTAAACGGACATTTGTTTGAGGATTTATAGTTGGTTTAACCTAAAACAAATACATATGCATATTAATGTCTACCCAGGCAGAAAAAAAAACAATCAGCACAGTGTTGGCAAAGCTTCGGCGACGGTCGGTTATGCGTTGGTAGAACGTAGGATTAACGATCTTGACAGTTTTGGCCTGTTACCCGATTGATAACAGTGGCCAACCGTGGGTTTGAGCGAACTTGTCAACGTTGGCAAAACAATGGTAATTCAAAAAATTTGGTGCTTTTAAAATAGCTTAAATTAAATTTGCGAAATATGTAAACACATTAAAAAAGCTGCAATACAGTTCAGCATAAGTATTATACATCATAATTAAATTTGTGAAATATAATAAAATATTTAAAGAAATGCTTCTAATTGGTTGTTATATAAATAAAAACAATATTGGCAAAATTTTCACCAAATTAAAAAAGAATATGCCGCCAAAAAGTCGTGGATTATTTTTTTTTTTTTTTTTTCTTTAGTCCTATTTTCATCCATACATGATCTAGAAACTAAATCCGCTATCATATTAGAGTTACCACAAAACTGCATTTATATATATTCAAGAGCACCGTGTAAAATGCATCTAATTTGCAAAATTCTAAATTATTTACATACAAAGATGATGTACTTGGCAAAAGAAAAAATTTGATACCCATATTGTCCTGTTTAAAACGATGAGTTACCAACCCCATTGCATTTTTGTCAAAACGCGAACTAGCACGAATTTCAAAAAAAGCTGAGACCCGTATTTATTTAAATTGACTAAAGATTAAAATATGTTAATTTGGCATTTTTATTACAAACAACCCCGAACAAAAAATTCAAAAACCGTTTTTTTTTTTACAGAATATCCTTAAAAAAAAGGACATAGATGATCGCCCTTGGACAAATTGTATATACAGTTGGACGCGCCTTAAAAAAACCTTTCTTATGATATCCATATTGTATATGTTGGTGAAGAAACAGATTCTCAAATTAACAAAACATGCAAAAATAGACCCATTTTCAAAATGGTCCAGCTCACGAGAGGTCAAAGCTGGAGCCGAAATATTTTAAATGTCATCTTAAAAAAGTCCAAGGTTCATTTTTAGGAGGGTACATCGAGCACTTTCTTTGGAGAGTCGCTCTAATAGACAGTTGCAATTAATTTTTAATTAATATGCATTTGACAATTTTAATTTACAAATATAGTAAGAGTAGCAAAGCCTTCAAGTTTAAGCAATATATATTAGACCGGCCCTTCGTTGTATGGGTGTTTTTAAAGTTGCTCCGAATGCCTCTCCCTGGGGCTCATTTCGTGAGATTACCGGAAAAACTAATTCAAAAATTGCGTAATTGTGAAACAAATGATTGTGAAACAAATCATTTTGTATTTGAGTGTACAATTTATACACTAGGATGTATACAATGAAAATTTTTGGCAAAAATACCAAAATATCAAAATTTTGAAGGGCCAGAGATAGCTCAAAAATTCTTCAAATTAGCTGAAATTTTTCTGGATTAGTTTTTTTAAGTTACCCGGGGAGCGGGATTCGTAGAAACTTTAAAATTAATGGGCCGATCTAATATATATTTAAATTAAGGCACGTTTTCGCTTAATTTCACGTTTTTCAAAAACGAAAAACGTCAGATCTTCTCAATTAAAAGCCCAAAATTTTAATTTTTGGACTGTAATTATATGTTGGTAAGAGCAATAATTTATACCTAAACTTATTCATATTTATGGATTAGTTTTTGAGATTCGCTATAAACATATTTTGGCACATATCGCCTAAAGTAGGCGACGACTAAAATTTGGTAGAAAAACATATTGTTTATTTTTCGTGCCGAACACATGGTATATATTTCATCGCAAATATTCTTAGGCCGGTTTGGGGTTAATTAAAAATCTGACATATATCAACATATTTTTACAATTTTTTTTTCTATTTTTAGAATTTTTTTTAAATTTTCAATAAATTTTTAATTGATATGATGGTATTTACAAATATTTTCATTGAGACGCGTCTTTAGCTTTTTCTGTGTATGATATTTTTTAGAAGTTACAAACACCAGCAAATTTTAATAATACGTACTGTGTAGTGTAGCGGATTCAAAATAAAACAAAAGAGCGAGCTATATCAAACAGAGTTAATATAATGGTGCCAATATTTTGTTGTTAACTCTCATTCATATCAATTGATATACCCAATTGGAAATAAATGTATATGCACTATAAGCATTAGGGCGGCATTATGTTATATGCACGAAATTTTGGTCACAATTTGGAGAAGATTGGATAACTATTTCCCGTGCCCCAAAGAGGTCAAAGGTCAGATTTTAGAAAATTCTATATTATGAACAACATATGTTTAAAGTATTTGTTTTCTTTTTCTCGCAGATATGTAAATTGCTCCACTTGTTCTTCCATGTGTATTTGTTCATAATCAGAAGAAAAAAATGTTAAATTAACCCTTCTGTGCCCAGTGGGCCACAAAGTTTCATATTTTGAATATTCTAAAAAGCTAATGTTTTGAACTTTTTCAATAATCTGAGTTAGTTATGCTATCAAAATAATTATGAAATTTTAAAAATATTACTAACCCCTTTTCTATTAATTTTACTAACCCCTTTTATATTTTATTAAACTAATTTTAAATAAAAAATATACTCAAAGCTTCAGCTCTTTAATTAAAAGCTTTTATTTAAACCTGTAGTTTGTATAAATTAAATACGTAAAAATTAAAATACGAGATGCTTTACTTATAATCCCTATTAAATTCTGTAAATTTACTTCTTTAAAAAATAACTGTCTACAATTTGAAATAAAAAAAAAAACAGCAAATGTTATCATGCAAATCTTAAATTATATTAAATAATTATACAAATTGTCATTACTTTAAATAAATGCTGCCTCTGATTCTCATAATTTGTAATGTTTTCGTGGTATTCTTGAACAAATTCCTCTTTCGACGCAGTTATTAATTAGTTTTTAGTTTGCAGTTGAAGCATGGGCACGATAGAATGTTTCCATTTCAATTTTATTATAACTTCTTATCTAATAAAGACAAAATTAAAATTGACGCTTTGACAATTGAGCGCACGTCTCTCGTTATTCTATGCAATCGAAAACAATTGCGATTTGGTGCGATAGATAGCCAAATTTAGCTTTTTCGCCTTAAATAAACGCATTTAGTTTTGGATATATTATATTAGCGAAGTTTTCTCAAATTTTTAGGTAAAAATTGCAGTTGTTCTTTATTCACACCCAGAAAATAGACTCGTATTGAAGTCAATCGAACTGAACTGGTTGTAGCTTTTGAATTTCTGTTGAAGCAATATATATTCTATTGTCGCGTCAAAATTTATGTTGTTTCAATCGAATGATTTTTGTCACAACCGAAAATTTCGGCCGTAGCAACTGAAAAACCTACTACCGAGGCTGCTTTCTACACGCTGCAACAAAAAAAAACGCCCGGCTGGAAATATAAATGATGGTAATATACTTTTGTTTGAAAAAAATTTCCGTTTCCCATGTTTCTAATATAACATGTTTTCCTGCAAATATAATTATGTTTGCCTGTAATATATATATATATATATATATATATATATATATATATATATATATATATAGCACATACTATGGGGACATCTGTATATACACCCAAAAATGGCCCCTCCTCAACTTATACGTTAGATGTCTACCAGCATATATGTTTGGCTGCAAATATATATATTCTTATTACAAGTATGTTTGCATGTACCAAACATAATATCTAAAAATTTTAAAATAGAAAGTATATCTTTGTTTAGGTTTGAATCACTGTAAACATATATATAATTACCTCCTAGGTAAAAAATAGTTATATCTAGTCATATATAATATGGTTAAGTCAAATCTGACTTTGAATGGAGTCACATTGGGGCTTATATCTTTATATACAAATATATCTGATAATTTTTATTGAAACATTTTTTATATGCTTTTTGATATAATTATATGTTTGCAAATCTTACTACATAAGCCATATAATAATAATCCAACTATATGTAGTGGTCGATATGGTTATATACGGACCCATGCTAAGTCTGATTAAACTATATATGACTTCATACTAAAACAATTTTCCTTATAATTTTATATAGCTTTATAAACAATATCATACATATTTTGTTATAGTTCAATATTAAATTGATTTCTCTGCAAGTTAAGATTTTATTACATATAGCTTCATATATAACCATATTCATTTTATAACGAAACCATTTTCATGTAATTTCTTTTATTAAATTTCAAATAAAAAATTGTTACATTTTATAAGACAAACCCACTTAAATATATATTTTGGAAACACTTAATTTGTTAAAAGTTAAAAAATTAAAAAAAATTGGGTCTTTAAAATTTTCGATTTCTAGATATTTGAATTTAAATAATCATAACTTAAATAAGCATACCATTAAGTCACAAAAAACATACCTATTTACTATCGGCTAAAATTACATAAAATCAGATATATTTATATCCAATTAGATATAACTTAATGTGCCGGATATGAACAAATCTCGGTTAAAATTGTATCAAATTATATCTCATTTGATATAATTAGATACATCTAGACGACCCATTTCTCGGACCAATTTGTATCGGAACTAATCAAATAAGATATAATTTTATTAGACTCCATATTAAATATTTTACCCGAGTTGCAAACGTATTCCAAAGGGTTTTTTCTGCATGGTGGGTACAGGTATGTTATAAATGTTCTTTCAAAATATATTAACATTTATTTGTGGGTTTGGTTTTTTGCTCACTAATGAACAAACTTCATATAATTTTTATGAATTAAGATCATATTAGGCATAAGATCATATTCTGTATCGAAGATTTCTTTTTTGACTATTTTTCTTTCGAATAGAAGACTTTTTATGGAAAGTGCCTTTTAAACACTTTTAAGTGATTATTTAACACTGGTTTTCAATATAATAAAACACTTTCCTACCAGCATATTTTTGTTTAGAGGAAACCATGATACATACATCATATTTCATGCCCAAGTTTCTGCAGATTTTTAAAGTTAAAGTTTAGTAAAACATTTCCCAATATGAACTTTGTTTTTTTTTTTGATTATGAATTGATGCTTAATATAGTTTTAAAATAGAAGAAAAAGCTACTAAAAATTTGTTAAAAATTATCTTGCAGAAAAAACTGCTAAATTTAGCATATTTATTTGCTAAATATTTATAAAATAAAAACAGCAAAAATAAATCTTTTAACTTTACAAAATTTTAGTTATATTCGATGTGAATTTGAGTTAATTTAAATAGCAATTTACTCTGCTAAAAATAGCAAAAACTTTTACTAAATATTTGTAGACTTAAAATAGCAATCAAAAAATGTAATATTAACAAAATGTTTGCTATATTAAAAAAAAACTAAAAAAAAGTCTTTAAAAATCTTTCAATTAACTAAAATTTAGATCAAATCTAAATAAATATTTTTATATTACTAATATTTAGTAAAAAAAAATCTGCTAAGTTTAGTAGTTTTTCTGCAAGCTCCTTTTTAACTAATTTTTAGTAGCTTTTTTTTGATATTTTACGTGTTTATTTATATGAGCTATCAGAAAATTCAAAAAGTCTAAAATTGTATTTCTAGTGCTTACAGTAGTTGCATAATTTGCATATAGCTTTGTAAAAATTTTATCATGTCCTCGCTTTTTATTATTTTTCTACGAAAGTTCTCAAAGTTATGCCATTAACTTCTTTTTTGCTCTAATTCTGTAGAAATTTTAAATCTTGTTAAAAGTTTATTGGTGTTTTTGAAAAATAATTCTCTTCTCCGACTTTGTTTGGCTATTGATTGGTATTAAAGTTTTACGAAAAACTTCTTAAAAATGTATAGTTGTGGAGACAAAAACAAATAGTACACTCAAAACAATAAGTTAGTACAAAAGTTAGTAAAACATCTTGTAAATTGTATACTATTTTTCAGCAAATTTTACCTAAAAATTATGTTTTCAGCTAAAATTTTAGTTATACTTTAGCACTTAACTGTTTTGAACTAATGTTTTACTAATATTTTACTAATGTTTTACTAATTTATTTTGTAAAAAAAATTGTGCTGATAAGCACATTAAAAGTGTATATACGCAGAATGAAGTGGATGTTGCGGCATGTCAAGATGTAGTAGAGACGAGCAAAATTATACTAAAATGTACAACTCTTGTAAGACATTTGTGTTGTCACCGGCTTGTCAGAGTAATTGTCTATTAATTAAATTAAAGACAAAATAAAATATTTAAATTTAATAAAGATTAAATGTAAATTTGTAAACTAAATGATTATAGCTACTTTTAATGTAGTGTGGTCAAATTGCAAACAAATATACGTTCAGGTATACATACTACAGCGAAAGACAAGGACACACATCTGAGGTATTTTTTTATGTTTCCTTATTCTTATTGCAAAAAAGGGCTGCATATTTTATATTTTGTTATTTAGTTTTGTTTCGTTTCTAGAAAGATGCCATCACTTGGACAACCATTGATGGTAAGTAGTTGAAAAATAATTTGTTTATGTTATATATAATTATTTCTATATATATTCAGATATTAAATTAATTCGTGTCGTCAATGTGGGATTATGAACATTTTTATATGTTGTAACGTATTTTAAATTATTTTTAAAAGAACAAAAAAAAATCTTAATATTTTCAGTAAATAAATTAACTAAAGTATAATTTTTCTACAAATTTTTTGAGCTTTTTCAGTCTACTAATATTCAGCAATAATTTTATTAACTTTTAGCAAGGATTTTTTAATTTGGAATCAACTAAGTGTTGGCAAAACTTTTGCTGAATCTACTAATTTTGTTGCTAAAAATCCGATCGTTAATTATCAGCAAAAGATTTTGCTGAAATTAACTATTTTTTTGCAAGCACCCTTCTGAATAAAATTTTCCTGACTCAGCAAAATGTTTCCCTGACTTAACTAACTTTTTTTCGAGTTTAGTAAAAAAACAGGAAGTTTTCGTTTGAATTTGGGGTAATTTTGAGCCAAAAAATATAGCGTTAATGTTAACTTATTGTAAAGTTTTACTAAATTACATTTCGTAGATGAATTCATAGACAAATATTTAACAAATAATAATTTGCATTTAATTTACTGAAAATATTAATATTTTTTTTGTTATTTTAAAAATAATTTTTAAAAGTGTTAAAATAATGGGTAAATTAGGACCTAAGAACACAGAAGGGTTAATTTTCCAAAAAATGTTTTAGAAAATTCTCCACAATATTAGAAAGAAACAGTGTTGCAAATTTATAAAAGAATGCAATAACAAATAAAAAAAATTTTAATAAAATTACTTAATAAAAATACAGGAATAATAAAATATGACCTTTCACCGCTGAGGCACACCTTAAAGTTCTCCGATTTTGTTCAAATTGTGCATATAACCAGTGTTGCCAGGTATGTTGAGCATAAAATCGTCAAATTTTCCAAAAAAAAATCGTCAAAATCGTCATTATATTTTCAAAAATCGTCAAAACAAAAAATGTTTGTTACAAGTGGGATAAAGTTTTAATAAAAAAAAAAAAGAATAATAATGTCATTCACATTTCAAGTGCTCATGTACTATCGGTGTAATATAATACGATTTCTTACAGTTTTCTGCAATTTAAACTTCGAAAATCATGATATTTTATAACGATAGCACTTTACCACTTTAACTGTTAATTCCTTCTACATAATTCTGTAAACACCACTTCAGTAGCACAATTTTTAAATCTTAAATTCTTTTACATAGTTTAGAAATTCTTTAACAATGTTATTTTCTTTAATTATTAAATTTGGACTTCCATTAACGAGTTCAAGTTTCAAATTGCATTACATGTGATTTTGAAATTTTTGATTATTTCATATTTTTAATTTTGGGTTTTTTTTAATATTGCTAAAAATTATTTATTATTTTATTTATTATTTAAATTATTATTTATTTTTATTTAAATATTGTTTATTACTGCATATTTTTCAATTTTCAAATATAAATTGTGAATATCTTAAGTTTCACTTTGGAACACTTTATTTATATTATTATTTGGCCTGTTTTTTAAGCACCGGATTTATTTTTTGATTTATAAATGAGAATATTCGAACTCAGATGTTTTTTAAATTTAAAAAATATTTTATTTTTATCTCAATCTTACACTAATTAAACTTTATAAAAATATAGATATTAAAAAAAGCAGGGTTGGCATTCAATAACTTTTCATAATAACGATTGGCTATCACAGAAATTTAAAAAAAGCGATTCCATTAAAGACATGTTTCTTCTTATGTAAACGGTTTTAGTTTCCTATTTAACCTGTTTGATTTTGAAATATCTTTTACTAGTTAAAGTCAAAATAACGCTAAAATACCGAAACGACGATTTATAACGTTATTTTGTTGATGTAACAAAATTTAATGGGTATAATTTTGAAATAAACCCTGTAAAGACACATGCCACTATTGGAATCGTAGCTTTAAAACGTTCATAACGGCATTGGGGTGGGTGTGGCAGGCAACTGCCTTTGTAATGAAAAGGTAGTGTTTGCCAACCATGAAAAAAGTAAGCATATATGTACTCAGGAAACTTCTGCTGTAAATAATTGTCGTCGTTTCAGTTGTAATACAGTATCTTTATTTTTAAGTGAAAAAACAGTAATTTGTAGAAGAAATTTAATTTTTGACTACAATTGTAATTTATTTAAAAAACAAACCACATTAAATTACAGTATTATGATTTCGCATTCATTTTATACAGTATTTTTTTTTTTATTTAAAAAAATAAAACAAATTAATAATTGTTTATATTTTACTGCACTGACTGAACTACTCATTAATAATACAATTATTTGAACAGTAAAAAACAAATGACTATGTTAGTTGAATATACTAAAATGTAAGTCGTTGTTTTTTCAAGTGAAATTTCATTTGTTTTTTGCTACATTTTCAGTGGTCTTTGCCGTTATTAAGTGCAGAAAATAAATTAAAATAAACCTAACATGAATCCATAAAATAACTTTTTTGCTAAACTTTCAATAAAAAATTGTTTTTAATTTTAACGAAATAATAAAAATCCAAAAATAGATCCAGTGATTTTTTAATAATAGCAAATAAACATGTTTTGCTGACATATTAAACGTTTGTCAAAAAAACGTCATTATGGAAGCAAAAATCGTCTAATCGTCATTTAGTAATTTAGGTACTAAAAATCGTCAAAATGACGATAAATCGTCAAACCTGGCAACAGTGCATATAACCGCTTTATAACTACTGTCACAATATTACGCGAGAAAACGATCGAAAATCTTAAGTTGATTTTTTATTGCCACCCTAATAAGCATATTGGTCAATATGATGGCGAAATTAAATATTAAAGAATGTGGCAATTTAAAAATGTATATTGATTGATATATGGAAATTAGAATTAATTGTAAATAATGTTTATAAAATTTTAGTTAACATTAGTTTTCACAAATACATACCCGTAAGTGTCTCGTATATTGTGAATGTGGAAATTACGTAGGAAACTTACGCTCTAATTTTTATGCGTAAACTCTTTATTTGTCTTAAAAACTTGTTAATGGAAAACTTTGTAAATTTGTGTCAAGTGATAAAATAACTAGCTGTGTAATTAAAGTATCGATTTGAGACATGTTAACATTTAAATAATATAAAAATAAGAGACAAATCCTTTGCCAATATTCGGCATATTTAAGCAATTTAATGCAATTATTTGTTTTAATGAATAAATGTGAAAAAAATGTTAATTTTAGTCTAGAAAAATCCTTTAATAATAATTATGAAAATCCAGTTAAGACATTCACAGAAAAAATGTTTGCCCAAAAATTAACAATTAAAGATTTGTTCAAAATAAAACTTGGGTTCAATTAAATATTTTCAAAAAAATTTTAATTAAATATTTAATTGTATCAATTAAAAGTTTAGTAAAAATTTTAAAATAATTTCAAATGATTTGAATACATTTTTTAAAGCTTATAAAACCTTCTTACTTAAAATATGTGGTTAAAAAGAAAACCATAAGTATAAGTCACGTGAATGTAAATTTAAGAAAGCGGAATTCAAAAAGACATCCTTTAGTAGACAAAAAAAACTAAAAACGGGTTTCAATTAAAAAATTTATTAAATCAATTAATATTTTAATTAATTTTGCACCTATCGCGGCAATGATACTATCAATTAAACCTTTTATTAAAATTAAGAAGGAAAAATAAGTTATAAATAACTTCTACAAAAAAAAAATATGCTACTCACAAAAAAAGTGTGTGATCTATACGTTGGTATGTGTGTTTTTTGCAATGCTGAGTCTGTTTGTGTGTGTGCTTCTTTTGTTTGTAAACTTCAAATGTATTTGGTATTTTATACTGAAAATTTTCTAATAATATGATAATTGCGTCTAAAATAAAATATGTATTTATATATTTAAAAGTCAATTAAAATATTAATTGATTCAATTAAATATTTGTTAAGAAACAAATTAAATTCAAATCAAATATTTAATTAGATATTTTAGGTTGGTAATTTTTTCTGTCCAAAATTGTTACCCATTATTTTTTTTTTTTTTTTTTTTTGTTTATTTCCAGTAAAATTGCTGTAAGCTTAAAATCGAGATTCAGTTAAAATATTTGTTAATTCAATTAAAAATTTAACTGATTTAGGTCCTATTAAGGAAATTGTAATATCAATTAAAATAATTTTAAACTATTTAATTGATTTGAAATTTGAAATTAATTAAAGCGGCCTAAACTGGAGAGAGATAAAACATCTTGCATCAAGAAGAACCGAATGGAACGATTTCGTTGTGGCCCTTTATTCCTCTTAAGGAACCATAGGACATTATATATTAGGCCGGGTCGATTTGTATGGAGGCAAAAAAATCGCTCAACGTTCAAGGAAAATCGTATTCTAGGTATGAAAATAAGAAACTGCCGAAGGAACCATACCTCTAAAACGAATTCTGATGTCCCGACTTTTGACCCGTAGGGTCAAATTTTGAAAAATCCCACTTTGACCCATTAAGAGTGCCATAATCGAGTCCAACCCAATGGAATATAATTTATGCATTCATCTGCTAGAGCGTCTTCCGGAGAAGAAATAGAGACCCTAATCTTGGAAAGACTCCTCCTACTTTCTGAAATATCTCAATCCCGAGATTTGTCCATTTTGCTATAAAAACACGGCTAAAAAGGCCCTCTTTCAACTTAAATTTTAACACCTTAACGGGCACCTAGAATGATGATTTGTGCATTAATCTGATAGCGCGTCTCCCGGAGAAGAAGTAGCTCCCATAATCTTGGAGAGATTCCTCCTACTTTCTGAAATATCAAAGTGGGATTTTTCAAAATTTTACCCAAAAATTCGTTTTAGAGGTATGGTTCCTTCGGCAAAGTTTCTTATTTTGATCCCTAGAATACGATTTTCCTTGAACGTTGAGCGATTTTTAAATCGACCCGCCCTATTATATATATATATATATATGTGTATATATATTTGATTTGATTTTCAATTAAGATATTAACCATATCTAAAATGTAAAAAATGTAATTGAAGAATAAAAATAATTCTACCCGAGTAGAAAAATAATATGATGTCATGTATAATGAGATCTCTTTTCATATAACGGGAGATATATTATAAATTATATAAAATTTTATCCGGATTTAGACCCGAAATAATCAAATCTAATTTGATCTAGAAAGACATAATTTTATAGTTTTATATACAATTTTTCATATAAAATTATATGCTTTGATTATATGTATTGATTTTAATTCGTTATGACTTCATTTTTACATCCCATACATTGGCTAAAAATAAAAATTGCGAGTTTATGTTGTTATGGAATAAAAAAAAATAAATAAAAACTTGATTTACAAATTCTATAAAAATACAAAATAATTTTTTAATTAAAATAAAATAATGTTGGCTGTTATAAAACGAACTTTTCCCTAAGGCAAAGGAACTCGACTGTTTATAATGTTAAAATAATTTTCTAAAAACGGAATATTTAAAATATCTGATTAAAAATTTAACGAAATAGCAATAATATATATTTTTCATCCTCATTCAATTTTAATTCGACAATACGTTACGACATTTGTCTCCGTATAAATTATATATAGTAATATCATAACTCCATTCAGTTCAACATCCAAAAAAAAAATTAAGACCTTGCAATCATATATATATATAAAAAACTTCGATTTCTTTTTTTACATAGGACCATACTTAATTATATATAAACTTAGAAAATATTTTTAACATGGTGCTATATAGAATTCGATATGATTTTCTATAAAACCATTTTTAATTATATATGATACAGTTCTAAAAACTTCCTAGCATGGAACATACTTATTCATATTTCTTTATAAATCACGAAGTATTTGAAATTGTTAAAAAACTGAAAGTTATACCATACTTGGCTAAATATAATCAAATTTGTCTTTATAAAATTATATCACTTTTATATATCGAGGGCTTATATTCAAAACTAGCTATCTGCATAACCAAAATTTTTCAGGAGAGCAAAAAAACAGTTTTTTTGTAAATTGTAATAGTTATTACTAAAGTTTCTTCTACAAAGTTATTTAAAAACTACGTCTAAGTTTCACAATTTTTTTTTGCTGTTATTCGCGCTGATATAGCACATTCGCGCTGATATAGCACATAGCACTTTTTGCAAATATAAATTTTATCAATTCGTATGTTCAAATTATCAGATAGCACTTTTTGTGCTATTAACGTTTTTTATTTAAATAACACAATTTTTTATTCAAGTTAATGTTGTTTTAATATAAAATAAATATAATAATATGTATTAACAAAAAATCTAGTAATGGAATTCGAGGTATTAGTTAATGTTTCGGGTTTTTAATATAAAATAATATTAAAGGGTAATACAAAAATAATAATAAAAGAAAAATAATAGTAATAGAATTCAAAGTAATAGTAACTGTAATTTGGTTTTAAATACAAAAAATATTAAGAAGCAATTAAAAACAATATGCATTAAAAAAAGTATAGTAATAGAATTATAAGGCACAAAATTAAATAATATAAACTGCAATGATTTATGATCAGGCATTCTTCGTTTGTTTTAAGTTATCATAAAAGTAATGATATTCTAGCGGAATAACATACTTCAATGCTTGCAAATGTTTCCATTTGCTTGGCTGGATAGGACGGGGACCAGATTGTAAGGCCTTTGGTTCTTTATAACCATCGTATGTTATAAAGAAGAAAATCTCTCTTTGCTCTTTTTGTACATTTTGTTGAACAACTTTCTCAATTGTCGAAAATCCCAAATACTGTTGCCCGTTCATTCGCCTTTTCTTATTTTCTGTTCGAGCTTTAGAAGCAGAGAAATGGGCTCGTTTTCGTCTACGGCAAGCGACCACATTGTAGTTGATTTGTTCATTTTCGGAATCTGGATACAAATTTATGTTACAATTACATATAATTGTCTCGAATTTTAAGCAACAAACCTGTTATGAGATCGTCTCCCACATCCATTTGTTCATTCTCGGAATCTGGATAAAACGTTTGATTAAAATTATAATTGTCACAAATTGTAGACAACAAACCTTCATTGGATGACATATAATCAGTTACAATACGTTGTAGGAAATTATAATCCCCGGATTTATGTTGACCATTTTTTGAATAGTTCATGCTGTTTATATCTTTATTATTTTTAATGATTCAATAATAACACTTTTATGTTTTATGATAATAAAAACCAATTTTTTTATGCAGATAGCAACTTTTTATTCGCAAAACTACGTATAGTAGATAGCAAAATCACAAATTTAAGAAAAAAAAATGTTAAAAAAAAAAATTTCAGTTCAAATTTAACATGATATATGACAACTTAATCAGTGAACAAGTTGCCATCAAAGACTCATTTTCGAGAAAACTGCAGATAGCAAGTTTTAAATATAAGCCCTCGATATATTATTATATATGGCAAGACATATCATTATATATAAATAGTAAGATTTAATGAAAAAAACTCTATAGCTTTTATATATTTTTTAACACCATTTATAATTAGAATGAGTTTCAATATTTACTGCAAAAAAAAAACATGAAAAGCTACGGGTTTTTGTTTTGTAATGATTCTTAATATTTTTTTTTATAAATGTGCTAAAAAAACAACGTAATAATTATTAGGTTTTAAACCAACGAACATATGGACTAAAGAAGAACAAAGGAACTCAACATATGTTTAAGTTTATATGCCAACTGGCTTTAAAAGAAAGAGGTTACTATATATAATCATATATGATTATGTATAGAATATTTTTCCGTAGGGTATGCAGTTATATCAAGGTCTCACTCATGGTATTACAACTCTTTGGAAAACTATTTACTATTAAATAACTAATATTACAATGCTAAGATTGGAATATGTTACATGAATATTAATTTCAATTTCTATATCTAATCTTTCTTTAAAAGAAAGAGGTTACTATATATAATCATATATGATTATATATAGTATCTTTTTCCGTCGGATATGCAGTTACATCAAGGTCTCACTCATGGTATTACAACTCTTTTGAAAACTATTTACTATTAAATAACTAATATTACAATGCTAAGATTGGAATATGTTACATGAATATAAATTTAAATTTCTATATCTAATCTTTCTTTAAAAGAAGGAGGTTACTATAGAGGTTACTATATATAATCATATATGATTATATATAGTATCTTTTTCCGTTACTAAAGAGGTTACTATATATATATGATTATATATAGTATCTTTTCCTGTCGGGTATGCAGTTATATCAAGGTCTCACTCATGGTATTACAACTCTTTGGAAAACTATTTACTATTAAATAACTAATATTACAATGCTAAGATTGGAATATGTTACATGAATATTAATTTCAATTTCTATATCTAATCGGAGATTTTGTTGTAAATGTAAATTAAACATTTATAAATTGACTATTTGAATATTAAAATAAACGCAAACAAAAAATGAATACCCACAATTAAATTGTATTTAACCATAAAATTAATATACAAATCGATGTAATAACAATATAAGGTCATAATTTATTAAAAATTTACTTTAATTTGAATTTAATGGAATATTGTGATCGTATTTTTCCCTTATTTATTTAATAAATCGCAATCATAAAAGTTGTTGAACTATGTTTTTTATGCTGTTTGGCGTAAGTTAAATTGAAATTGATTTTGCCATGAAAACAAATAACATAAAGTATTTAATTTTTTTAATAGGAAATCATAAATATTACAATAAATGGTTTGTAATCTTAATTGCTTTTATTAACTTTTATTGTATTAAATCGACAGAATTCGAGTCACGTCTATTTAAATAAAAATTTAAAAACCGACTGGTAGTACGACTTTAACATAAAAAAACGAATTGTTCCATTAAAGGAAGGGAAGCAATATTTTCTATAACCTATGATGTAAAGTCGTACAAATGTCATTATCGTTGAGACAACAGAAAACTGATCCAATAAAAAATTCTAACCAACTTTTGTTAACGAATGATTGATCGCATAAATCGACCAATATTTATTTATTAAGCAAAACTAATGTTCTAAATTGTTTATATATCTTTAGGTCAGGAAAGTAAAAATAATCTAAACCTTAGGCCTAAGAATAACAAGTAGATCTCTACAATGTTTCCCCTATTCGTTGATGTCTAAAAACTCGGTGTGCCAAGTTTCAGCAAAATTCGTTAACATTTAGAGGTCGCAGAATAAGTTAACTTTTATTAATTAGTAATTTGTCTCTAGAAGAAATTCATAAAAATTTAGGATTGACTTTAAATTGCATTATTTCATACCTACTTTTTTACAAAATGTTTAAATCTAGTCTAAATTTATGTGCAGAAAAGGAATATGAAATCAAAATTTAAAAAAAAAATCTCCCAATACAAATTTCTCAAATCTGAGCTTAAGTTTGATATAGATTATTGATCTGCAATCGAAATTTAAAAAAGATAATGGATTTTAAATTATTCGCGTTTTTCAAAGATTCCAAAAAAATTGATTTTTATTGAATTTTTCTAGATATTTACCTGAAAACGATGTCGTTGAAAAATTCAACTTGTTATAGTTTCACAATCTATTTACCAATTGTATTTATTTTACAATTTTGTCTCACATAAAAGGACATTACACAAAATTACATTCATGCAAAAAATACACAGATAAATATATGAAAACTTTTTGAACAAATGTTACGACTTTTTTGTACCAATAACCAATATAACAATATAAACAATTGAAAAAACATTGTCGAAGAAACATATCAACTAAAAGAACGAGGTAACGAAATGAACTATTAAGCACAACACTATACTCATCGAAACATACCTGTACAAATATCAGAAAAGGCTACTAAAAATTAGTTAAAAATGATCTTGCAGAAAAAACTGTTAAATTTTGCAGATTTTTTGCTCAATATTAATAAAATAAGAATAAATCTGTTAACTTTACAAAATTTTGGTTATATTTGATGTGAGTGAATTTTAGTTAATTGAAAATAGCATTTTACTCTATAAAATTAGCTAAAACTTTTACTAAATATTTGTAGACTCGAAATAGCAAACAAAAACTGTAATAGTAACATAAAGTTTGCTATACTTACCTGAAATTTAGTAGAATGCAAATTACAATTTATTTAGCTAAAATAAAAAGAAATTTTTTCTAAAAAAATTGTAGATTGCTGACTTCATAAGGGCAGACTTTTATTCGCATTAAAAAAAAAAACTTTAAAAATTTCATATTTATTAATGATTTTTTTGTCTACTAATATTCAGTAAATGTTTTTGCTGATTTTAGCAATTATTTTGTTATTTTCAATTAACTAAAATTTAGCTCAAGTATAACTAAATATTTGTAAGTTTAACAGATTTATTTTTGCCATGCTTATATTACTAATATTTAGTAACAAAATCTACTAATTTTAACAGTTTTTTCTGCAAGAAAATGTTTAACTTATTTTTGGTATCTTTTTTGCTATTTTTAGAGGTTTATTTCTATGAGTGTACGCGACACCAAACAGCTGAAATTGAGTTTTCAGCTAAAATTTTAGTTATAATTTTTCAGCACTTATAAAATTATTTTACTAATGTTTTACTAATGTTTTACTAATTTATTTTGCTAAATATAATTGTGCTACTAAGCACATTAATAGTGTGGACGAAACCCGGACTGAAAGATATACGCAGAATGAAGTAGATGTCGCGGCATGTCAAGATGTAGTAAAGACGAGGAAAATTATACAAAAGCGTACAATTCTTGTAAGACATAAAAAAATCCACCATGGAAGATCTTTTTATATATTTTTCATACAAAAGGACGCCGACAATATGTATTCATTCATATAAATTGTTGATCTAGTAAACTCAAATATTGTGTTGATTCCGGCTTGTCAAAGAAACTGATTATTAATTAAATTAAAGATATAATAAAATATTTAAAATGTGTATTTGTTAACTCAATTTTTATAGAGAACTAAATCGAAAGAGAAGGACACACATCTTTGGTAATTTTTTATATTTCCTCGCTTTATTTGCAAGAAAAAAAGGGTAGTTTATGTGTATGTCATATTTTGATATTTTTTGGTTTTGTTTCTAGAATTATATACGGTATTTAGTTTCCTTCCAAATTGTCATAATTTAGACAACCATGGATGTAAGTAGTTGAAATATATTTTTGTTTATGTTATATATAATTATTTCTATATACTTTCAGATATTAAATTAATTCATGTCGTCAATGTACATTTTTATGTTTTTTTTTACATTTTTATGTTTTTTTTTAAAGAATCGCAATTTAACTAAAGAAAAATTTTTTTTCCAAACTTTTTGAGTTTTCTTCAGCCTACTAATAGTCAGCAAAAATGTTTTTAATTTTTAGCAAGGATTTTTAAATTTTTAATCAACTAAATGTTAGCAAAACGTTTGCTGAATTTACGAGCTGATATTTAGAAAAATATATTAGAAATTTTTTTGCAAGCATCCTCCAGACTAAAATTTTGGTGACTCAGCAAAATTTTTTGCTGACTTTACTGACTTTTTTTTAGTGTAGTTATTTTTTAAATCAACTAAGCTAGTGTTTTGACTGTTGGTGAAAAGGGGTATTTCGACGGAAACGCCATATTGGAAAAGGAAAAGGTAAGAGGCACCTTTCCAAGATTTTATTATCACTTTGTTCTTCGAAAGACGTACTATTCCGGCCCTAAAACCGGTTATTTTTTAAATCAACGGAGCAAACATTTTTAAAAGGGGCTTTTCTACGGAAAACGCCCTTTTGGAAAAAGTAGGAAGCACCATTCTAAGATGTTATTACCATTTTGTTGCATGTTAATCTCATTATCTCAATATCTCAATATCTCAATATACTACAATATGTCGCTTATGTCGCTTGAGAGTAATTTAGTTTATAAACAGTTCCTCAATTTTGCCGTTCATATTCAACACAAAACTGTAAATGCCTAAAATAGGAATAAAACAATTCAGACATAAAGCACAAGCCGACATCCGGACTGGCGCACCGTACAAAGAAGAAGGTAATGTCTTATTATAAAATTAGTTCGAATTATTCTTCATATATGCTAAAAAATGCGAGTTTGGCAGCTATTTGGATTAATTTCGACTTTATAGTTGGCCGATATTTTTGATTTTGGGCATTTTACTTTGGTAATAACCCTAAAATGTATCCAAAATGTGAGTAGGACTGATAACTGGTATTCAGGTTCCAACAAAATAAAAAAAGGAAAAAAATATAAATTTTTCAAGACTTTAGTCGCTTTAAGCAATCTATAAATATCTTTTCATTGGTCCAAAACGTTGTATTTTTCAGTGCGACCTTAAATTTGAACTGTTTTTTTCAAGGGCCATCCTAATAAACATAATGTCAAATCTCCATTCGTAAATGGTAAGTCATTCTAAACAATATTTTTTAGATCATCAATGGTTGTAAACTTTGTAAAAAAATCACTTTTTGTTGAAGTTGAAAGCGTGCTAAATAATAGCTTCGATAGTGATTTATATAGTATTTCATTTTAACACTTTTTGTAAGCGTAATAATCTAATTTTAGCTCGATAAACTTTTCGCAGCGATATTCACTAGCTTCGATACCCTGTTTATAGCAAAAACTATCTAGTTCCTTAAATTATATTAGGGGAAATTGGGGTGAATTGGGACGTGGGCTTTGCCAGTGCTTTTCTGACCATCGGCAATTTCTGCCTGGGTATGGTTAATCCCTAACCTTTGGTTATTTTGAGATAAGCTAGAAGGCCTTCATGTTTTCCGATTTATATTAGGGGAAGTTGGGGTGAATTAAGACGTGAGGCGAATTGGGACTTTGTATTTTTCCCATACTAATGCAGTTTTAGAATTTCTAATTATTGTGTCTTGTTGCTTAATAAATTATTATCACTTAAAGCAATCTATATTTTAGGAGGTGCAGTTTTTGCAGTTTTTTTAAATTGCATTTTTTACTAAGAAACTCAGTTCACGCAATACGCTTACCAATTCCAAATATAATTGTAAACGTCAGAAGCAAAAACATACATTTAAAAACAAAAAATCCTCCACCAATTCCTTATAATTTTGTGATGTTCGTATTTCGTTATTGGAACGCTGACATTAACTTCAAATACCTCAAACTGTATAAAATTGTACCATATTTAAAAAACTTCTCTCAGAATTCAATTATATTAAACGGCACAAAAACCCTATGGAATAGCCTGCAAAAGTTTGAAAATCGGAAAAGTGTGGATTCACTTGTAACTTTTCACCAAGCAGCGATATGGAAATTCCTTTTTTAGTGAATGTATCTCGCAAGTCTAGACTCTATTTTGTATTGGTTTGAATTTGAAATTAAAAAGTATGAGCAAAAAAATACTATAAAAAACTTATAAAAAAAAAATTATTTTTATAAAAAAATAAATTTTTATAAAAAAAAATAAATTTTTATAAAAAAAAAATAAATTTTTATAAAAAAAAAATAAAATATTTTTATAGAAAAAAATAAAAAATTTTATAGAAAAAATAAATGAAATTGAAATACAACTACTAACGTATGAGTGTTTTTTATTATCAAGATTTTTTCAAAATCAAAATTTTTTTAGTGCATGTCAAGCATTTTGCAAATTTCCATCAGGCAGTCCTAGTTTGAAGGTACATGTACCATATTATTTTCATTTCATTTCATTTTCATTTCATTTATTAATGCAAAAACCAAGCCCATAGGGCCAAATATGGTTCGTATTCAACAATAAATTTTTACAAAAAATAAAAAAATAAATTTATAATTTAAAGAAATGCCTAAAATAAATAAAATTATAACTAAAGTTTAACGGTCCAAAATGTAGCAATAAGATTATCAAAATAAATAGACGATTAAAAAATAAAAAAAAATATGAAAAATGATCGTAAATTATCAAAATTATACTGAGTGATTAAAAAACTGCCTTAGTTTGCGTTTAAACGTAGCACTTGCAACAACAAAGCTTTTAAGAGATCTAGGTAATGAATTCCAGACTCTAGTTATCCTCACATTAAAGGATCTCTCAAACTATCCCAGGAAAAAATTACACATTCCAAAAAGAAGGCGATGCCCACACTTGCTTACATATCTCATTGCCAAATTTAGTAACTGCAATACCAAACTCATTCCAACGATAGAGTCAAAAAAGCAAGTAGTATTGTAATCAATTATTTAAATTTAAACCAGAAAGCATGAACTCAATAACAAAGTAATTATTAGTGTCCGACCGAACTCATTTTTTTTCGGCCGAAGCCGAAGCCGTGGCCGAACTTCGGCCATAATATCAATGTTCGGCCGAAACCGAAGCCGAACTTTTTGTTTCAATAAAAAAAAATATAAATTGTTTTTTTAGATCAATAAATTTAAACCAAAAAGTTATTAAACATAAACAAAAATAAAATTCATAGGTATATTTTTTAAAAAAATCATATTTGGAAAATAGTTGTACTATTAAGTACAAAAAAAGAATAAAATATTTGTACTATATTTTATAGTCAAAGAAAAATAGTTGATCGATTTTTAAGTTCATATAGAAAAACAAACTTAAACTTTAATATTTAAAATTAAAAAGTTTGATATTGCAATGACAGAAAAGCAATTTTTCCGCATTCACACCATGTGAATTGCTTCGTCTATCAGAATACAGCTGCCCGGCAGCGCTAAAAAGCTGTTCGCTAGCTACACTAGTTGGTGGGGCTGATAAATATTTAATTACTACAGCTTTTATATTTGTAAATGGACTTGAATTCCAATACTCAAATATATTTATATTTCGGGACTTAAAGGCTCCGTAATAAACATTTTAATTTATTTTTCAATAAAATTTTCATTTGGTTCTGCTACTTCTAAGTCTGGTACTGCATCATGTCTATCCCAAATTGATGAAGCTGTTAATCTCTTTTTATGTATCGCATTAAACTTGATTATTTGCTTATAAATCTTGTAGGTATATTTCTGGAAATGTTTTTTAAACTATTTTGGCTTTTTGACAATATTTTCACACACATTGATATTTAAATATCGTTTTTTTTTTTGTATTCTGTCATATTCAACGTTGTATTTTTTATGTAGTTTTTTTTGTAAATTTTGAAAAGTAAATATAACCACACTTGTTATTTATTTGTGCTTTTTATAAATAATCATAAAAAGTTCGGTAGTTCGGCCAAATTCGGCCAAAATTTGGCCGAACACCGAACTTGGCCGAACTTCACTTTTTGGCCGAACTCCGAAGCCGAAGCCGAATACTCGGTCGGACACTAGTAATTATTTACTTAAAAGAAAATAACAATGTTATTAACTTATATGTATAACTTTTTGTACTCAAGAAGTAATCATATACTTTTTCTTAATAAAAGGACGTTATTGGAAGTATTTCCTAATTTTGAAAAAAGAAGTTATACAATTTTAAAGAATTCATCTTATATATTTTTTCATACAAATTTTTATTTGCAGGAAAATAATACTAAAAACAGAAATTGCATGTTGTCTAAATTTTGTTAAACTATGGTAAGGTATAAATTAGGGAAGCGCACGTGAGCAGAAAATTGTGAGTGGAAGTTGAAATTACTGACGTTATCATGAGTGAGTGTAAAAAAATTTGCGAGGGTGATTGTGCGTGAGTCATATTTTTGTTTTTCAATTTTGAACTGATCTTTTTTTTTGAAAAATTTATATTTTCGTGGTTTATAGCTCCAAAATTATGACAAACCCATGTTATCATAACAATTCGATGTTTCACTTTTTATTTCCGTATGAGTTTTGATCGTTATATTTGAGTGACGTAGGAGAATTACGTGTGAGTAAAAGTTGAATATACTTATGGAACTACTTCTTTTTTTTTTTATGTAAGTACTTCTTATTTTTTCTAGGGAACTATTTATTTATTTTTTTTGTGTTAGTACTTCGTAGTTTTACAATGGAACTATTTCTTTATTAAAAATGTATGTAGTTCTTAAAAATATAAAGTAAATGGTTCTTCGGTAAAAAAAATAATCAATTCTAAAGAATCAATTATTTTAGTCTCTGTTAAAAGAATCGAGTAGGTAATCTAGTAAGGAATGCGTTCTGCCCAAAATGCTTGATTACAAACCCGCTTACCTTTTTGGAAATTTTTTGCTGGGATGCTAAGCTTATGATAACAAAATATGAAAATAACATTGTATTTACTAAAACACGGGAATGTTTCTAAAGAATTTTATTTCACCTAAAATTTTTACTGTTTGTGTTTCAAGGTACACCCAGGAAATAAAGAAGATAGAAATGACTAAAAATTACGGATAAAATAACTACAAATGTAGTCAAAAAGGCGATGACTATATTTGTCATAAAAATTACTAATCATGTAGTCATTTTTAACTATTGATAAAACAACTACAATGGTTGTAAAAACGACTATCGAAGTGGTCAAAAACAACAAACCTTAAATTAATGCATAAAACTTAAATGAATGCATAAACCTTAAATTAATGCATAAACCTTAAATGAATGCATAAACCTTAAATGAATGCATAAACCTTAAATTAATGCATAAACCTTAAATTAATGCATAAACCTTAAATGAATGCATAAACCTTAAATGAATGCATAAACCATAAAAAATAAAAACAATGAACATAAAACGACTACATAAGTTGTAAAAATTAAAAACAGTATTTATTTTTTAATTACAATAAAAATTTGTATTTCCTACATCCTATCAAAAAGCAAAGTCAAAATTCCAAAAGGTATTCCAGTTATGACGTTTTTTATGCATTGGAGATACACTCAAAAAAAAAAGTTTACCAAATTTTAAGTAATTTGAACAAAATTTTAAGAAATACAGGAATGAATTGGCTCCAAACAAAATTTAACTCAAATTAAGTATGCAGTTTTCTTAAGAACATTATTTATTACTTTTTTTATGAATTTAATTTGTTTTATTAAAATTGTAAATAAAATTCTTACCGTTTAAAAAAGTCCGGTTTTTTTTTTTTTTTTTTTAAAAGAGATTCTTTAGAAAGGGGATAGTGGAGAGATGAAAGGTGGTGAAAGATGAATGGCTTCAAACATGGCAACACTGTAATTGCGTTAGATGATAAGTCTTAGAACAGTTGTTGCTCGCCACCTGATGTAGAGTTGGCGAATTTATTTAAGCTTTTTGTTTCATAGCCCTGATTCATTATTTTACTTCGGTGGGGTTAAGTGCTATGGGAACACCGAAGGTGGGCGCAGCGATACATGTGAGGGATAGAAAACTCATACATATTATTTTTCTAAATTGATGTTGTCGTCACCAGGAATCGAACCCGGGACCATCTGTGTAACAGTCCAACACGTTAACCATTACACCACAACGCACCACAATATTTCAAGAACACAATAAGACGTGTACATTCACGTCGAAACTTTTTTAAATAGTGATACCGGAAATTAAACTCGATGACAGTTTTGACATATCCATGAAACAACGCGAAAAACCAAAGGGAACAGGTCACAATTAGAAACATTCTCTTACTGTTACTGAAGTACAGTATTTTAGTTATTTTTTGAAATGACTGTCTAAGTTAGACGTTTTTCATTTTATCATAGAAAAATTACTACAATAGCAATTAAAACAACTACTACTACTGCTTACTACCCGAATGACCTACATGTAGTTAATGTAAGAATATTCTGAGTGTACGACAAACGATTTTTCTCAGACTTAATAGATGAACACTAAAGATTAACATGGGCGCAAGTAAAAATAAAACATTATGTAGACGAAAACTTTTTTATAAAATTTTGCAAAGTTTGTGAAAAATGAAACGTATCAAAATAAAACCGTTTCAAGGTACAACACTCTAGCCTATAGTTAGAGAATTAGAAAATTAATAAAGAAAAAAAAAAAACTTACCATTTAACAACAATTGCGAATCCTGTTTCCTTTGATCATGATCTTCTTCAATACTAAATTGATTAGCCAAAGGTATTTTCGAAGATAGTCTATCATCACTGGTGACCGATAGATTATGCAACTTATAGCGTGAACTGCTGGCACTTTTTGACATGGGCGAAGTATCAGATGCATTGTGACGATGTTGATGATTATGGCGAGAAGAAGGATGATGATGGTTATGATGTTGATAATTTTGGTGATCATGTTTTGCAAGATTACGATTTGTTAAGCCATTTGTTAAAATATCATTTGGTGTGGCAGTTGCTAACTCGGTACAATCTGGAGTTGGTGTTGCAGTTAAAGCTTCCATTTCTGGCGGATTAAATGATGTAGAAGTTTGTAAATTAATTGTGGGTGTAGGAGCATGCCACCATTGTAGTTTAGCTAAATTTGTTTATTATTATAATGTTTCGACGAGTCATTTTCAGAGGATAAAGAATTATTTGTTATTGTGGCATCTAGATTGTGATCCATTGTATGACCATTTGCGAGATGTTGTTGTAAAGATGAATTATCTTCGCCGATGGCACTATCAGGCATTACACCTTCTTTAAGAGGAGTATATTTTTGCATTGTTAATATTTTTTTTATGAATACGATTAAGATTTAATAGTTTTTTTATTTATTTTTTTGTTAAAGAATTTTTCAAAATATTTTTAATACACTTTTTTTTTTGAGACAACACACTTTCTTTTTATTTAATGTTTTTGAGGGAATACAAAATTTTTCTTTTCTTTTTATAGTTTTTTAATAATGTTTTTTTATAATTTTCAGAAAATTTTATTTAATTAAATTGAATATAGTTCTTTTTTATACGTTAGTTTGTTCTTTTTTTTATAAATTCAAGTTGATCCTATATAAAGGCATCATCTTCATCATAGAGTAGTAGATAATGTCAGCTTCGCAGTTTCTTTGCTCCATTAACATCCCGTACATGAGCATTGCGGCTATCGAGGCTCATCTGATATTGACTACTGTTACTTTTACATACAATTTGTCTAATAGAAATTAACAATTTTCTTGGTTGACTGAGTTCCATTTTGAAGAAAAATTAATACTCTATTAACAACAAATATACGAATAACAAATAAGTTAAATTGTAACAAATTAATCTGGAGATTTTGTTTGAAGGAGTACATACAAACACTATTTGTAATATTTCTTCTGATTCGAGATATTTGATATTTTATCGTCCTATTCTTTGCTCCCGTTTTCTATTTTATGTATAGAAAATTTTAAACGTTACAAGTCTTTTTAACGGTTGCGAGTTCTAGTTTTTAAACGTTTGCGTTTTTTTAATTGTTGCCTTTGTTTAATGTGTAAGATCTTTACGAGATTCCTTAAATGGTTTACATCATCATCATCATTATCATCATCATCATTGACTGCATTAAATAATTTTAAATACCAATATTTTATATTTTTATAATTTGTATGTCATTTATCACCATTTAATGTGTATAATATCAATCATCCAAAATGTAGTGGCAAATATTTCGTATGGGTTTTATTTAAATGCCGATTTAAATCGGCATTCGCATCAGGATCCCCTGGTCCTCCTCCGCCGCTACGTTTCTCAAAATAGAATTGTTCTATGTATTCTTTTTGTAGTAAAACCAATGTTAAATTGGATACTACAATGCCGTGTTGTATTTTGTGACCTTTAGGAACTGTATTATTATAGACTGTGGCCAATTTGAAAGCAATGGCAAATGAAGTTGTTGCGGCTTCGGTTGCTGTTGCGTTATGACCTCTTCGTTGTCTTCTAGTGAGTTTTTTCGTAGGTTTTTTTATGACACTTTGAACTGAATGCATTACGATTTAAACACGTATTTGACAAAAAAATTTTAATTGAAGGGCGTTATTAAAATCGCACTTTTTTTATACTTTTTATACACAAATTTAAAAAAAAAAAAAAAACTTTACAAGTTTTTTATTTTCAATATTTTATAAGTTTTTTTTAAATTGCCTTCAAAGCTCTTAAACAATTTTCACAATATTTTTATTTTTAATTTTTCGTTTGCAAATTTAAGTTTATAGTTTCTTTATATATATATTTCCCAATATGTATCTCTTATTCACTTTTCTTTTTGTTTTTCTTTTAGTTAATAAAATTTTAATAATTTTTTACAATTACTAATCGACTTAAATTGTTCTATAACTTGTTTAAATGTATAAAGTTTTGTTAATAAATTAATATTTAATAAATTACTTAAATTATTACATTTACTAAGAGCTGGAGTAGTAGACATTGATATAGAATTTGTTAATTTAAATTTTTGTTTTCCATGCAGACTTTGAAATATCTTCATATTCATTTCGCACCAGTTTTCATTAATTTTCACTTGTAAATTTTCACATTGATTTGTCTTGGAAGAGTACAATATTTTTTTCTTTGTCCGTGTTATTTTGCACAAAATTTTCTTCGTTTTTTTTTTCACCGCATTTCACAAATCGTTTTTCAACAGTGAAAAGTATTTAAATGTTAGAATTTATTTTCTTCGTATGCTCACACTACCGTATGGGGATCTTTATAGTTGGATGGCTGTAACAAATCTGTAAGAAAAATTTGCAAAAAGAACAAGCATTAGACATAAGACAATGTGATTCGAGTTGAATAAAAAGTTTTTTTATATGAGAAAAAAAATCAATAAGCACTATTTAATCAACGACGTTTTTATGTATGGCGTTGATGATGTTGATGTACGTACGCATTTTGAAAACATATTTGAGGAGAGTTTGCGCAATACATCACATGATGCAAATTGTCGTACAAATACAGGGTGTAACACAATTGAAATTCATGTTTTTGTTTTTGTTGTAAAAAAAAAATTCCAAGTTCCATGCATATGAAGACGAAAAATTAGAACAGTAGAGACAGACGACAACTTTAATTGAACGAATTAGTTTTTAACTGAAACCTAGGAAATTTAAAATTTTTCAAATAGTAGCTTCGAATAAACTACTGATTTATTTTATATTTGAAATGTTAATTAAATTGATCCATATGTCGTTCCTTTATACCATTCATTATGAACAGGGCAGCAAATTTCATTGAAATAAATGTTTGTAGCCAGTAGCCGAAAAACAAATTTTGACGAATTACTTTTCCGAATTGAAGAATTTACAACCATATGGCATCGATGTGTTATTGCACATTTTGTTATAACTATACATATTTTGTAATAAATATGCATATTTAGTGCATATTTTAGCATTTTTTGTTGGATATTTTGAATATTTTCCATGTAATTGCTTATTATTTATGATTTTATTAAACCCTTGAAATTGCATCTAAGGCAAAGGTTCGCAAATGGGTTTCTGTGAGAGTTTTCCAACGGGTCCGCGAAGAGTTCCGACAAAAATTATTGTTTAAAAACAGTTTTAAAAAAAATTTTCACAATCATTTATGCAACCCCGGTAAAAAAAAAGTTCATATAGGGGTGTTTTAAAAACTTTCGACACACCTTTCAGATAATGGTCTTTCAAAATTCATTTAACTTGGTATTTATTTTCCCCTAGTTAAAATGAAGTTTATGTTTTTTTTCTTTTCGTTATAGCTCGCGTTTACTCGCTGCTGAAAGTTAGGAGTTTTTAAAAAATGTGTTTGAATTTTAAAATGTTTGAATTCTCATGACTTTTGAACGCGCCAACAGAATACTAGCGGTATTCACTCTTGATTGCATTTATGCAAGGGTTGCATTAATACTATGATTTTATGCTACAAAGCGTGAGCGTCTTTTTTTTGTGTGTATTGTATGTTTACAACCCAAGCATTTCAATGTTGACAAAACAGCTAATTTCTAACGAAAATGTATTTTCTAGCGATTTTTAAGTAGACTTTAGCGATTTTTTCAAATAAAAAAGGTTGGCATTATTCTTCGTTCTCAGTGGATTTTTAACTCTGTTGTTATTTTGTGTGAATATCAGCTTTAAGGAAGAAGAGCCATTTTTATATTAATATCGTATTTTTCTTTTCTTTTTTTTTTTTGATAAAAATTTGTGTTAAAATCAGTTGTTTTTTTTTTATACGAAAATTAAATGTTTTTTGTAAATATTTCTGTTTTTTTTTGTTTTCCGGCAAAACTAAAAGATGTCAAGTATTGTAAGTTTGAAAGGTTTGCAAGACCCAGAATATGCAATAGGTTTTCGTCTTGCATATAAATAAAAGTCTTGCATATTTTTATTTCATGTATTTTGTTGTTGTGGTCTTGCATACTCTTGTATTTATACAAGATCTGCAAGCTTTGAAAGGTCTGCAAGGGTAGTTTGCTACCAAGAGCGAATACCGCTACTGTTTTTTCAACAGTGTTGCACAAAATTTTTTTTTATGCGAAAAAGTATTAGAAATCTAAAAAAAATGTTCTCAATTCGCGAATATCTCAAAAAACCCCAAATTCTTTTTCTTAAATTTATTTGGCAATTAACACACAGTATAACTTACAACCTTATACCAACTTCAAGTCGGGAATCAGAGGGGTTCAAAAATAAACTAATTGTTTCCAAAAGTATCTTTGATATTTAATATAAACTGTTTTTTATTCACATATCACCTTACGAAAAATTTCAAAAACTTTTGCCACACATGGGAAAATCAGTATACATGTCAAACAGGAGATCATATGTACACTCAAATAAAAAAGTTAGTAAAGTCCGCAAAATTTTAGTCAGGTGGGTGCTTGCAAAAAAATTGCTAATGTCAGCAAAGCTCGCTGATTTTCAGCAACAAAATTAGTAGATTCAGCAAAAGTTTTGCTAACACTTAGTAGATTAGAAATTAAAGAACCCTTGCTAAAAATTAATAAAATTTTTGCTGAATATTAGTAGACTGAAAAAAAAATTCAAAAAATTGTAGAAAAGTAATACTTTAGTTAATTTATTTGCTGAAAATCATAAAACATATTTTTATGATTCTTTTTAAAATAATTTACAATACGTTACAAAATATAAAAATGTTCATACTCCCCAATTGACGATATGAATTAATGTAATATCTAAAAACAATAGAAATAATTATATATAACATAAACGAAATTATCTTTGAACTACTTACATCAATTATTGTCTAAATGATGCTATCTTTTAAAGGAACGCAAATGCCGCAGAGAATTATAGAAACGAAACGAAAAACTAACAAAATATAAAATATACATACACTTTTTTGCAATAAGAAAATGGAAACAGAAAAATCTACCTAAGATGTATGCTTTTGTCTTTCGCTTTAGTCTGTCTACTTATTGCATATTTGTTTGCAATTTGACCACACAAGATTATTAATATATTAAACATTCATTTTACAAATACACATTTAATATTTATTAAATTTAAATATTTTATTTTGTCTTTTATTTAATTAATAGACAATTACTTTCACAAGTCGGTGACGACGCAAAAATTAAGTTGTTTTAATCCACAATTTTGTTTTATGTATGAAAAACAGATACAAAAATCTTCCATGGTTGATTTTTATATTATGTCTTACTAGAGTTGTACTTTTTAGTATAATTTTCCTCGTCACTACTACATCGTGACATACCGCGACATCTAATTCATTCTGAGTATATCTTTCAGTCTGGTTGTCGTTCACACTATTGATGTGCTAATCAACACAATTTTTTTAGCAAAATAAATTAGTAAAACATTAGTAAAATATTAGTAAAACATTAGTTCAAAACAGTTAAGTGCTGAATAAGTATAACTAAAATTTTAGTTTAAAACATAACTTTAGCAAACAATTTGCTGAAAAATAATATACCTGATTTACAATAATGTTTTACTTACTTTTCTACTAACTTATTTTTTTGAGTGTAGGTAAACTGGGTACTCAGATTTTCGTTATCGCATCATATGCCCTTTAAAAAGGACATTTAATGTTAAATTTTTAAACAAATTGTACTTATTAAATGTTGCCAATATGGATATCAGATGAAAGATCATAATCTGTGCAATTCCACAAAATTATTTGTCGTAATATTTCAAGACCAAAATTTTAAAAATTTCCTTTTAAAAATGTTTTCCTTCAATATCCTTGAATGTTTTAAAAAAGTTCGTTAAAAGAAAAAAATATAAGTTAAATGTTTGACTGTACTGTAAAACAAACTCAAATTTCAGCCTTTTTAAATTTTTAAATTTTCATGTACAAACAAATTTTTAATATATTTTAAGTTTTTTATGCTTGATTCAAATGTTTGTGATTGCTAAACTAATAAGGTAGCAGGCTAAAATTTGAGTATGTATAACAGTGTAGTCAAACCTTTAATATGATTTTTTATGTTGACCAAATTATTTAAAGCAATCAAGGATATTCAAGGATCAAATTTTTAAAAGGACATTATGTAAATTGTTCGTCCTAAAATACTACGGCCAATAATTTTGAGGATTATTGGCATCACTTAATGAGTACAAGCATATAAATTATTTATTTAAAAATTTAACATTAAATGTCCTTTTAAAAGACATAGGATGTGATAACGAAAATCTGAGTACACAGTTTAACTACATTTGGTCTCTTGTTTAACATGCATATCAATTTTCCCACGTGAAGCAAAAAATATTAAAATATGTTGTAGGGCGCTGTGTTAATATACAAAATTTTTTATTAAACATTGAAGATATTTTCTTAAAAATTCCGTTTATTTTTGAACCACTCTGATTCCCAACTTGGCATTTTTATTTGTTGTACGTAATACTTTGAGTTAGTTGCAAAATAAATTTCACAAAAATCAATTATGGGGTTTATTCGCGAATTATGGAAAATTATATTCATACATGAGACATTTGAGCACATAAGGAATTCCATTTACTTTCATATTTGCCCATATATGAAATTCTTTGGCGAATATTAAATACCATATATGTACTTCCATATATGTCCATATATGAGCACCTTTTACAAATATGAAATCACATATACCTCCATATATGAGTACCCTTTGCATATATGGAATCACATACACCATACACCATAGTCCATATATGTCCATATATATTTTTAATTCAAACTATAAAAAAAAATGTAATTAATTACTTGAAATTTTGTTTATATAACGAATTTAATACAAATTCTTGTATTAATTATTTTTTTTTGGGAATCGTGGGATTGCTTACAACAAATCATAAATTCGGACATAAATTTCACCTTGTTGACTTAAGGTCTATCTATTTAAGTCCAAAAATCATTGGAATATGTCTATTAATAAATATTTTATTGAATATTGAAAATTTACATTTTACATTTTAACCTTCCTAATATGATTACTCAAGTCTTTGTTCCACAAAGAGTGCTAAATGCGATTTTATGAAATCTCGTAATCTACATTTAATTTTCTTTCCAACGATACCAAACACTTATATGCTATGTTTATAACTTCTTAGCAGAGCCCTTAAAATTAGATTTCCGAAAAGCTCAAATTTGTACGAATTAACCTATTTTTGCGGAAGTTATAACAACTTTAAAATTAAACACATGAATACTTGTTAGGGTTGTACACACTGTTGCCAGGTTTGACGATTTATCGTCATTTTGACGATTTTTAGTACCTAAATTACTAAATGACGATTTGACGATTTTTGCTTCCAAAATGACGATTTTTTGACAAACGTTTAATATGACAGCAAAACATGTTTATTTGCTATTATTAAAAAATCACCGGATCTATTTTTGGATTTTTATTATTTCGTTAAAATTAAAAACTATTTTTTATTGAAAGTTTAGCAAAAAAGTTATTTTGTGGATTCATGTTAGGTTTATTTTAATTTATTTTCTGCACTTAATAACGGTAAATACCACTGCAAATGCAGCTAAAAACAAATGAAATTTCACCTGAAAAAAGAACAACTTACATTTTAGTAAATTCAACTAACATAGTCATTTGTTTTTTACTGTTCAAAAAATTAACTACCATTGTATTATTAATGAGTGGTTCAGTCAGTGCAGTAAAATATAAACAAACATTAATTTGTTTTATTTTTTTAAATAAAAAAAAAATATTGTACAAAATGAATGTAAAATCATAATACTGTAGTTTAATGTGGTTTGTTTTTAAAATGAACTACAATTGTAGTCAAAAATTAAATTTCTTCTACAAATGACTGTTTTTTCACTTAAAAATAAAGATACTGTATTACAACTGAAACAACGACAAATATTTACAGCAGAAGTTCCCTGAGTATGTGCTTACTTTTTTCATGGTTGGCAAACACTACCTTTTCATTACAATGGCAGTTGCATGCTACGATTCCAATAGTGGCATGTGTCAGGGTTTATTTCAAAATTCTACCCATTAAATTTTGTTACATCAACAAAATAACGTTATAAATCGTCGTTTCGATATTTTAGCGTTATTTTTGACTTTAACTAGTTCAAGATATTTCAAAATCAAACAGGTTAAATAGAAAACTAAAACCGTTTACATAAGAAGAAACATGTCTTTAATTGAATCGCTTTTTTTAAATTTCCATTCCGCTGTTAGTGTTACTGTGATAGCCAATGATTATTATGAAAAGTTATTGAATACCAACCCTGCTTTTTTTAATATTTATATTTTTATAAAGTTTAATTTGTGTAAGATTGAGATGAAAAAAATTTTTTTTTAAATTAAAAAAAAAAACATCCCAATTTTTTGCGAAACAAACATCGAGTTCAAATATTCTGATTTATAAATCCAAAAATAAATCCGGTGCTTAAAAACAGATATATAAATATAATAATATAAATAAAGTGTTCCAAAGGGAAACTTCAGATATTCACAATTTATATTTGAAAATGGAAAAACATGCAGTAATTAACAATATTTAAATAAAAATTAATAATAATGTAAAATAAATAATTTTTAGCAATATTAAAAACAAACCCAAAAATATGAAATAATCAAAAACTTCAAAATTTATTGTATTAAACTATGTTATCACATGTAATGCAATTTGAAACTTTAATTCGTTAATGGAAGTCCAAATTTAATAATTATTACATAGTTTAGAAATTCTTTTGCAATGTTATTTTCTTTAATTATAATTAAAGAAAATAACATTGCAAAAGAATTTCTAAACTATGTAAAAGAATTTAAGATTTAAAAATTGTGCTACTGAAGTGGTGTTTACAGAATTAGGTAAAGTGCTTTAGTTATAAAATTTCATGATTTTCGAAGTTTAAATTACAGAAAAGTGTAAAAAATTACATTACATGAATTACATTATTATTCTTTTTTTTATTAAAACTTTATCCCACTTGTAACAAATATTTTTTTGTCGATTTTTGAAAATAAAATGACGATTTTGACGATTTTTATTGGAAAATTTGACGATTTTACGCTCAATATACCTGGCAACACTGGTTGTACAAACCGAGGCTAAAAACCGGTTTCTCGAATAACTCGAAAAATGTCTTTTTGAAAACACGGTTTTAAAAAACCGGACAAATAGAAAAAAACCGATTTATCGAAGAATTCCGAAACCGGGTTATGCACAACATTTTGTAAAAACTAAGCGGCTAGAACGAATTTAATTTGTTTCCCTTTTTGTGTTATTTGACCATAAAAAAATCCAGAAACAGTTTTAAAAAAATATTTTACAAGAGAAAATGTATTCACTAGTTATTTCGTGTGCAAGCCTTATTTTCCCCTTTATACGCTTAGTATTACCAACTTTTTGAACCCTTACTTGTGTACAAATACGTTCAAGAAAGACGACTGGGTTTCGATAACATTCGCTGAAAGGATCATATCGGACCCCAAGACACGGAATATCGAAAAAAAACTTCGCTAGTTTCGAGACATTTGCGAACCAGTACACTAAAAAATAAGTTGGTAGAAAAGTAAGTAAAACGTCTGGTAAATCAAGTATACTAATTTTCACCAAATTTTTTGCTGAAATTGTGTTTTCAGCTAAAATTTTAGTTATACTTATTCAACAATGTCAATACATATGTGGATTAAAAAAGTAATTGTCTATTAAATTAATTAAAAATAAAATACAGTGGATCTCGGTTATAGCGAACCTCGGTTATAACTTTTTTATAATGAACGATTTTTCTGGTCCCAAAGCATTTACTACTGGCTTGTCGAAGAATTGCCTATTAATTAAATTAAAAATAAAATTAAAATGGGGGATCTCTGTTATAATGAACTTTTTTATAACGAACGATTTTTCTGGTCCCAAAGCATTTACTAACATATTTCATACAAAAAATTAAGGTTATAACGAACTAATTTTTTGGACCCTTTTAAAAGTTTTCATATTAAATTTATATGAAAACTCGTATAACGCTTGTAACAAACACATAAAAAATCGAGATTTTAAAATGAAAATTCTGCTGCAAATTTTAAAAATTTAAGCTTTTTAATTACAAATTTACTGAAAAGAATCTTTAAAGTGATTATTAATGTAGTGTGATGAAATTGCAAACAAACATACGTTCAGGAAGACAGACTATAGCGAAAGACACAAACATCTTAGGTAATTTTTATGTTTCCTTTTTCTTATTGCAAAAAAAAATGGTTGTATATTTAGACAACCATTGATGTAAGTAGTTGAAAGATAATTTGGTTTATGTTATATATAATTATTTCTATATATTTTCAGATATTAAATTAATTCATGTCGTCAATGTGGGAGGATGAACATTTTTATATTTTGTAACGTATCACAAAATAATGTTTTAGACTTTCAGCAAATAAATTAAGTAAAATATAATTTTTCTACAAATATTTTGAGTTTTTTTCAGTCTACTAATATTCAGCAAATATTTTATTAACTTTTAGCAAGGAGTTTTTAGTTTTTAATCAACTAAATGTTAGCAAAACTTTTGCTGAATCTACTAATTTTGTTTCTAAAAATCAGCTCGCTGATTTTCACCAAACAATTTTGCTGTCATTAGCAATTTTTTGCAAGCACCCTCCTGACTAAAGTTTTGCTGACTTTACTAACTTTTTTTGCATATGCTAAAAGCGCCAAGCCATCAAAGGCACTAAAAAGGAGATCTCCCGATGGGTTCTGTCCGATCTTAATGAAATTTAAATATGTGATAGATTAGAAAAAAATAAGGTCCACTTATTTTTTCAGCGGCCCAATCACCTGTCCTACTGGCATGCCATCGAAGGGGAAGCCCAAATTTCCATCTAACGTAGTTAGAACACCCCTGAGGCGTGTCACAAAGTACCTTCGCCTTAACTGATAACTTCGTGACGACAACCACCTTTTTAGCTGCGGATCAAACCCAACTCATCTAGATTCCACTCCTCCGGCTGAGGAATCCCTGTTTCTAGGTCTGGATTTAGATGAGTCAGCAAAAGAAAAAGATAAAAAAAGACTCATATTATACACACATTTCACAGGATATGTTGCAACAAATACTAATTTTTTTCAGTTGTTTCAATATCAACTGCAAAATGTATTCAACTGAAAATGTAGTTATTTTAACTGTCATTTGAAAATGATTTTACCTACATAAATATTTACATGAGTGTATGCATACATATCGGGAAGTCAAGCAGAAACTCGACAATAATGATCATAATAAATGAATAAATATCACCTGTCTCTATAGCTTTGTCTATCCCACATACATTTTAATATTGTCCGCATTTTTATTTGTCATTTAGATAATAGATTTTAAAGATTTAAGCACTAGAAAATACGATAAGTTTCCTAAGTTGTTCATTAATATATCATTTCATTTTCATAATATCGCATGTGTTTGAACATGCATCAAATAAATAGAGGGGGTAAAGTGTAGGCAAAAACGTTAACATTGAAATAGTTTTCTGTATAATATCAATTGCAGAGTTTCTTAAATAGTGTGTAGTGATAGCAAATTTTTAATTCTTGCCAAAAAGTTACGTACATGCCCAGACAAATTTTTTAGAACAGATTACCTTTCAGCCTGTTCTAGAACAGCTTCTTTTACCACAGGTTTGATGAAACCGGTTCTAGAACAGGTTCCTGAGAGACAATATGTAAGGTTTCACTGTGCCAGAACCAGTTCTATAATTGGTTCTAGAACTGGTTCTAAAGCAACCTGTTCTACTATTGCAAATAAAACAAACTCCATATAAAAAGAATCGGTTGTAGAACAGAAATTAGAACCTGTTATAATATACACTATAGGTTATTCTGCAACCTGTTATTTGTATTTTTCTATTTTACTGGGTGTTTTAAATAATATGGTTAGCCACCGATACCTTTTAAATACCGTTATCCGTTTCAAACTGATAACCGATTCAATGCCAATATTTTGGGTTTTTGGATTGGGTTTTCTCTCTGTTGCACTAAACATCGGTATAAATGTTGTATCGTACTATAATCTATTGTTGTAAATTTTAAAATAAAATTTTACCATTAATTCCATACGACTATGCAACACATACTACACTCATAGAAATAATCCTGTAAAAATAGCAGAAACAGCTACTAACAAAAATTAGTTCAAAATGACCTTGCAGAAGAAAACTGCTAAATTTAGCAAATTTTTTTTTGCTAAATATTAAAAAATAAGAACAGAAAAACAGTTTATTTTGCTAAAAACAACAGAAATTTTTACTAAAAAATTGGAGAATGATGATTTCATAACGGCAGACTTTTATTCGTATAAATAAAAAAATTTTAAAAAGAAAACTAAAAATTTCACATTTTTTAATGATTTTTTTTTTCTACTTATATTTAGAAAATGTTTTTTGCTGATTTAAACAGATTATTTTGATGTAAGTATGTTAGGGCGGGTCGATTTAAAAATCGCTCAACGTTCAAGGAAAATCGTATTCTAGGGATCAAAATAAGAAACTTTGCCGAAGGAACCATACCTCTAAAACGAATTCTCTTGTCCCGACTTTTGACCCGTAAGGTAAAATTTTGAAAAATCCCACTTTGACCCATTTAGATTGCCCCAATCGAATCCAACCCAATCGAATATATTTATACTTTATTTCTTCCGGAGAAGAAATAGAGACCCTAATCTTGGAAAGACTCCTCCTACTTTCTGAAATATCTCTATCCCGACACTTGTAGATTTTGCTAAAAAAATACGGCTAAAAAGGACATCTTTTAACTTAAATTTTAACCCCTAGAATGATGATTTATGCATTAATCTGCTAGCGCGTCTCCCGGAGAAGAAGTATCTCCCATAATCTTGGAGAGATTCCTCATACTTTCTGAAATATCAAAGTGGGCTTTTTCAAAATTTGACCCTACGGGTCAAATGTCGGGACATCAGAATTCGTTTTAGAGGCATGGTTCCTTCGGCAAAGTTTCTTATTTTGATCCCTAGAATACAAAATATGAACATATGTGACCTAAAATATATGGTCATGTATGAGCAATATATGGCCATATAAAATTTTCGGATAAGAGCATATATGACACTTCAGATGACAATATATGAGAATTTACACATGGGATATTAAATATATTTTATTTTATTTTATGTTCATATTTTAAAAGAACGTACATAAGCTATAACACTAAAATGACTCAAAAAAGTGATGTATTTTGGAATCAAAAATTATTCAAATGTTAAACTTTTTTTTTTTGAGGTTTAAAAAAATTTTTGTCAAAAAACACTTTTTTGGAGACGAAAATAAGAACGTTCTTAAAAGAATCGAAAATTACTCAAAAATATGAGGGAAATAATTTTTATCAAAAAAATTATTAATATATACTAAGTCAGAAAAGTATTGGCATAATAGTTTTTTAGGAGCCATCCAAAAATGCAAAAAAAAAATCCTTTGGAATAAAAAAAATGTTTTAATTATTTTTGTTTGTCAATTAAATTAGTATGAAGAAATTTTTGATTAATAACACAGTAAGTAGTGAAAATGACACACCAAAAAATATATTTTATATAAAAAACATTAAAAAGTATAAAAAACGACAAAAATTGCCTAAAACTGGGCTCGAACTCGGAACCTTCCGACTAAAAGCTTTTTAAACAAATCATCATTATATAAAATAAATGCTTTACCAGTGGTTAGCTTTTTTTGAGCTTTTGGTAATTTCTGACTGGATAGCACTGGTAAAACACTTTTTCCCAACGTTGGCATAGTGGTCTTAGACAATTCTTTGCCAATGATTTTTTTATTAGACCAATGAAATTATTGGAAAACAAATACATGCAAAAAGCTTTTTGGAAACGCTGGTAAAGCAAGTGTTCTGCAAGTAGTTTATTTACAATTCCTCGGTTAGACAGTGGTATAACAGTGCTTAATTTTTTATACCACTGGCAGTTTCCGACTGGGCTATTTCAGATAGTCATTGCAAAAAACAACTAACCAAAAATACTGTACTTCAGTAACAGTTGTTTTGAGTAGTTATTTTAGTATTTTAATAAACAACTACCAAAACAGTAATTTTGCCGTAAACAATTAATTTTTGTTAGTTATTTAAAAATAGAAGATTATGTCGAGTTTTTAAAAATTCTCGTTTAGTTTATATTTGTTATTATTGATATGTTTATAGTTTGCAAATAATAATTAGAAAATAGCATTGTATCTTCAAAGCATAAAAACGTCATAACTGAAATACCGTCTGGAATTTTGACTTTGCATTTCAAATAGAATGTAGGAAATACAACCTTTTGTTGTAATTAAAAGAAAAAAATATTTTTTTTTTAAATACCGAAAAAATAACTGTTAAAAACAGTAGTTTTTATAACTTATGTAGTCGTTTTATGTTCATTGTTTTTTTGCTCGTTATTAATGCATTCATTTAAGGTTAGTTGTTTTTGACCGCTCCGTTAGTTGTTTTTACTACTATTGTAGTTGTTTTATCAATAGCTAAAAATGACTGCATGGCTAGTCATTTTTATGACAAATATAGCCATTACTTTTTTGACTACATTTGTAGTCATTTTAACCGTAATTTTTAGTAATTTCAGCCTTCTTAATTTCCTGAGTGTAGTAGTTTGGAATTAAATTTAATCGGCCACGTAGCAAAACATCATAAGAATCTCTGACCTAGACTGTAGTTGTAGTTTTATCTTTATGCATACGTATAAACTATCGTAGTGTATTATTTTACGATTTTAAGCTAAAATAAACATGTCAACACTCAGATTTCAGACAAATAGTACATACTACGTAATTGAAACAAACACCTAACATATCAAACCTATTCTATCCAATCATTTGTGACATTTTATGATTATCTCTGCCTAGCGACAACGAAATAACTTAACGAATAGTTAATATGTTTCATTAGATTTATTTAAGTTCTTTGTGGCAACCCGACGAAAAAAGTTCCTATATAATCATATATGATTATATATAGTATCACATATAGCTAAACATCACAACAACATTTACAGAGGAAGATAATCAAATTTTTGTTCTCAAAATTATCTAGTAGAAGACTTACAGATTTTTTTAAGTGCAGAAATAAACAGCAAACTTTACACGTTCTTGTTATATAAAATAATAACTTATACGGTCGGTATTATGGATCAATACGATATTTTGTTTATGAAGGATATATCGCCATATTTAGTACTTAGTGATTCACGTGAATCGTGCGTGATCACGCGTAAGTGTGAGTGAAGAGTATTTTTACTCACGTGATCGTGAGTGTGCGTGTGCCAAATTTTTGCGTGAGTGAGTGTGAGTTAGTATAAGTTTCCAAAACAAAATTTTTTTTCTTTAAATAAATATTTTCTTAAATTTTTTCATCGATTTACTGATGTTGGGTTTTTAAATAAATGACAAAATTACATATTTAGAGCAGTTTTAAGTCAAACATTCACAATTTACATTAATTTTTAATTTTATATTTTTCGGTTATATTTTGTTTCGCGAATTTGCGTGATTCACGTGAGTCCTCCGTGATCACGCATGAGTGTGCGTAAAATCTGAATTTACCCACGTGAGGGAGTGTGAGTAGTAAAAAAAATGCTAGTGTGTGATTGTGAGTGAGTGGAGTTTTTCTCTAGTGAGTGTGAGTGAAAATCTAAATTCACTCACGTGCCTATCTCTAATACAAATGTGGTATAAAAAGTAGATTAAAATTGTTTTTAAAAACATTGCAAAGATAAAAAAACTGACAGTGCTTGTTAAGTAGTATAGTTATCTCCTTTTCACCGGTCAAGGGACCAGTCCATTAAATATAATTGACATAATTTAACCCACAGCAATGGCAAATTATACTAGTTCCCTAATAGGTCTTGCTTTAACCAGTCATGGGATATGCAATCTGAGGGCAATTGACCTTTCATTGCCCGTAGGTAGTTACTGTAAGAATATTCTGAATGCACTTTTTTAGTACATGAAGTTCCAGTCCCTGATAATAATTTAACTCAAAATCCATTAATATTTGTAATTGCAATTTCAATATAAATTATTTACCGCGAATTGACAATTACATGAATATGTGGCTAAACATATTTGCAACGTTTTTTGTTGGCCTTTAAAAGAAAATAATTTTTTTTTTGTTTTAATTTTGTCGCCAAGTGCTGCAAATAGATCAAAACATTTTTAGGTTTCTTTTTTAAAAGATTTTCATGTTTTAAACATAAATGTTTTTAAGATTATTGAATGATTTTCTTGTTCGTTTTGGAATGCGCGGGCGTTATGGAAACTATTTTTACTTTTTTTATGACGCCATCTATAAGTTAAGTGGGAGCACGATAACATATTTCAGCGTAGAAAATACATTATGCAATTGCAATTATAGATTTTTCTCTTGGTAAATTATAAAACGAAAAATTATAATATGCTACGAAAATAAGGTCCGTTTCATATTTATAACCCACGTATGAAATTAAACAAAGTTTAAACTAATCACGGTACCTTGAATTTTTTTAACTACTTAACTGCGAAGTCAAAATAAAAAAACCTTCGCCTCTTGCGTCGGAATTAAAAATAAACACATGCAGAGTGGTCGTATATACACAGTGGGGAGCACTTCAGGCCGAAAAATATTTGCCACTAGAACTAATGTATACTTTTCGAAAGGTATAAGGTACAATGAAAATGAAAATTATTCAAGTTCGAGGCCATACTCTATATTTTTTTATTATGATATTGTCCTAACAAATAATCTATAGAGTTTTTGTTTTCAAATTTATTAATTGACCACTTTCAGGAATGTGTTGATAGATCTATTTCAGGAATTTTCTAGGTTCCAATCATCAGAACACGTTTTGAAAGAAGTGACAATCCCATGCAAAACATCAAACATTCATATAACCTAGTTTTCCCACTAAATGATAGATCTATCAACACATTCCTGAAAGTGGTCAATTAATAAATTTGAAAACAAAAACTCTATAGATTATTTGTTAGGACAATATCATAATAAAAAAATATAGAGTATAAGGTACACCTAATAAAAATCTGGTTTCAGAATCACCATCCGACATCTGGCGTTTGAGCTATATTAGCGGGAATAGTGTCTTTTTTGATTAAAATGCTCCGATTTATCGCTTTCCTGGAAATATATTTTTCATAATACTTGTAACGGCAGCTGAAAGCGCCACTCTTACACTTTTTTTAGTTTTTGAATTTTTAATAACATTTGTTTTTATTTTCTATGTTTTAAAGTGTGTTTTTTTTCAAACAAATTCAGTTTAAAGTGCATATTTTTCATGTTTTTAGTGCATAATCTGCGTTTTTACCCTCATTTTATAACCGCATATTTTCGACTTTTTAGTGCATGAAATTCCTTGCCCTACTTATTACAAAACTTAATCAGTTCTATGCATACAAGATTATTTGAGCTAATAAAAATAAATGGTGGTCAAATTGAATATTAATAAGTCAAAAATTAGCTTTCTCTTCACATGGGTTATATATATGATATATAATAGGGGTTCCCAATTAAAAAAAGTCTAGATATAAGAACATAAAATATCATATCTCTGTTTATATAATATCACCCGTAAAATGAGTCTATCAGATTATATTAGGTTGTATAAGATTATATTTGGTTTTGTACAATTTAATCTAATACTATCTAATTAGATGCTATCTCATGTAATTGTATCCCAAAATTGGGCACATCTAATTGTATCATATCCCTGCAGGAAATGTCAATAGTGAAAAAGTATTGATTCACTATTGACTGTGTCACCAGTACTACTAACCAAATATTCCCTAGGCAATGTAATTTGCCATAGACATTTAACATGTACGTGTCATTGAAAACCACTAGTGACATTAGAACTATTGACTAGGTAGTGAATAGGTAGTTCTATATGGTCCCAATATGTAGACATTGGAACCAAAGATTCACAAAAGACTAGGTAGTTCTTATGGCACCATATGTAGACATTAGAAACATAGATTCACTAGTGACTAGGTAGTTCTTATGGGACCATATGCAGACAGTGGACCAAAGATTCACTAGTGACTAATTAGTTATAATGGGACAATATGTATACATTGAAACCAAAAATTTACTAGTGAGTTAATAAAGTAAAAAGTGTAGACGCTTAGTTGACAATGTCAACAAAATAGTAGACAAAAGGGGAGACTTGGAGACACTTGACCCCAAGCTTCCTGCAGGGATGTTATCTAAATTGATAACATTAGAAAAAATGTTGCACAACTTAATACAAGGATATATTAAAAAATGATATATATGTATATATATAAATAAAATTGTATATACCCAATTAAAATAAGTTTATATATAAACATTTTAATAAAAAATATATAATGAATATACATATCCTTGTATTAAGTTGTATACATTTTTTTTCTAATTTTATCAATTTAGATAACATATGATACAATTAGATGTGCCCAATTTTGGGATACAATTACATGAGAGTGTATCTAATTAGATAGTATTATATTAAATTGTATAAAACCAAAAAGAATCTGTTACAACCTAATATAATCTGATAGACCCATTTTGCGGATGAAATTATATAAACAGAGATATGATTTTTTATATTCTTGTATCTAGCATATATGTATAAACTTTTTTAATCGGGTTTCTAAAAATTACTTTTTTGCGAAATAGTTCTTATAGTTTCGAGATTTTGTAAATAGGATATGTAGTCAACAAAACAAACAATTATTACCAGCTGTCAAAATAAAAACAACTTGATTAGTTTAAATTTTATAGAGCTGCAAAGTATAACTTCATACATGGGCTATAAATATGAAACGGACTTTATTTAAGGAATCACCTCACAATAAATCATATATTAAAAGTGTTAACAATATAAAAAACCATTAATATGTTAAAAAAATTTCGTGCTGATACAAAAATATCATTTCTTTCTAATACATACATAATAAATATACGTATTCTAAAGATATCTGACAAACAAACAAAAAAAATTCTAATATCTCCGGATTTTTTTATATCCCGGGACACTGGTAATTTATTTCGAATTTCCCGGGATGCTTGGATTTCTCGCAAATTAATTTAATTTGACATAATGTGTGCTTGAAAATTTGATTTTGATTATAAAAATAAGCTTATTAACCCGAAACACGCCATAGGGCAACGCTAGAACTGTCAAAAACTTTTTTAAAGCTGAAATTATTAATCCTGGAAGAATATTTTTGGAATTAATAAAAGTTACGATAATATTCAATAAGTCATATTTTCGTAGAGTCTTTAAATCGCCGTTTTGTCTTGTTTTATTTAGAAGATTTAATATTTTTACAATCATACACACATTTACACCTGTAAAAATATAAAAAAGTGAATAAAAATTAGTTAAAAATGACCTTGCAGAAAAAGCTGCTAAAATTAGCAACTTTTTTTACTAAATATTAGTAACATAATAATAGCAAAAATAAATCTGTTGAATTTACAAATATTTAGTTATATTTGAGATAAATTTTAGTTAATTGAAAGTAACAAAATAATCTGATAAAATCAGCAAAAACATTTAATAAATCTGAGTAGACAAAAAAATCTTTAAAAAATTTTTAACTTTTTATATTTTTTTTTATAAAAGTCTGCCCTTACGAAATCAGAAATCTACAATTTTTTAGCAAAAATTTCTGTTGATTTTAGCAAAATAAACAGTTATTTGCATTCTACTAAATTTGAGGTAAATATGGCAAAATAAAATTTTTTTGTTTGCTATTTTGAGTTTACAAATATTTAGCTAAAGTTTTTGCTAATTTTACAGAGAAAATGCTTATTTCTATTAACTAAAATTCACATCGAATATAACTAAAATGTTATAAAGTTAACTGATTTATTTTTGCTGTTCTTATTTTATTAATATTTAGAAAAAAAAATCTGCTAAATTTAGCGGTTTTTCTGCAAGGTAATTTTTGTCTAATTTTTAGTAGCTTTTTCTGCTATTTTTACAGGTTTATTTCTATAAGTGTAATAGTTAGGCCCGATTACTTGATGTCCAGTTTAATATTAACAAACAGTTAAATTGAAAAATTATATGGTAAACAACAACAAATGTCCCAGTTAGTAGCTAACGTGAAAATGAGGCTTAATGTAGGAAAAATTACACTATCGGATTAAATCAAACTTTTAAAACTATTGAGTACATTTTTCTATATTTTTTCGTTTTGATTTTCATTTGTTCTAAATATCAAACAATTTTAAATTAACATTCTTTAAATTGTATTTAGTAAGTGAATGTTGCCTACAATCAGGGAAAAAGCTTCATCATATTTATGCACGAGCAATAGTTTTAACAGTAACTAATTGTAGTTTATTTAAAAATTAATCAGTAAACTTAATTTTTAAATGAATATACATTTAAACTAAAAAAAAATCTTTTTAACGCTAAAAGAATTCTCCTTCATGTATTAATAAAACAATTTTATAGAATTTTTTCGAAGTTTCAATGAAGAATTTCATTATATCCAAGAAATTTTATTAATATTAAGAAATGCTCATTTAATGGGATAACTAGGTTGTATGAATGTTTGATGTTTTGCATGGCATTGTCACTACTTTCAACAATGCCATGCAAAACATTATTCCTGAAAGTGATCAATTAACACATTTGAAAACAAAAACTCTATAGATTATTTGTTAGGACAATGTCCTAATAAAGAAATATAGAGTATGGCCTTGAACTTGAATAATTTTCATTTTCATTGCACAATTAAAGGTCGAAAACACATAATTTTAGTTTTTAATAAATATTATATCAAACTTGTTAAGAAATTTTTCATAACTTTTTTTGATAAAATTCAAGTTTCTTAAAAAATTTCATTCGATTTCATAAATTTTCTCTTCATATATTAAATGAAAATTTTCTTTAGAGCTATGAAGTTATTTCAAAGACTTAATTTTTTTACTTTTTCATAAAATTTCATAATTTCATTAATTTTTATACACTTCAAACTTTAGTTTTAAGATTTAATTCTCAAGTGTTCAACATATTTTATAAATTATTTCAATGTAGCCCCAGCCAGAAATTGCCAATGGTCTGAAAAATCAAGCACTGGCAGAGCACTATTTGCTAATGATCCAACAAATAAAGTGCTGGCAAAGCACTGATATACAACGCTCTGCTAACGTTAGTAAAAAGTGCTTTGCCAGTGCTTAATTAACAAAATTTAAACCAGTAAAAAAAATAAAATCACTGGCACAGCTCTGGCTTAGAACGCTCTGCCAACGTTCGTAAAAAGTGCTTTGCCAGTACTTGATTTACAAAATTTACAACAGTAAAAATAAAAAGCACTGGAACAGTACTGACTTAGAACGCTTTCCCAACATTGGCAAAAAGTGCATTGCCAGAACTTATTTACAAAATTTACAACCGTTAACTTAATAAAAACAGTTTCACATCCCTTGTTCACAACAAGAGTGGAAAAATTCAAAACTAAATTGCAATTTGAAGTTAAGAATATTAAGGTCCCATTATAGTCAGCACAAAGTATAGTTTTTGTACTAAAATTTTACTTAAGAAATTTATTTTTAAATTTCTTTCTTTAGTAAAATTGTAGTAAAAAATCGTGCTAACTTATCACAAAAATAATTTGATACAAAAAATATACAGTTATTTTGTAATTAACTTAGCTGAAGCAAGCCTATTGATATTTCTGTTCAAATTACCAAAATCATTCAATAAGAAATAATACAACTCTTTACTGAAGTGAATTACTAAGGAGGACTGTATTGGTCGTTTTGGTACTGGCAAAGCGCTTATTGCCAGTGCTTTGCCAACGTTTAAAAAAAGAAACGGCCAAGCCCTGCCCAGTGTTATCATTTTGGGGTTGGCAAAGCTATTATTATATTATTAAAAAGGCACTTTATTGGTTGTTCTATCAATGCTTTGCCAACGTTTTAAAATTATGGTTTTGGAACTGCCAGTGCTTTGCCAACATTTTAAAAAAGGAACGGCCAAGCCCTGCCCGGTGTTATCATTTTGGGGTTGGCAAAGCACTTAAATCTTCAGCTATCCAACGCTCTGTCAACGCTCATACCACCGTTGAAACCACCGGGCCAATGCTTTGCCGTTCGTATTTTTCTGGCTGGGGCCTTTTGTTAATTTTGGAATTCAATGAAATTGTTTCAAAAATCATTTGAGGCGGTTCATTGGCTTAGTTCCAATGCATTTTTAAGATTTTCATGTAAAGGTTTATTAATTCAAGGAAACTTCTTAATATTAAAAAATGCTATGAAACGGTTTCATAAATTCTATTAACGCTTCATTGTCGGAATGATTCATTAGTTTTATGAAGATTTTCATTAATTCTACAAACATTTCAAAATTATTGACTTTAATGAAACCAGTTTAATAGATTCTATTAAAATTTTCAATGGACGAGTTCCAGTGACAATTTTCATTAAAGCTATGAAGAAATTCATTACTGAAGCGAACATAATTCTCTCAGTGTACACGTATTTTTTTTTGCGGCCTATCTCATGTTTATGGTTTAAAAATTGTGTTAAAAAATTGCACACATTTTGTTTATTCGACTTACTTCAGAGAAATTTTCGACAAATGGAGTACCAAATGAAAGAGCTTTTGGAGACGCATTAACTGGTATACAAAACATGGCCGATAACTTTCAAGTATTTTTGTTATTCAGAAAAATGTGTTTTAAGTAATATTAAAGAATTATAGTTGGATTAAGTTAAAAAATATATGTATTAATGTCTATTAAATTTAATCGAGGGGGTGTCTGCGCTTTTTTCGACACTCGGCTTTTATGAGACATTTTCCGAAGAGCTTTTAAACCTATATTTTAATATATTAAATAAACGGCAACCCTTACACACTGGATATTTTCAATACAAAATTTCAAAAGTAAGTGTTTTTTACTCACTCAAAGAAAAAATTCATTTAATGAATTTTATATCTTTTAGTATTTCTTTAATTAAAATTTTTAAATTTTAAATTAATTTAATTGAAGTAAAAAAAATTTATAAGATATTAATAAAATTTACGAAAATATTAATTGTTTTTGAACTCCATTTTTTTTTAACAAAAATTTTAACTAATTTTTAACAGTTTTTCTTTAATTTTAAATACATTTTATTTAGAATCATTAAAAAAAATCAAATAATGATGTTTCAATTTTAAATAAAGCATCAGCAATTTTAATATTAGCTGCAAATTCTGTAAATTTATGAAAACAAATCCGGGATTAAATTAAGAGCGGGATTCCCTTGAATTCCAGGCACGGAAAAATCTAATTGCGACAGATGTTCATTAAGCACATGAGTTTTTATTAAATTAATTTTCGTTTAAAAAAAAAAAATTTACTTTTAATTATGAGCTTTGTTTCCATTTTAAATACATTCTGAACTAAATTGGTTTTAATCAATAGTTGTTTTTTAATATCCTTAAAGAGAGTAGTAAGCACGCTAAGTTTAAAATTGAAACTGATGTAAATGTTGAAAAATAAATATAATAGATGTAATATTATTTTAAGGGGATTTTTATATGTAAAATTCAGGGATTTTTTTTCTTGCAAATTTTTAAGAAGAAATTAAACGTATTTATTGTTAAAAAAATATATTAAATTTAACCCTTATTGTAACCAATTAAAATTCCGAGAAAAATGTTCATAATTTTCATGAACATTTACACAAAAAATTTTTTGTAAATTTTACCAGTAACTTGGAGACCATGCTAAGATTTTGTTCATTATCATACAAAAGTAAACAAAAAAACCATATAATGTCAAATAAACCACGCTAATTCTCTTTAATGTATTTACCTTGTATTGTTATGACATGGTATCAATGAAATAGTCAAGAACATTAATTGAAATTTTCAACTCGAATACTTAAGAATTAAGAGGGTAAATGACGTTAGTAAAAAAATGGGTTATATTAAATTAACGATCACGACTAATGGAGTAAACGACATTTTTTCTCAAAGTTAAATGCAGTTTGCATAACCCCACAAACTATTACAGAACATTAAGTCAAATTGTGTGATAGTGTAAAGATGAGTTTCAAAAGAATTAGAAATCAATAAAAACATTATTATTAAAACAATAATAAAAATCGTTAAAATTATTATACCGATATAAGACTGGTTAATTCAGCCTTTCGTCCCGATGAAATAAGTTCCGATATAGGTATATATAATCATATATAGTCATATATATAATTCATTATCATATCATAGCTGATCCGAAAATGGCATACATAACTTAATCTTATGAGATCCCATGGGATCTCATCTGATATAATTTGATCGGAAAAATGGGAGTTATCTAATTTGATTAAGCTATGTATAATTTGATAAAATTTAATATAACTTTTGTATGTATTGTTGATCTTTTTTTTTTAATTGCATTTAATTTCGGATTGTCAGGTTAGAGATCATAATTAAATGTTACATTCAGGGAACTTCTGCTGAAAATATTTGACTGTGAAAAAACAGTCAATTATAGAAGAAATTTCAGTTTTGACTACAATTGAAGTTCATTTAAAAAAACAAACCACATCAAATTACTGTATTATGATTTTACATTCATTTTATGCAGTTTTTTTTTTTATTTAAAAACTAAAACAAATAAATGTTTGTTTTTTTTTAGTGCATATGTCGTTCATTTTTACTACAATAGTGGTTCATTGTTAGAACAGTAAAAAATAAATGAAAATGTTAGTTGAATTTACTGCAACGTAAGTCGTCCTTTCGTCAAGTGAAATTACATTTGTTTTTAACTACATATGCAGTGGTCTTTACCTTCATAGTATTCTAAGTGTACTATTACAAATAGAAAACACTAATTGTTAATAAATGTAAGAAAATATGAAATTGTGGGGATCAGCGCTAGTGGGAGACCCGCATTTTCGACCTAAGCGACTAGGTCGTCTTTAGCCTCATTCTAATCCACCACCCACAAGAAACTCGAGGTTTGATCAGGTATATAAATCAACCTACCACAGAAAACCGGTGATGTTAATTGATTACCCAAACACATGAGTTATTTTCGACTGTTCTTACAAGTTTAGCCAACAGATTTAAATCTTAAAGCTTTTATTTTAATTGTTTTTTATTTTTTGCTGTGTTTTTTTTTGCCAGTTCAACTTTTACATTGCATTGTACTGTATGTTAGGTTTGAAAATTTTGTATGTATTGTTGATCTTTTTTAAAAATATTTTATATAACTTCATAAAATTCTTTGGAAATTCGCACTATTTTTTTCACATTCCAATTATTAATGAAAATTTAAATATAAATCAATGAATTTCAATTTGACTAATATGTGATGCCATATATACAATTATATGTAAAAGTAAATGAAATTTTTTCTTGTTTCTATCATATATGTTTATATATAATTAATAAATAAACCGAGTAAAAATAAATTATATGATGTCATTTATAATGATATCTCATTTCATATAACGGGAGATGTATTATGATCCGAAAAATCGTATATAAAATTATATCGGATGTGATATGTCTATATCAAAGTATATAAACTTTTATCTGCATTTTGATTCCCCGATGAAAAAGTTTCTATATACTCATATACAACTTGATACATTATATATGATTATATGTGTGGCAATATATTACGATATATGTTCATATATTGTGACTTAGTTTATGAAAAAAATTTAATATGGCATAATATATCACTATATATCATTGTATCGTATGTTATAAATTAGCATATCTTCTATATCAGATCATATCAAATAGATATATATATAACCAAATATTCTACCATATATGATCATATTTAAGTGTATATGGTAGAATTAATCTAATCACTTTTATATATAAATATATGTATATAGTAAAATTTAATGAAAAAAATTGTATCGCTGTTATATATTTTTTTAGCACCGTTTATAATTACAATATAAATGAGTTCAAAAATATACTGCAGAAAACATGAATAACTACGGTTTTTTATTTTGTAATGATTATTAATATTTTTATTAAAGTACTTCAAAACAACGTTATAATTATTAAGAAGAACCACGATACTCAACATCTGTTAAATTTTATATGCCAACTGGTTTTAAGAGAAACAGTTTTTTAGAGGTTATTTAATGCATATTTTATAGTATATATATACATTAGGGCGGGTTGATTTAAAAATCGCTCAACGTTCAAGGAAAATCGTATTCTAGGGATCAAAATAAGAAACTTTGCCGAAGGAACCATACCACTAAAACGAATTCTGATGTCCCGCTTTTGACCCGTAGGGTCAAATTTTGAAAAAGCCCACTTTGATATTTCAGAAAGTTGGAGGAATCTCTCCAAGATTATGGGAGCTACTTCTTCTCCGGTAGACGCGCTAGCAGATTAATGCATAAATCATCATTCTAGGTGACCGTTAAGCGGTTAAAATTTAAGTTGAAAGAGAGCCTTTTTAACCGTGTTTTTATAGCAAAACGTGCAAATCTCGGGATAGAGATATTTCAGAAAGTAGGAGGAGTCTTTCCAAGATTAGGGTCTCTATTTCTTCTCCGGAAGACGCTCTAGCAGATGCATGTATAAATTATATTCGATTGGAGTTGGATTCGATTGGGGCACTCTAAATGGGTCAAAGTGGAATTTTTAAAAATTTCACCCTACGGGTCAAAAGTCGGGACATCAGAATTCGTTTTAGAGGTATGGTTCCTTCGGCAAAGTTTCTTATTTTGATCCCTAGAATACGATTTTCCTTGAACGTTGAGTGATTTTTTTGCCTCCATACAAATCGGATTAAAATAAAAAAACTGATCTCTAAAACATTTGTACCAAATTATATATAATTTGATCATATTTGATTGACCAATTTTCCGGATCAAACTATACGAGATTAGATTCCATGACATAATATGAACTCAGCTTATGTATGCCATTTTTCGAATCAGATGAGATGTGATGTGATGTTTAGTTATATGTGTGATACTATATATAATCAAATATGATTATATCAGAACTTTTTTCGTCGGGCCGATATAATCATATCTAATTTTATGTAGATAGATATAGTTTTATATAAAATTTGTCGTATATAATCACAAAAAAAATGTAAAAAAATTTAATTAAAAATTCTATAAAATTATAAAGTTATAAAGTTAAAAATAATATAATGTTAAAAATAATTTGTTAAAAGGTAAAATACTTAAAATAAGTGATTGAAAAATTAAACGAAATAGCACTTCTGTATAGTAATATCTAGTGTCCGACCGAACAGTTCGGCCAAAAACCTATATTTTGTCGTTTTTTTGATATCTAGAGGCAATGATGACAAATTTTGGTATTGGAAACATGTTTGTTGAGCCGATTTAATTCGATTTTGTGTATAAAATTTAAATGAAAAGTCGAAGTTTAGCTATAAGGTTAAAAGTTCGGCCGCCGAATTATTTTCAATTTGGCCGAACTTTCTGAGGCCGAATAGTGAATTGTGTTCTTTCGACCTTTAATTGTGCAATGAAAATGAATGAATGAAAGTAAAGACAAAGGTGAGTTTATCTTCTGAAGATATAGCTAGGAGGGCGGATCAATAAGTCCGTGACTTATGCAAGAAAAAAAAATTTATTTCGACATAATCTCCTTTAAGCTCAATACACTTAGTCCGTTTCTCCAAATTTTGCATCCCTTCCATAAAATATGCATTTGTTTGATCAATATGGATCCAAGTTTCATCCACAATTACAAAACGCCGCAAAAACTCATTCGAATTGCGGTTAAACAACTCCAAACAATTCTTTGAAGTTGTCACACGATTAGGTTTATGGTCAATTGAGAGCAAACGCGGCACCCATCTTGCAGACAGCTTTCTTAAACCCAATTGATCATTTTAAATCTTCGATAGGCCAACACAATATCGTGGATTTTTTCTACATTTTCAGCGTCATTTGTACTTGTGCGACCACAACGAAAGTCAGTAAACCACTTTTTTACCACTGAAATCGATTGTGCAAAGTCCCCATAATGTTTATCAAGCTTTTCCTTGGTATGATTTTCCATTTTTAAAAAAATCCACGAGCTTGTATGTTTTGAACAGCTGTAAACACAAAGTAAATGACGGAACTTGCTCAAAATTTGACAATAGTCTATTAACAGGTGGTACTTGATGGAAGCAGTGTTGCATTTCTTATAACTACGAGGGAAGTTCGAAAAGTCACGGACTTATTGGTCCGCCATCGTATGAAACTCAGTGTATAAGTCAAAATTAAGTCACATCTAATTTTCCAAATAAAAATAAATAAATAAAATAAAATATCTACCTAAGGTAGAGGGTGCACATAACAAACAAGTTTTCAATTTATTTTTGATTAATGGTGATAATCTTTAACTGCGAGCTCATATATCAGTTATCATTAAGTAAGAAAACTAGTTTATATGAATGTTTGATGTTTTGCATTTGATTGTCACTTCTTTTAAAACGTGAAATTTCCCGAAATAGATATATCAACACATTCCTGAAAGTGGTCAATTAATAAATTTGAAAACAAAAACTCTATAGATTATTTGTTAGGAAAATAACCTAATAAAGGAACCCTACAAGAAATGGATGACCGAAACTAACACAAGCAAATCTTGCATCTTCCTCTAACTTATGAATTTATAAATTAGAGGGAGATGCAAAATCACACGTACACAAAGTTTCCATCACTTTTTTCATATTGCCCTTAAGAAAATGATAGAAACTTTGTTCTACGCATTGATGGATATTTCCATCAGTAGTGTCGGTCATTTGACCGGTCATATGACCGTCACTGTTCTTGCTGGGAATATAGAGTATGTCCTCGAACTTAAATAATTTTCATTTCCATTGTTTTTTTTATTTGTAGCGAAATATTTTAAATTCTAAAATATATCCGGCGATTTTATGAGAATGACAAATAAATGTTTTGCTAGCTGGCATATTAAACTATTGCCAAAAAGTCCTAATTTTTGAAGAAAAAATCGTCCAAACGTCACTTAATTATTTTGGGTACTAAAAATCGTCAAAATGACGATAAATCGTCACACCTGGCATCAATGCGACCATCATTTTTTGGCCGAACTCCGTAGCAGAAACCGAATACTCGGTTGGACACTAATGAATTTCTTCTTTTGAAGCTCTGCATAAAGTTATAAATAATTGCTTAAAGGAAATATTTTTACATTACACAATAATTTTATTATAAAATTAAAGATAACATTAATTAAATATAATTAAAAGTCTGTAATAGATTACTACTACATGTTAGGTTTTATCCAAACCCTGATAATGAGTAATACAATACCCGGAAAACTATTTACTCACATGATCTCAAAAAGAAACTAAATCAAACCAATGCAAAGAAAAAGAAATAAATGAATGACTAAAACAATATATAAACTAATTAATGCCATCGAAAATGTCTCAACAATATAAAATAGAAAAAGATCAAGAAATAAGTAACAAAAAAAAAAACATTGAATAATCATCTCCTGTCGGCAACAAGCAGAAATTGTCAAAAAAAAAAAAAAAAATATTGCAACAAACTAAATACAGACCGGAATCACATTTGGCCACAACGCGATGAACTTGAAGTCGTTTTTTCTTGTGTGAGAGCTTTACTAAAACAATTACACCACGGTTTGCAATTGTAGTAGCTACCATTAAAAAGTGGGCAAACAAGCAACCGGTAGATGGGAAAGTGAGAAAAGGCGACTGGAGTTACACAGACAAGACAATTAATTGTATGATTCATGGGTTCTAGCATAATACATTTTTTTGCATATATTTCTATAAAATGTGCTAGCACATTTATACAATGTATCCATGCGAAAATTTATGAATACAGTTTTGTTTAAATCATTAAAAATATTGATTAAATTGCCATAAAAACATTTTGTTAAATGCGATTTTTATGCAATACTGCAAATATATATATTTACCTTGAATTTTGTTTAATCAGCAAATCTTTTTTAAACAATTTATAATTTGTGTATAAATTCTTTTCCTCTTTAAGATGATAATATATATTTGCGGTTACGTATTTTTATCATAATTTTCTTTCTTTTTCTTTGAAAACTCTTTCAATGGAAGCACAAGAAGCTATAAGTTTGCAAATTTGTATCTTTTTTCTTTTAGGGCTTTAAACTTTTAAATTTTTTTTTAAGATTTCACTTTAGTTACACGAATATTTTAATTGTTTTTTTTTTTAATTTATTAAATATATATATTTAATTTAATAGATAATTCTTAACTTTAGCGATAAAATGTTGCTAATAATTTGTAAGTGAAAAAATTCTCTGTGCAGAAAACTCAAATACATACACAACGCTCATATGTCAAGTGAAATGTCACAAATGCATAAAAATGACATTAAAACAGGGATGTTAAAGAAAATGTGGCCATAAGTTTTTTTTTTTTTTTAGTTATAATCAAGGTTGCCAACTTTTAAATTGCAAAAATGTATAGATTACGGAGGATTGCTAGGAATGGCTAAATTCAGAATATGATACAAAAAAAACTCAATAATTTGAATGTAAATTATTAATAACAATGAGTTTTAAAACGAATTTGATAAAAGTGCTCTTTAAATTTAAATGTTTTCCTAATTTCTCAATTATTTTAAATCAAATCTTAAAATTACATGTCGAAAATTAAAAATTTTATAACAAAATTTTGAAAATTGTTATAATTGAGTCACTTTTTTATGAAATTAACTGCAAATCTTGTAGGAAAAAATGGCTAGGGCATAATTTAATGGCTAAATCTTCCGGCTAGATACAATCTAGCCTTTTTTTTATGGCTAGATAAGAATAAAATGGGTAGATCTAGCCGGAAAATGGCTAAATTGGTAACCTTGGCGGTGTATGCAAGGGGCGTTAAACTCGTACACATAGAAAAAAAAACTGGTGTTTTTTTATCATAGATTAACAAAAATATTTGAATGTGTATGAAAAAATGATTTTGTTGTTAAAAGAAGAAGAAGAAGAGTTTGAAATCTATGTAATTTAGGGTTTTTATAAAAGCATGTCCTTGCAAAATTTTCTTAGTGTTGAACTGATAGCATTATGAAGGCTAAAATGCTTGGGTAATATTCCGAGAAACATTTTTACAGACTCCCCGGCAATATACGGAATCATAAAACCGAGTTGTACGGCACGTTCACGGTCCGTTCAACACGTATGCGTCAAAGCTTATACGGAACATTTACGGACCGTATAACCGGATTTCGAAAACAATACTTTTTTACTCCGTTTTGGTGTATCCGGTTTGGTGCCGATAAATACGGACTACACCGAATTTAATAAATTATATTAATATTTTGTCGCCTTCATAACTGAGGTGCGCATCGCGCACAGGTCTGTGCTTCCCAGTTCTTTATAATCCTTGCAGTAAATGGCACGAAAATTAAACTTTTTGTTTGTTGGGTTGCTAAACTGCATTTTTGCTGAGGTTAGGTAAGGTCGAAAAGAGAAATTGGCACCGAAGATACCCTTCACAGCCGACTTATGTCCAATAAAATAGGACCTACACTTAAGTCACATGTTGTTCGCACTCATGTCCGGTGGTTCCCGACTCTATCTAATCCAGATACTCCGTCCCATTGCTAAACTACATAAGTTTTATTTAGTAATTTATTCAAATTTATCCTATATTAAATTTATAGTCATGAGCATTAATAAAAACCGGGATATGTACAATTTACATTGATGTAATTTTAAATATAGAATAAGTTACACGTATATTTTTTAATAAAAAAAAGATAAATCACAAAATGCACTTAGAATTTAGTTTGACATACACAAATCAACATGGCATTTCGGATATACTTATCTATGTATATACATTACAGTGCCTCATTTTGAGGCTTTTCAAAAAATGCAAGATGCACCCTCACCTACAAAAATAAAGATTAACACGAATTTTACGATTCCTAAAAAAATTCGGCTGTAGCGCTAAAATCCCGTAAGCTTACCCGTTTTTATAAAGCCTCCAAAAGCACTATTTTCTGTGAATTAAAAATTAGTCACGGCACATTTGGTCAAGCTTTGGGCATATATATATAAAAAGTATTTAAAAATTCTACGAGAGGTTCGCGACTCGAGATGTATGTAAATTTGTTTGATGTTTTTCCATGCAATTTTTATAAAAATATCAGAAAATCTCCAATTTTTCTTCAGTTTTTCATATTGAATACATGTTTGGAAAGTGTTGATAATGTTTCTTAATGTTCAAGGATGTTTGCATGTTTCTGCAAGGAACTAAAACATTTTAATTTTTAAGATTAATGCGTCTAGTTGTTACCGCTGCTTATAGATTTGTTTTGTTCTACCTAACGCGTAAACTAGAGAATTTTTCGGATAATATCTTGTATTAGACTTGCAAAACCGTTGAATATTTTCTGAAATATAGTGGAATACGCTTATAACGAACAGCGGTTGTGACGACGATTTTTCTGGTCCCAACTCATTTACTAACATTCGTCGGATAATATCTTGTATTAGACTTTGCAAAACCGTTGAATATTTTCTGAAATATAGTGGAATACGCTTATAACGAACAGCGGTTATGACGACGATTTTTCTGGTCCCAACGCATTTACTAACATATTTCATACATAGTAATACGGTTATAACGAACATCGTTTATAGCGAACTTTTTATATAACGAACTAATTTTTGGATCCTTTTACGAATTTTCATAAAAATGTTTACGCATTAAAAATCCAAATTATTTTATACAAAATGTGCTGCAAATTTTGAAAACTTAAGCTTTTTACTTAAAACTTCACTAAAAAGAACTAAAAATGAAAATTATTCAGGTTCGAGGCAATACTCTATATTTCTTTATTACACTCAAAAAAATAAGTTAGTAGAAAAGTTAGTAAAACGTCTTGTTAATCAGGTATACAATTTTTCAGCAAAATTTTTGCTAAAATTTTAGTTATATAAGGTGGCGCAAAAGTAATCCTCCTATCAGAAAATGCTATACATAATAAATACATAATAAAAAAAAACATCGGAAGGTTATTTTTGAGCCACCTTATACTTATTCAGCATTTAACTGTTTTGAACTAATGTTTAACTTATATTTTACTAATGTTTTACTAATTTATTTTGCTAAAAAAAATTGTGCTGATAAGCATAGTAATAGTGAGGACGACAATCAGATATACGCAGAATGAATTAGATGTCGTGGCATGTCAAGATGTAGTAGTGACGAGGATAATGTTACCATAAAGTACAACTCTTGTAAGACATATAATGAAATCAACCATGGAAGATTTTTGTATCTGTTTTTCATCCATAAAACAAAATTGCTTTTTAAAACAACTTAAATTTTGTGTTGTCACCGTCTTGTGAAAGTAATTGTCTATTAATTCAATAAAAGACAAAATAAAATATTTAAATTTAATAAAGATGAAATGTTCAAAACTAAGTGTTTATTGAGATTAATAATCCAGTGTTGTAAAATTGCAAACAAACATACAGTCAGGTAGACTACAGCGAAAGATAAGAACACACATATTAGGTATATTTTTATGGTTCCTTTTTCTTTTTGCAAAAAGGGTCGTATATTTTGTTATTTTTTCGTCTCGTTTCTACAATTATCTGCGGCATTTGTGTTTCTTTAAAAGATAGCATCATTTAGACAACCATTGTGTAAGTAGTTGAAAGAAACTTTTGTTCGTGTTATATATATTTATTTCTATTTTTTTTTTTTAGATATTCATGTCGTCAATGTGGGAGTATGAATATTTTTATATTGTAAAAAATATATTATATTATTTTTAAAAGAATCACAAAAATATGTTTTATGATTAAATTAACTAAATTACAATTTTTTGCGTTTTTTTTTTAGTCTACTAAAATTCAGCAAAAATTTTATTAATTTTTAGCAATGGTTTTTTAATTTCTAATCCATCAGTGTTAGCAAAACTGTTGCTGAATCTACTAATTTTGTTGCTAAAAGTCAGCCCGCTGATTTTCAGCAAACAATTTTGCTGACATTAGCAATTTTTTTTTGCAAGCACCCTCCTGACTAAAATTTTACTGTCTCAGCAAAATTTTTTGCTGACTTTACTAACTTTTTTTTGTGTAGGATATTGTCCTAACAAATAATCTATAGAGTTTTTGTTTTCAAATTTATTATTTGACCCTTTCAGGAATGTGTTGATAGATATATTTCGGAAATTTTCTATGTTCGAGCTCATATTAGTTCTCATGTAGTGAGTAAACTAGTTTATATAAATGTTTGATGTTTGGCATGGGATTGTTACCTCTTTCAAAACGTGTTCAGATGATGGGAACTTAGAAAATTCCCGAAATAGCTCTATCAACACATTCCTGAAAGGGTCAAAGAATAAATTTGAAAACAAAAACTCTATGGATTATTTGTTAGGACAATATCCTTATAAAGAAATATAGAATATGGCCTCGAATTTGAATAATTTTAATTTTCATTGCACAATTAAAGATCGAAAAAAACATAATTTTTATTTTTAATAAAAATTATATCAAACTTGTTATAAAAATAAATATTGTATAAAACGCAATTTAATGGAAGAATTGTTTAAATATAAAAAACAAAACTTAAAAAATTAAGAGAATTTATGACAAAAAACTTGAATTTTTTTAAAATGTTTACAACGCTTATAGCGAACTTCACTTATAACGAACAAAACAGTCCGCCCCAACGAGTTTGATATAACCATGCTCCACTATATTTGTAAAACTTTTGAAAACAAATATTTAATAGACCCCTTGAAATCAGCGACTCCTAAAACTTTCCGCAAAAATATTTGATACAAATCCGATGACTTTTTAAAAAATCATCCGCCATATTAAATCCGCCATTTAGAATTTGGAAAATTCAATTCGTTTTTAAAGAAGTACGGACCAATGATTCCATCAGTGTCTCAACATACACTTGCGGATTATCATCACTCCAAATACGGCAGTTTTGTATTTGGTGAGCAAAAGTGAGCTTCATCGCTAAACAAAATTCGCAAAATTCGTGCGCGATACGTATTTCGAACAGAACCATGATTTTCAAAATAAATTTGCACAATTTGGAATCGTTGTTCAGTCAGTCTATTCATGCATCAGTCTATTCATGTTGAAATGCCAAACTAAACACAAATCACTTGACTGCTGACAAAATGGAAGCCAGTTAAAACGTGTTGCCAACTTAAAGTTCAATACATGTATAAAAAACACCCTTTACAACACAACCAATTACATTAAAAAAATCTGTAAAATCATATTGGATCCGCCATTTTGAATATTGAAAATCTAATGTCAGATTCGTAATCAGTGATCCCCCATGTGCCAATTTTCAAGCCCATTCCGTCACTCCTTCACATATTTTTGTCCGTCTCTGAGACGAAACCATCATTGCCTCCATATTACGCCACACGGCTTTTGAAAAAGAGATAGGTTCTTAAATTTTAAGCCATTATTTCTGTATGTCAAGCTCAATTTCAGACAGGGGGTGTCTCCCGTTTACAAGACTAACGTTACTCACGCACCTATACCGCTGGTGCTAGGAATTTTAAATTTGGCATGTGGGTCCGTCTTCCAATACAGACGTCCTCCTAGACGAATTTTTTTAATTCCCACTTGGAGAGGCAAAAGTATTTCCCTTGGCGGCCTATCCAAACCCCTTTGGCTAGAAGGCTGAAATTTTTAATATGATTTAATTCGGATTTTTGGATTTCTGGCCAGGAATGTCGTGAAATAGAGATTATAGAATTTCTAAAAATAATACCCCTTGGTTTCCTGCTTAAACCGGTGAAGATAGGAACTTGTATGTGGCTTACTTATCCCATCTAGAAATCCGAATTGGCGGGATTTCTGAAAATTCCAACGGGAAGGGGAATGAAGTGAAAAATTCTCCCCCATGCCGGCCTGGACAAACAGCTTAAGGGAAGGGGCAAAAACGGAAGTCTCTAATATGGCGGCCAGGCCTAGCCAAACATTAATGGAACTGGAAACTTGGTTCCTAATTATGAGTAAACATCACCTTAGACGGAATTTTCGTAAATTCCTACGTTAAGGGGCATGAAGGGGAAGTTCTAACCCTTGGAGGCCTGGACAAACCGCTTAGACGTGGAATTTGAAATAAGGTATGTTGGTTGTAAATCTTGGATTTTTACGGCGTATACTTCGCTTTGCCGACCTTTTTGGAAAATCTTCCGGGGAGGGGCAAAATAGGAAAAGTTGGTTCTTGGCTGCCTGGCCAAGGAACTTCAAATTTGATATGTGGGTTTTTAATTCCAAGTAGACATGTGACCAAACTGCTTAAGCGATAAACCTGAAATTTGGTAAGACAGGATTTATAGATAATTCCACTGGGAGGAGTACGAAGGGAAAATTCACACCCTTGGAGGCCAGACCAAACCACTAAACCAAGGAACTTGAAATTAAGACATCAGCTTTGACGGGAAAAGTCTCGCAATAGATTACCTGTCCAAACCGCTTAAGAGAGAAACTTAATATTTGGAAGTTGGGTTACTAATCGCACGTAGACATTAGACATTTTTCAAATTTTATTCGGGGAGTGGAAAAAAGGGGAATTCTCTACCTCGAAATCCTAGCCAAACCGCTGAAACAAGGAATTGAGTATGGTGTTTAAATTTGGAAACAAATGCGGGGGCAACAAACAGGGGGTAGCTTTTGACGGCCTGCCTGTACCGCTTTTGTAGTAGTTTTAAAAATGTGAATGAATTAAATCACTGATACTATATTTTACGAAACTTTCGACAGCCCAAGTCATGGGAGAAAGGAAATTTAAATTTAGTCATCTACTAAGAATGAGAGTTTGAAAACTTTTTTGGGGAGGAACTAAAAGCGAAAGTTTCTCACCAAAATGTCCCATTTTTAAAGATATCTGCTGACTCAATGAAGGTGGAGTTTTTGGATTTTTGGCTTAAATCATGGTATAATTCGGCTTTAAAGGAAAAAAGGAAATTCTGTAAGGTAGAAATCTGAAACTTGAAATTTTAAGAGGTTTAACAAATTTAGTAAAAGAAAAATTTTCTGTCAGAAATAATTAAATTTTATTCTACATTCCGATATTTACCATTAACAAAGCTTAAAAGCCCGTAAGCTCGTTCTTCATATTTGTTAAAAAAAGAGGCGACTTTGTCGTCTATTTCAATATATAACTTTATTATTGAGTGGCAGATTTGTATGTGGGTAATAAACTATAGAATTTATTTACATAGTGAATTGGGCAAGGCAGGCTGAGAAATGTTATTCAGGTTCCAACAAAATAAAAAAAAAAATGGTAAACAATCAAAATTTTTCAAGATTTCTATAGACCAACAATATAATGAATCATGATATTATTGTGTTGATATCAGGATAATAGGTTATGGGGTAGAGGAAATAGGGAGTTTTTCCCTAAATTGTAAGTGACAGGAAAGACGTCTGCGGAGAGTTTATTCGACATACGGGTGGCTCGACTAAAAAACAAATTCTTTCTGTAATGCGTTGTGCGATTCACTGGACTATCGACCACAAACGGAAGAGATCTATTGGACAAGCGTGTTAAAAAAAAATACAGGCCCCAGGGATAAGTTCACTTACCTCAGCAGAACACTTCCCAGGGTAGTAACGATAGAACAATTCCGACGATGCTTCAACGAATCAATAGAGCTGAATACCCTACTGTCATTAATGAGCGCCAATGCCCTCCTTTGCAAACGGTTCAGAAGCTCCAAAATAGGTGGTATAAATAGCAAAAATTATAGGGAGTTAAGTAATTCTTGCACCGGTGAAGAAAACCAAGACACTTGAATGATTCTTTCGACACTGGAATAACGTGATTTTTCCAGCGGACATCACATTGGATTATCATGCCTAGAACATCAAGAGATTTAGATTCGTAAATATTGATACCAACCATGCATACAGATGGCATTTGTGACCCCATGGCAAACAACATTGGTTCTTACTAGTATTAAAATCGACCCTATGCAGATTAACCCACTCAGAAATTGTAATTAGGTCCTGATTGAGTCACTCAAAATCTCACTTTTGCCCCCCAACTTCAGCAAGTCTTGTCCTGTGATCGAAGGAAACTGTCATCTGCAAAAGAGTAGATAGGATTGGATGTTAGACAGGGAATGTCGTTTAGAAAAATAAAGACGCAAGGAGAAATAATGGTCCAAAACTTTGTGTTTCTTAGATTTTTTGCTATTCTCATATTTCTAGGGGATTAGACCTTAAATTTTAACACTTTTCCACACCCATATAATGAAGGCCATCATGGAGCACACATGAGACAGACATTAGAGGACCGATTCTCTAAGAAAAACGATATCGTTTTGTTCTAAACAAGACCTAAAACATTATGCTAAACGAAATTTTTTTTTTAGTTTTTTACCAAAATTGTTAACATTATTTAAAATTGAAAATAAAAATTATTCAAGTTCGAGGTCTTACTCTATATTTCTTTATTAGGATATTGTCCTAACAAATAATCCATAGAGTTTTTGTTTTCAAATTTATTAATCGACCACTTTCAGGAATTTGTTGATAGATATATTTCGGGAATTTTCATCAGAACACGTTTTGAAAGAAGTGACAATCCCAAGCAAACATCAAACATTCATATAACCTAGTTATCCCAATAAATGAGAAATAATCGAAGTTAAAGAATGTCATCATTGATCAAAAATAAATTGAAAACTTTAACCTAGAAAATTCCCGAAATAGATCTATCAACACATTCCTGAAAGTGGTCAATTAATAAATTTGAAAACAAAACAAAAACTCTATAGATTATTTGTTAGGACAATATCCTAATAAAGAAATATAGAGTAGGCCTCGAACTTGAATAATTTTCATTTTCATTGCACAATTAAAGGTCGAAAAAACCTAATTTTTATTTTTAATAAAAATTATATCAAACGTGTAAAAAAAAAGACAAAGTACGGTCTTGTTTACTCCCCCTTTACATCTTGTTTTTCTATAAAATAAAACAAAACAAGTGTACAAATAAAAAGGAGTATAAAAACAAAAAGCGTGTATTGTATATATACCAAAGGTTGAGCTTGCACATAACGAACAAGTTTTCAATTTATTTTTGATCATATATTAGTTCTCATTTAGTGTTTGATGTTTGCATGGGATTGTTGAGTATGGCCTCGAACTTTTTCATTGCACAATTAAAGGTCGAAAAAAAATAATTTTTATTTTTAATAAAAATCATATCAAACTTAATTATTTTAATTGGGGATTTTTGAATTTTATTCATCGTCTTCTTAGACAGTGTGCAATTAATTTTATAATTAATATGCACATATTTTTCAATTGTTTGAGATAGGCGTGGTAGAGAAGATTAAGCATACTTTTCTAAAAATCATAACTACATTGTAAATTTTTATTGAATTAGACTGCGCAGTTTCTGATAACACAACCTTCATCAGTAATCCTTTTGACAATACTGTAATTATTTGTTATGGTTTTTATTGTTTGATTGCATCTATATGAAATGTTTATTTATTAAATGCAATCTTGACTGTGGCTTGCTTTCTTTGCCACATGCACTTCGCACTACACTTTAGACAGGCGCTTTAACCACTTGATCTAAAGTAAGGTCGATTTTTGCTGTGGCTTAAAACCAGTTTCAATTACACGGGGTCGATTTTAGATTTAATTGTAATTGCAGAAGATAAATATATAAATAAATTTGTACATAATATGGTCGTAATTTAACTTCGAAAAGAGGACGATAATCGTCGATCGTAATACAGAATTCCTATCTAAGTTTGCTTTCTTACTTTTTGGTTAAAGTTCGGTAAAATGAGAATTAACAAAAAATACTCTCACATAAGACAAAAACGTAGAAAAGTTGTTTTTGGGCCAAAAAAGTGGTCAAAAGTACAAATGTTTGTAAATAAACAAATAAAAACCCAAACTTACACGAATAATGTCTGGACTTTCTCATTCAGTCAAAAAAAAAATAATATTACTTTCTCTTGCCCGCTCTCATTTTTCAAACTTTGGAGTACGCAAACGGTTTTTGGTAAAATTGGGATCCCAATGTTGACTCTGCGAACATATCTATTGAGCAATAATAAATCATGATAATTTTAACTGTTTAGAAATGTTTTAAATCAAAAATTAGTTTATTAAAAAAAATGTATTACTAAATATTTACTAGAAAAACAATAATATTTATATAAATATGTAAAGAAAAAAATATTTACAGTGGAATTCATAATGAAATTTTAGCAAGGTCGCCAACAATAGAGTAAAAGTTCTTGAAAATGGAGGCTGCTTAATTTTCACAATGAATTACCACTGTAATAAAGACTAACTTAATTGTTAAATAAGTATAAAATAAATTAAAAGGAAAAATAAAACAATTATTTCACGCTTCAATCTCCAATTTTCTAATCCCATGTTAGACTTTTAAACTGAAGTTTCCAAGGAAATTTTAAAGATATAACCTATTTACATTGCTATCATGAATCTAACAGATCTTGAGCATTTACACTAGGTATTTTGAAAGAATATGAATGTTTAAGAATATTATATTCGACAATCAGAAAAATAGTTCAAAGTTTTTGGATTTAAAAACGTTAATTCAGTCAGATGTTATAAATGAATTTGAAGAAAATAAAATTTGTAAAATAACTGACTAAATTCCAGATCAATTCCTGATGGCCGATTTTTAAAAGTAATTAATTTTATGTTCTAATAAATCGTCAAAGCAGCGAAACTTACATTTTTTTTTTTTTTTTTGATATTTTTGCAATAAAGATTTTTAAAAATTGTTGAATATAAACGAAGTGTATCTCAAATTTTAGGCAATTTTATTATCTATTGATAACTGATGTCAAATATGCGGTCACTTTTTTATTTTGCTTTGTATTACCAAATTTAGTTGGAAATTGAGTCTTTTTATTTATCATACAACATCTTCAAAAGTTTACCAATCATGGTGGTCTTTTATGGAGATGAATATGGATATTCTGCTTCATCGACATGCATATTACCAATATTTAAAACATACAACTAAAGTTCTGTTCAAGAGCAAAGAAAATTATATAATTTTATTTAAACATTTTTTTAACTTTTTTAACAAAAAAAAACCTGAGTAAAGTAGTACAAAATTTATTACAAACATTAGGTATTTTACAAAAAATAATGTCATGTTCTTATTAAAAATTCAAGAATTTAGAATGTTCTTAAATTATTTTTAATGATGGGCATTTATTTATTCAGAATATTGTCTTTTAACTAAAGAAAAATTCAGCAAATTTGGCAGGATAGTAAAGAGATGCTGTAGTGAACGCAAATAGTGAATACTTGAAATTTTATTTGATAAATATCAAGACAATAAACAAAAAGTATCAATAGAGAAGACGATTATCTTTAATTTATGATACATTGCATATGCATCTCACAACTTTTAAATATTGTATAACGAAAATATCAAGAAAATGTAAATTTTGCCGATTTTGAAGATTTATTAGGGATATAAAATAAATTACTTTTAAAAACCAGATATGAGGCATCGATCTGGAATTTAGTCAGCTATTTTATTAAGTTTTATTTTTTTCAAATTCATTTATGCAAATTTGCTCACAATAAGCCCAATTTTCTCCACTGTGCCTGCACCTCGTTTCTTTAAGTTTCGCAACAGAAAAAACATGTCAAATACAACCTTGCTCTGGTTAACATATGCATTCACGTTATTTCTCTTTCTAATAACGTATTTTACCACTTTAAAAATTACAAGATCTGAAAGATTTATCAAAAAAAATGTAGTCAACTTTATCACCTTTTATACTACGTTTCCACTGAACGTGTTATGAAATAAAACATGTTTTGTACATGCTTTCCCATACATTATTGTTCAGCAAAACACATGTTTTGCTCAAAACACATAAGTGGAAACATAGTATTAGCTCACCCTATAGACAACAGGGTGGCCATATATTTCTCGATTCGCAAACTTATCGATTTCGATACATACTGATCTACCTGATTACCAAATTTAATTTTGTGTTTGTAATCGAGCAAATTTACAAGATTATAGCCATTATTTTGTTTAAACAAGATTATTTCGGCAATGTAAATCGGTTTATATTTAAACGAGAAGTAGATTATGAAGAGCATGAAATCTAGTATGTATATTTTTAAAATTATATTTTTTGTCTTCTTCTACTGCTGACTGCAGATGACGACGATGCTACTGAAGACGAAGTAGGCGGCATATCATTATTTTCAAAATTTTCATCATTTTCCAATATAAGATGACGCTGTCTTCGGAGCCGCGTTTCCAAGGGCTTACGTATAGGAGCTGTTGTAAGAAGTCTAGATGATTTTTTAACATTAGCTACTTTGCTATTGGTGGAATTACCACTACCACTTGGTGAATCTGATAGAATGATAAGAGGAGCACTAAGTTGTTTAGCTAAAGCTGGGTTATGTCCTCGCTTTTTTGGTTTAGTTCCAGTTACATTTGATTTCTTTACAACATCAACTTCTAAATGTTTCATTTGTTGTACAAGATCAACATGTTCATTGGTTTCTAATTGATCTAAAGATGATGCCGAAGATGTCGCTGATGACGTTGGCAATCGCGTTGCCAACGGACTATCAGTTAGATCAATTTCAAGAAGTTGTTGAACTGGTGGCCTCTTAATTTTATTTTTCTTTTCGGCAATGGAAGTAGTTTTAGTAACTGTTTTTGATATTTTTGGTGTTTTACGTTGATCCTTTATGTCTATAGTTTTTGTTCTTTTTGTAGTTTTTACTTCTTCGTCACCCTCCGAGTTATTTTTACACTCATCTGAATCTATGATTTCTAAAATGGGACGTTCAAATTCATTAACACTATCATCTGAATCTAATATTTCTATAGAATCTTCACAAATATCAAATTTTAGTTTCTGCTTAGGTTTAATCGATTTTGTATCTAAACTAGAAGTGCTACCACTGCTACCACTGCTAATGCTGCTACTCTGAGTTTTTGGTTTTTTAGATGATGCAGCAGCAGATCCGCTAACAAATGTTTTCAATGATGATAATGTTTTGCCTTCTGTCATATTTGAAGTCACAGCTTTTTTTATAATTGTTTCTTTCAACTTATTTTTAGATTTTTCATGCAATTCACTATTACATTCCGGCTGTAGATTAAATTCCAGTACTCTTCTTATTTGGTTAAGATTTTCAAATGTTTTGGTGCTCTCCAATGCTTTTTTTGTTGACGATAATTGCGTTTCAAAATTAATATTATATACCACATCTATTTTAAATTGCAAACTATCACACATTTCTATTGCAAACTTGAGATATTTTAACGCTTTCTCATATTGCCGTTGAGATCTTAGAAAGTTTATATAATGTTGCATGGCCAAAAGTTGTATGTTTGTATAGTATTGCTTATTGAATGAATTTTGTCGGTTTTGTAACCATTTGCTGGTATTTTCGTAGAATATCTCCAATTGATCATATTCTTCGACTAGAAAATATAGGCGAGCATTTAAGCATCCCACAGTAAAGTAGGCCCATTCAATTATTTCATTTTGTGGCATTAATTTGGTATCAATTTTACAATTAAAATAACGATTTAATTCGTTATTTCTAGATGCGGGACTTAATTGTAATTTACCCTGTTATAAAAGAAATACAAAATAAATAAAAAATTAAAAAAATGTTTAGGCCACGTATTATAACATACACTCAAAACAAAAAAAAAGTTTCAAAGTATTTAACTAACTTTCAATTTTTTTTTGCTGACATCGCGTTTTTAGCTAAAATTTTAGTTAAACATATATTTAGTTAGAATATTGTTCTACCTCGAGTCCAAAAATCTAATTTGATATTGTCATATTAGATTTTATTTGTTGCTTTTCAAAAAGTTTGATCATTTTCCTGAAAGTCCGAAATAACAATTTTTGTATTTTTAATAATATAAAAATTAAAACATTTTTAAACAATTAGCATACCAGGGCTCTTCGCAGCAAACACAGTCTGTTGGAATATACAAATTGTAATACAGCAAACACACATACATGTACTGACATACAAGGTATATTGACATGCCAAATTGTTGTTATTCAAATAGTTTGATTTTATAATTAAGGATAACAGATCAGTCAGTTTATACACTAAGGCATACAAAAAGATTCTCATACAGTTGATATTGTCTGTTGTATATAGTAATGTCTCGGTTTGAGTTAAGCCAATTATATTTTTGTATTGCAGACAACTGAAGATTTTGGTGATGCCAATGAAACAATTGCACTGTCCATAATGAATATGATCAAGCTTTTTAAAAAGCAATAAATAAAATCTAATATGACAATGTCAAATTAGATTTTTGGACTTGAGGTAGAACAATATTACCCATTTTATATCGTTACATAATTAAAAAAATAATATAAATAATTAAAAAATTTGTTCGTATGTTATGTTCGTAGCGTTACCCTATTAATACCGTTAACGAAAAAACTGAAACCGTTATCTTTAAAATATCGTTACAAAAATAACTCAAATACCGTTACCGCTAAAATATCGATACGGAATTAACTTAAATACCATTATCGGTAAAAACCCGTTTCCGAAATAACTCAAATATCGTTACCCCTAAAATACCGTTGTCGAAATAAAAGAAAATAACGTTACCCTTACCGATACCCGAGTCGAATCGGTTACCATCCATGTATTCTGTAGGTATAACAAAATTTAATGGGTAAAATTATTTCGAGTCCAGCACCAACAAATTATAAATAAACTTTGGAATATCTCTTTTTCTAAAACCTATTTCGTGGTTTTTCCAATATTGGAAATTTGGTTTATGATGTCGCCAACAGAAGGTTCACCACTGCCGCCCTAGATATGGTCTTTATTTACGAGCCAACGTGAGTTTGTATTGGCGGACTTTGTAGCGATTTTCGCAAAGGTGACTTTCTTATCTGAGCAACAAGAGGTAATACTGGCGTATGCGTATTTACCTGGCGACACTAACATGGTACCAATAGCAGAGGTCTCGCTTTTTATGAATAATACCGAATGTGGAACACATGTTGGATCCCCTGTTGTGACGCCAACGCGCACCACCCAACATGAGGAAGTGGTAAGTAGTACTTCCTCGAATTTATATGCATTAACAAAATTAATATTTTTTTTTTTTTTTTGAAAAGAGAAGCAACACTCAGGAAATTCTTCCTATTAATTAATGTGTTGCTTTCTTTGGAAAGGGGATAGTTTAGAGATGAAAGGTGGTGAAAGATGAAGGGCTTCGAACTTGGCAACACTGTAATTGCGCGAGATGATAAGTCTTAAAACAGTTGTTGCTCGCAACCTGATGTAAAATTGGCGAATTTATTGAAGCTTTTTGTTACATAGCCCTGATACATTATTTGACTTCGGTGGGGTTAACTGCTATGGGAACATCGAAGGTTAGCGCTGCGATACATATAAGTGATAGAAAACTCATACATATTATTTATCTAAATTGATGTTGTCGTCATCGGGAATCGAACCCGGAACCATCTGCGTAAGAGTCCAACGCGCTAACCGTTACACCACAACGCCCTGTAAGAATACTATTACATTAGAGGTTTTAGATCTCACTCTTACTAGTTCCGAAATTTCTTTTGCCATCTCTAATTATCATGTCTCCAATGAACATTTATAAGTGTAAGAAGTGAAGTGTTCTTTTGTCCGGATAACCGTAACTGTACGAACTTTTCGTTATAATTTGGAAAGCGATACGAATTTTCCCAATGGGCTTATTTAGATAGATTGTGGCATCTAAGATACAATCGAATCTAACTTTATCTTACGTTGCGAGACCTGGAAAACTTTGAGATACGTTCGGTGGTGGAATGATGGTCTGGAAAAGCTCAAAAGGGAAACAGGAGACTATTTAATAGGGCCGCATCTTCCCAAAGCGGTCAGACTAACGGTATATGTACTCTCAAGACAAGGGACGGTTCCTGCACTGAGTTTTTCGATGAAATCTGTTAGCTCTTGCTAGACAAGCACTTCCCCAGTTGCTTTACTAACCTTTTGGGAATCAATGAATGTACGTCTGTAAAATAGGTAATAAATGAATTTTTGTTTTTTAAATCATAGGGTCCGGATGGGATCTTTCCGTGTCTGTTACAGAGGGAATGGATGTTATTGTCCCACAACTGGTTGTCCCACACCTTGAAGGTAGTTTAGGACGGTCTTAGTATTAAAGGTGGGGAGAAAAGTACAAATAACTTTCTAAATCGTTTAAGCCAATTGGACTCATGTTTATTCTTAAGATAATAGAGAAAGTCTTGGATATATTAGGGACACTTGCCCAAGGTGCAAACCGAAACATGAGCTTCAGTTCGCGTATTAAGGAGGTATGCTTAACAATCATGTTGACAAGACGATAGAACTGACACTAGAGGGAAAGAACATTGCCCTAACTATGTGAATTTATTGACAATGCGATAAGGGTATTCATAGAGAGAAAGGACACATGAATGCGACCAGCAGGTGTCATCAATGCGGTGTTTGTCGCCATTATTATGGACATTAGGCATCGATAAACTGCCCAAATGTATAACTGACTTGGGCTACAAGAACTATTAATACGTCGATGATCTTGCCATTTCCGTCGTCGGCAGAGATGAACGTATGCAGAAGGCGCTAACTTTAGTCTTCGTGGTGCCATCGAAGACAATCCTGGTACCATTTACAAAAGGGCGAACACTGAACCTGTCTATGCCTGCTGTATCTTTTTTAGTGTTGCCAATCGGCGTTATATCAAAACACCAAATTGTACACAATTAGTAGTACGAATACAAAGTTTTTTATAAATAGAAACCAGAATAAATTTCAATTACTTTGTACGTATCGTTGATTATTTTTAATTATCAGTATCAGTTGATTACTTTTAATTATTGATAGTATACAAAACTGATTAGTTGGAAAGTAAATTTGACCTAAGAAATTCTTTTGAAAATAGATTTCAAAACTCACGTTACCTCACTTTACTTTTAGACTAATATGGACTTAACTGTTAATCAAGTTTGGTTTATTCGATTATTTTAGTGCTCGATTAAGCAATGAATGCTCGATTAAGACTTATTTTCATAATGTCCCGTTAGCTACTAACTGGGACTTTAACTAACACATTGGTTGCTGTTTCCCATATAAATGTTCAATTGAACTGTTAAGTTTTAACTGGACATTCAGTAATTGGGCCTAAGCAGTACTACACAGGATACTGCGATGTCCGGTAACACCAGCACAAAGGGGATTAATACCACACAGATGCTTGTACGTTTTGTGAGCTGATATCTGAGATATCGGAGCATGTTCTCTTCGAATATCTGAGGCTTTGTAATATTATTCTTGGTGGCTGCCCCATTTAGTCTTCCGACGTTTTTAATATTTTGCATAACAGGATAGTTGTTGGCTTAATTGGTAACTTGAATCTTTAGGCAAGCTCTATGCAGCACAAAATACCTATGCTGGTTGCATTGCATATAAATGTTTAATGTTAAACGCATATAATATTCCAAAAAAATACAGTATAGGTAACTTGTTTTGTTTCTATTGTTTTTCAGATCTGGACAATTAAGCAAATTTTACTTGTAATATAGTGAAGAACGAACTAATAATTGATTACTTTGTTAAATACTTTGTAAAGGGTGTTTTTTATACAGGTATATAACTTTAAGTTTGCAACACTTTTTTAACTGGCGGCCATTTTGGCAGCTGTCAAGTGATTTATGTTTAGTTTGGTTTGGCATTACAACATGAATAGACTGGCGCCTGAACACGCTTCCAAATTGCATAAATTTATTTTGAAAATCATGGTTCTGTTCGAAATACGAATCGCGCACGAATATTGCGTTACAGTCAATGGTGACCGCTATAGAGCCATGATTACTGACTTTTTCGTTCATCAATTGAACAACCATGATGTGCAGGTGTTGTGGTTTCAACAAGACGACACAACATGTCACACAGCTCGTGCCACAATTGATTTATTGAAGGAAACGTTTGGTAACCGCAAAGTTTCACGTTTCGGACCGACCCGTGAATTGGCCTCCAAGATCGTGCGATTTAACGCCGCGGGACTATTTTCTGTGGGGATATGTGAAGTCGCTAGTCATTCGCCGCGTTATTGCCAATATACGGCCACAAATGTTGGAAAAAGTCATCGAAAATTGGACCTCCAGTTTAGACTACGTCCGAGCCAGCCGTGGCGGTCATATGCCAGAAGATTGTCTTTCGAATAAAGTAAATTCCATGTCAATTTAAAAATTCATCTTCGTTTTATTCCATTTCAAAGTGCTATACCTCTATAAAAAACACCCTTTATAAATCAGTTGTAAGCGAAAATGCGTTTTAATTCTGTGCCATAGAATCGAGAGTATTAAAATACTAATAAAGTTCTCAAAAACAGATGATAACAATTGCAAAATAACATTTATACCCAAACTTACCGTTTTTATAGGTGATAATTGTACCAGGACCAATTTACGCATTGTTTCCATATTATTGTTATTACAATTCAACGGTAATAATTCTTTAGAGGGTGTTTGTAAAACAATATTTGAATGAATATCAATCTTTGCTTTATCACATTTGTTTGTTAATTCTTTTAAGCTTTTAGCACACATCACATATTGGATAAATTTTAGTTTTGTCTAAAAGAAAAAATAGATTAATAGATTAAAAAAGTAAAATATTAAACATTTTTTAGATTTTTTATAAGCCTTTATTAAATCTGTTTTTTTAGCAACTTTGTAAGTTATTTAATCAGGCATGTGCCAGGCTTCAACATCGTTTTGAAGTGAAATTTAAAACGTAAAGTGAAATTTAAAACGCTTCTCCAGAAATAAATAAATAAATAAATGCAATTTTTGCATATTTTATCTAAGCATAATAAATGAAAATAGCTATTAATAAGTTATGAATGCTGTTTTTAGTAAAATGACTTAAAAAACATCTGTTAGTAGTAGGGTTGTCGGGTGGATCGTTGCCAAGTAATTATTAGTTGAAATAATAAAGTTTATTTGCAAAAATTATGCTAAAACTAGTATAATTTTACCAAGTTTTTTCTTGTGTGTCCAGTAGGGTGGGTCGAAAAAAAGTGGAGTCAGTCACCCCCTAGCACTAGAGATAAGTTAAAGACGATTCTAGAAATATACTTTTTTTAACCACGCCCCTACATACCGCCCTTTTTGTTTTTTGTTGCACTGCGTCGCCATTTGAAGTCCGATTGTACTACAATGGAAAAAAATAGAATCCATTCGACTTCCATTCTAAAATTTACAGGGAATATTAAGGTTATATTGAGCTTTAAGAAAATATTTTTTTCAGATTTTTCGACTTGTTCGAAGATGGTGGAAAACAAAAATAAAGTAAAAAACCATATTTTAAAAATAAAAAAAAATAAAAATAATTTCTAAAAAGAAGGTTCAAAACCTTTAAAATAAGGTATTAAACTTTAAAATCCATTCACTAGTTTTAGAAAAACATAAGTTTAAAAGTTGTCATGTCGGAAGATTTTTCACGATTTTGTCGATTCTCAAATGCACATAACTTTTTGAAAAAAGTGTTTAGTTTTTTTCTGGAAACACGTGTAAAATATCTTTTAATGAAGAATACGTACTAAAATTTTGAAATACATCGGAGACATCAAAGTCAATTTTTAGCAAAAATCGTACGGTCTGACATGGAATGACCCATGTGGACCGACCCACCCTAGTGTCCAGTGTCCAGCTAAATTAAAAATCAAAACAAGAATGATATAAAAAAAAAAAACTTAAAAATAAAAACAATATTAATTGCATTTATAGTGTTTTCCAATAAAATTAAATAAAGAATACTTAAATTTGTTTTTATTTAATAAATAATTGGAAAAAGTAGGAAATATATGCTGATTACCATTGATTTATTATCATTTCCATTTAACAATTTGTCTGCCAAATTATTGTAATTTAACTAACTTTTTTAAATAAAAATTAGGTCACCTAAATTTAGCAGAACGTTATTCAGGTACTATTTTCTAAAGTTCACATACAGCACTATTGAATTGTTTTTTTGAGTCTTTTATTTTTTCGAATTCTGAAAATTATTGGGTTTGGAAGGGGATTCTGGATGTTACACACATCACAGGTAATTCTCGGGTACTGCTTAAAAAGTAGAGAATGTCCGATAAGAAGTCTTTTTCGGATTATAAGAATTTATGAATCCCAGGAGAACCGTTTGGCCTCAGTAGAATAAGATTTTTTTTGGGGAAGCTATGTACAGGGCCAAGGGTCGATGGGCCTATTGAAAGTCTCGAAGACTCGGTGATAGGTGTTCTACAGAGGGTCAGATATTTGGCATTCAAAGTTTCTTGCCTTCAAACTAGGTCAAGAAAAAGTTTTTCTCCTTGGTAGAGCTCTGAACCTTCGGAGCTGCGGAAAGCTTTGGCGAAATGGAACTCATTTAATATATTTTGTGAATCAATAGACAACACTCGTGACTCTGCCAGGCTTAGTAAGGTGTTGGCAAAGAATAACTCGCTGCTGATGTGAAGAACGATCCCTGAAGTGAAGAGCGATGTATCATTGAAGATCCTACTTAATACATCTTCCATTCTCGTTGGTCAAAGTGGAGAAGAACTGTATTGGCTTAATTGTCTGTCCCCAATTTCTCTGGTATGGGGCCCCGGTCACAGGCACTTTTACGGTAATTAGCGGGCATACGAGTTGGCAAAGGCAGGTTCTGAATTAAATGTTGTTTTGGCACTACCATCGTCGAGCAAGGGAGTGGATTGACAACTTATTAGACTTACATGGCCCGACTACGATCTGGGGCATACTAACTAGTAGGTGGTACGTCTCGAGACTGACGGCTGCGACGACCGGTTACTGGCTGATGGGTAAACACGGTAACAAACTTGGGATAATACGCGATGTACTTTGTCGCAGCTGTGGCATGCCGGGCGATGAGACGACTGATCATATCCTTTGTAATTGCCCGACGCTACATGGCATCCGGCAACTGGATCTTATCCGCTATATTAACCTTTTAGGTTGGGCCTAGTTCCCCGGATATCAGCCCCTTACGGTTGGACTGTTATTTTAAAAGAGGGTCGTTTTGTACTGTACTTGTTACTTTTGAGAGCGTGAGCTGCCACTTAAACCAACCAAAATCAACCATCAATTCCACTTTGATAATTGAAAATGAAATAAAAACAATTTGTTTTGCGTTTATCTGGAGAAGTTTTAAACGTTTTTAACTACCACTATAAAGCCTTTAGCATTGTCGTTACTTATCAAATCTTTTCGTTTTTAACAAAAAATTATCTTTAGAACATTTTAGGAAAAAGTGTACGAAATCAAATCAAGTCCTGTGGCATGACTGAAATTTAATTTTAAATTTTCAAATACTTAGCTTCAGTTTTATTTTTATTTAATAGAAAACACCTTATAAGTTTCTTAAAAAACCAGGAATCATAAAGGTTATGCCAGCAGTGCTAACTACTTTTTTGAATTTATTGCTGGGATCTAAGATCAAAAAAAAAGAAAGTTTCACAACTCACCTGTGCTTTATCAACATATTCCATTTGTAAATTTACCCACATCCACCTACTCATTACATGTACAAGACGTAATGCCAAACCATAATGCAGTGAGATCTTAATGGTTAAATGTAATAATGATATAATAAAATTATCACATAAACGATTTGCAGTACATTCTGAATATTCCAGCACTAAATTAACAGCAAAAATGGCAAATATCAGTGCATCAGTTGATCTCTCATTACCATATTTAAAGTAATGGAAACGCTCTAATGTCTCTTCCATTTCAAACAGCAAACATCGTTCTCGAATTGTTTTTTCAGCGGTGTTGCTGTTGTTGTTTTCGAAATTTTTCCATATTAAACGAAATTTAACAGCATCTAATGTGGCCAGAACTATATCATAAGCACCTTGACGTTCAGGCGATTCAAAATGGTTTTGTTCTACATATTGCAATAGGGTTTTAGCAAGGGTATAACGATTAGAACGGGCATAGTAGTAAGCGATTTGTACAACAGCTAGTAGGATAATATTTAGCTTGGTCCAATCAATAGTAGATACATTTTCTAATGCTACTGTTATTGCATTAAAATTCAATTCTATTTCATTGTCGATATTTAAGGCAGTTTCTTCTGTGCTATTCGTTTCATAGTATTCTGAATATTCACAAAAAAATGCTAAACATTTTAAGGCATACTTATCATTTTGTAATAGACGTGAAAATTTATAGAGTAATAGATATAGTTGTGAACAATATTCCAGATAACCAGACAATTGTAGATAATCTGCTAAGGAGGCTAAATCTTCCAATATGCATTCCCAATCGACTATGGCTTCATCCATGGATATTGCTTCACTATCAAACTGAAATGATTAAAAAAAATTAATAATTAAATAATTTCTTTTTTGGGTTTTTAACTGTTGAGGATATACTGTGAGCGTCAAAAGAAAGTGTACAAGTTATTTTCTTTATTTCAGTGTTTCAAAATAATATTTTATTTCACATGTTTTGTTTTTTTTTTAATGAAATTTTCTTAATTATTGATTAAAAAAAATACTAACAAAAAACTTAAAATTAAAAAAAAATATTTAACAAAAAATAAAAACACTTCAGGAAAGGAACTTGATTTAGTATTTAGTTTGCTTTCCTTTTGCTTTTATAACAGCTTGGAGTCTTCTGGGCATCGAATTCACTATGTTTTCAGTTACCTGCGGAGAAATTTTTTGCCATTCCTCCATCAACACTGATTTGAGGGATTTCTTGCAAGTAATTGTTCTCTTCCTTATCTGCTGGTCAATATGCTCCCACAAATGTTTGAGGGGGTTGAGATCCGGTGACTGGGGGGATCATTAAGTTGTTTTGGTGTGCGATAAAGCAGCCATTCATTTACAATTGTTGCCGTGTGCTTGGGATCATTATCTTGTTGGAAGACCCAAGACTCGATCCAAGCCCAACTTTTCGACGCTGGGAAGCAAATTATCTTTTAAAATATTAAGGTAATATATTTTATTCATGTTGCTTTCAATAAAAACCATTTTCCCCACTCCACTGGCAGCCATACATCCAAACACCATCACCGAACCCCCTCCATGCTTTACAGTAGATACTAAATTTTGTTTGGAAAATTCAGCATTTTTGGTCCTCCAAATTTTAACAGGTCTTTTCTTACCAAAAATTTCAAATTTGCTTTCATCACTAAAAAGTACATTGTTCCAGAAAGTAATCTCTTTATTTTGGTACTTCTGTGTAAAATCCAGACTCCGCTTTTAATTGATGTTCGATATAAACGGCTTTTTCCTTGGAGCTCGTCCTTGTAATCCATTAGCATGTAGTACTCGACGAATTGTACTGGCACTTACGTTGACACCTGTTGCTTCTGAAATGTTTTCAGACATTTTTTTTTACAGAACTTTCAGTTGTATTTTTTTTTACATTTCGTACAATGGATCGTATTTCAGTCTAAGTCTTTTTGGTCTACCAGATTTGGGGCGATTTTCTCTTTTTTTTTTGAACTTTTTGTACCTATCAATAATTTTTTTACCGTGTTGTGGCTTCTGTTATTAATTAGATCAATTTCGCGCAATGTTTGTCCTTCTTTATGTAATTCTAGTACAAGATCACGAGTATCCTTGGAGGTTTGTCTGACCATTTTGAATAAATTGTGTAATTAATTAGTTAGAAGTGAAAAATTATTATTCAAAAAATAAAGTGTGACGATCGCGACCAAAGCAAAAAGATCAATAATTATGTTAAAACGTTGAACAAAAGCAAATGTAAAAAATAACTGTATTAATTTTTAGTAAAAAACCCTAAAACAACTGAAAGGAAAAATTGGAGTACGCCGTTAGTTGCCGAAGAGATAAATTATCTCGTCACTCGCATTAATTATTAATGGAGAATAACGGTTAATTCTATTCTTTTTTGCAATACTATAAAGCGTGTCTCAGCATGCCGTTAGACTGTTGAGTCTAGCTATATGCAAACCGTTCGGATTCCTTTGGAGACATCGTTTACTCCTCCATTGCAAAGGCAATGGTTGTTTTGTGCACGTGTTGGTCTGATGGAATTCGTTCTTTTTCTGGCGAATTGGGGCCTCATCTCGCTGAGCCTCCATTGCGAAGGCAATGGTTGTGTATGTGTTGCTGATGTTCCTGTTCCTCTGATTTTAATCATCTTATATATATCATGCGTTTCGGGTTAAACGCTTTCTATAACTTGGCAATTTGTGTATTGATTATACCGCCATTACATTTAATAACTCAAAAAAAAAAATTAAAAATTGTACACTTTCTATTGAGGCGATAAATTTGAAGTGTTTTTAGTTTTTATGACATATTGTATTTTTTTTTTAATATTAAATTTTTTGTTAATATTTTAATAATGATAAAAATATTATTTAAAAAAACAAAAGGAACAAGTCTAGTTTAGGGGCCTCGCTCAGATTTTTTTTTTTTTTTTACCCTGAATAGTACTTTTTGAGCTGATTTCAACAAAAAAAAAATTTTTTGTCGGCGACGCCCCCTTGCGTCAGAAATGGGCATTAAAGTTGGAATAGTTTTTAACGATTATCTCAAAAAGTACAACTTCGATCACGACAATATGGGTGTCATATGAAAGCTCTTTAAAATATCTTTCTAATGAGGTACAATATGTCCTCATAAATTAACCCATTACAGCCCAGTTTTAAGTTTTTCATTTTTTATTCTAGTTTTTTTGTATAACATATCTGTTTATTCAAAAAAACGTCTATATATGTAAATAAAAAATTTATAGAAAATTATAGCCCATTTTACAAGCTTTCATTTAAGGTATAATGTGTTACTATATCTCTTATAATAAAAAAGTTATTAATGGTTAAAGTTGGGGAACAAATGTAGTTTACGGGCCTCGCTCAGAAAAAAACCGAAATTAAAGTTAAAATTATAATTTATATATAATCTATAATTTATATATACATATGCCGAGCAAAGTTTTTCTGTGTAACCGGCCTTCGGCCGGGCTTAGGGGTTTTTTTTACTCCCATCAGTCGAATTCTCGGCTTCGCTGAGGCTTCGCCCCGGGCTGCAGAAATTTCGGCGTATTTACAAAAGTCTATTTGTTTCTAAAAATTGCAATTTAACAAAGTTATTAATTTATATATACATATGCCGAGCAAAGTTTTTCTGTGTAACCGGCCTTCGGCCGGGCTTAGGGGTTTTTTTACTCCCATCAGTCCAATTCTCGGCTTCGCTGAGGCTTCGCCCCGGGCTGCAGAAATTTCGGCGTGTTTACAAAAGTGTATTTGTTTCTAAAATTAGCAATTTAACAAAGTTATTAATTTACATATACATATAAGAACAAAAGTACAAAAATGAAGAAAATTAAATAACGATATAAATGTTAATATCTACGGTGTTAAAAGGGTTAAAGTGAAATATTATATATCAAATTAAAGCTTGAAATCTTAGCTACAAATAAATATTATTTGTATCGTACCTTTCGTCATTTTTATTTAAATATTATTTGTATCGTACCTTTATAATAGTCAAATTTTGAGAAAATACGAGGTTTGTCTAAAAAATTCGGTTAAAAAACAGACTTTTTTAATTTGACGCTTAACGGGTTAATGGAATTAGAAGTATTATATATCAAATGAAAGGTGCTTTAATAAGCTTTCAAATGATATGTATATTGTTTTGATCCGATCAGAAATGGTGAAGATGCAAAGATTCAAAATTCAAACTTTGGAAGTCCATAGCTCGGGAACCGAGAGTCGCCGACAAAAAAAAATGTATTTTTGAGCTCAGCATTAAAAGTTCTACTAATGGTGAAAATTTGAAATAAATCCGAGCGAGGCCCCTAAACTAGACTTAAGCCAAACAAAACATGTGGAAGAAAATGTTATTTAAAAATATTGAAATTAAGCTGTAAACATAAAAAACTAACGTGTACACTTTCTTTTGACGATCACAGTAGATATTAGGGCGTTTCTCCAAATCCAATTTTTTAGTATTTCCAACTCTTAAAGCGGAATGTGCTTTTGGCCTAAGATTTTTTCAAATTTTTTGAAAATTTTTGAAAGGGTGTATGGATGGAGTCGCTGAAATAGATTTTTTGCAAAAACTTAAGTTATGAAAAAAATTTATTTTTTCTCGTGCGCTTTCTTTTTGTAAACAAACGTTTTAAAAGATTAGGTTAAAATCAATAAATATTTAAGTTTTAAGTTTGCATTATTTCAAGCTATTGATTTTGATATTATTATTATTAAGACATGTTTTTATTTGATTGATTAAATTTCAAACTTAGGACTAATCTCAGGAAGTTAACTTTCACTTAACCATTGGTAACAACTAACCAGTACTAACTATTTATACCAAGAATAATTTAACCAAAATAACTTATCAATATTTTAACTCTGGGTACACAAAATTAGTATGAATTGTCAAAATAAAAAACAAAATGAAAACCAAAAATACGTAACACAAAAAAAATTCAAAACGAGAAAATTAGATGTTTCTGGTCATAAAAAAAATAATACACATTGTGGCCTGGGTTCTATATTCCACTACGAAGTGAAAGTGGATTCGTTTTTAATTCCACATTTTCAATTCCGCTGTGTTCTGAAAAACGAGTGAATCGTTTTTTTTCACGATTTCATTTTCATTTTGTTCTTAGCAACAACATAAAAAAATGCGGGAAAAAACCAAATTATCACTTTAAAGTGAATGAAATTGCAATAAAGAAAAGTGCATTTTTTAACAAAAATAAAAATTAAAAAAAAATACTTATTTTTAAAATAATATAAAATGAGTTTCGCAATTGTGATTTCCTGGTATTTAATTAAAAAAGAAAAACAAAGAACGGAAAATCTAAATAGAAAAAGGCTTCGTGACTGTTCAAATCCTTTGGAACTACCAGAAAAATCGTAAGACAATAATTAAAACTGAGTCGCAAGTGTTTAAAATTAATAAAAAAAATAGTTTTATTGCGTATTTTAGATTAAATAAGTATGCATTTATGATGGTTTTAGAAGAATTATCACCAATGGCTAAAAAGACAAACATTCCAATTATTTTGCAATTGGGCACATCACTACGCTACTTCGGACAAGGAATTTACCAACAAATGATCGCAAAAGACTTCAATCTAGCAGTGGAAAGAAGTACAGCGTCAAAAATTTTAACAAATATGTGTAATGTTTTGAAAACTGTCATATGCCCAAAATCAATTAGATTTCAAAGAAGTCGCGAAGAAATTGAGAAATCAAAAAGAGAAATCAAAAAGAGAAATCAAAAAGGGAAATCATCGGTTGCGGTTCCTCATTTTCTATATTTTCAGTACCTTCGTCATTTTTATTTAATTTTTGTAAAATCACGTTTACTACATTGTCGGAACTGGTGCCATCTAAGTTTGACAATTCAGTAGATGAATTTGTGGTTGTTTACCCTTTGCTAGTCGTCCCGAATGATTTAGCAGCTGGAACACCTTCGACTGCTGTATAAAGGCCAGAAAGTTTGGCAACTGAATCTTCTTTGGACGATATGTGTTGGATATTATTGGGTCCTCCACCTGTTGCCGTTACCTCTGCTCTATTTTCTGGAGGTCCTAAGCTGTTTAATGTACTTGCGAAGTCCTTCCACGACTGGTCTTCAACTGTTTTGTCGCCCCTCTAAAAACCTTTGGCCAAACCAGATTTTTTTCCATGAATGCTAAAAATGGGGCCTCTTGTTCCGGATTCATGTGTTTTCCCGTAAAAAATACAACACTTTTTCAGTTAAATAAACGTATATTAACAACATATCACATTTACTTACATTGTTTGATTTTTTTTTACGTTTAATATTCAAAATAATTTTATTTTCTAAAAAGTTTGGTTTTTCACTCAGTTAGCTAATACCGTTTTACAATTACTTTTTTTGTAGTGAAATTGTTTTATAGAACACATCAAATCACTTTAATTCCACTAGAAACAAAATGAAAATGAAATTTTTCTTTTCAAATCACTTATGTGGAATTGGGAACACAAATTGAGCGGAAGTTTCACTTCCACTTCATTTCCGGAATGTAGAACCCATGCGACAGTTTTTTTCAAGATTCGCCGTCGCTAAATGCTAAAAAATTATTGTGTCTTTTTGCATACTACCCTAGGTGATTTAAATAAATCCATTTGGTAAGTCCATATAATAAAAATGTATTATTTCAATAATTTGCTAGTGTTTTGTGCATAGTCAGCAAACCGCGGAAATATTCGCGTATAAAATAAGAAATCAAAAAATTATACATATGGCAATTTTGAGGAAGTGTATTAAATTTTGTATTATAAATTTATGTGATCATAGTGTGAAGTAAAATAATCGCCGTGCGGGTCGTCAATATGAAATGTGTCAAGCTAAAAAGTACCGACGACTATTGTGTACCGTGTACCCCGTATTTAAAACAGTGAAGGGCATGCTCTCAATTTCCAACCCCCCGGGGTTAGACTAGAAAATAAATGCTGCTTGCGCGACGTCGGCACACGTACACTATAACATCTTCGTGTGTCTAACGATTATGAACGTTCGGCTGTTGCTTTGTTCTCAATGTGTTAAAAAAAACTCAGTCAATTGTTGTTAAAGTCTTGTTGTTGAGGCAAGATCACGACAACGCAACATAAAAAAATATAAAACATTTAACTTCGTTTTTTGCTGCTACACACACAATCGTAAATGTAATAGTATGTGTTATGCCCTTCATTGATTAAAAACAACGCTGTACGCTATATTGAGCAAGATTTTTGAGTAGTGAAAACCCGGCATTTTAAAAGACGCGAATTCTAAATGTTTCCATGGACATTAACAAAATGTTGTACTTTAAATAAATTAATAAATTTTTTGTTTTTAAAATATTCGTTGAATCACTTGACAGTTCTCATAAGTGGGATCTAAATTCTTAGAAGACGCTATTGAAAACTTCCGTAAACTTACTGTAAAGCAACTACAAGCAAAATGCAGAGAAATTAGCATTTCATGTACAGGTAAAAAAGATCAAGTGATTGAACGAATCAAAGAACACAACGCTAAGGAGACACGTAATGTCACGAAATTTACCAGAACGAGTTGTGCAATTGGAAGAGCTTTTAGAAAATTTGCGAACACTGGCAGATCGTTATATACCACCGCATTTCGACTCAACTATTGCATCATCACCAATACAAAAGTTTACGACAGCTCAAGATTCACCACCAAACCCAAACAGTGCTTCGGTTTTACGACAGCATCATCCATTTCACGAGTACATTTCGATCCAACTACGTCATCATAAGCATGTGTAGAACAGCAGAACATGATAGCTTCGACTGTTACAGCACCAAATCCCGTTAGTAGCCATCAATACGTAAATCATGGTGGTCACTATAAAACTACGCCTTCAGACCCGTACCATGTTGCAAAGAAAACGGTAACCACGAATAACGTTCCGTTCTACAACAACGTACCACCTGTATCGATAAAAAAAAATACGTTCAAAATATGCCGTCAAATTTTGAATTCATATAACAGGTAACGCCGATATCATCTTATGTTATACCACAAAGCAGCTACGTTCAACAAATGCTACAACCAACGATTGATGTCCAACAAACTGAACAACAAAACTATAATCAACATCCATTTGTATAGTCTAGTGGTGCAAACGTAATGCCACCACCGTTTTCTTTAATACAACCTAACTTTTAACCAAACATAAACGTAGGTAACCCCTACGGTCATGTTAAGGAAACAATTACGTTATTGCAGGAATTTGATCTATCGCTTGATGAATCTCTTAATTCTTTACAATTCGTAAAACGTGTTGAGATTTTGAAATCTGCCTATTATTGTGATGATCAGTATGTAATATTTGCCGTACAGCAGAAAATGAAAGGCCCCGCCCAAATTTTGAGTCGATTCATTGCAGGAAGTATTTTTGTCTTGGTCTCAATTTACTAATAAATGTTTTTCAGATGTTCCGTATACGGAAAATGCTGCTGAAATACATATCAAAAAGTGCGAACACACGCGAATCCTTGAGTATTATTACAAAATGTATGCCTTTGGTAAAAAGGGTGTCCTAACTGAATTGGCTATTGCCAGACATATTATTAATGGTATCAACGACCCGGATTTGAAAAGAAACATCAACGTCTTAAAGATATCAATAGCTACTGCAACTACAACGAAATAAGAACACCAACAACTGTAGGCTGCAGTTTTTGGTGTTCTTAAACCAAAGAGGAACGTCTATGAAAATACCCCAACCGAAAACATCACGGCAAACACGGGAGCCACGTAGAAAGATAGTAAGACACAGTTGAGAAACATTAAGTGTTACTATTGCTCCAACTATGGCCATTATTCAGCTTGCTTTGTTCAGAAGTGTTCTGAACCCTAGAAAACAGATCGCTGTGCCAATTGTAATCGTACATCACTCAAAACAATTGATTGCAGATCAAAACAAAACCAAACTGCAAATGTAAATAAAATTGTCCATAACCGCCTGAAGCCGACGAAGAAACTTTTTAAGGCCGTCAATATAAACAATATTGAAACTGAAGCGTTGATTGACGATTTCTGATTAATAAAAATATCGTTTGTAACGACAATCGGTAATATTGTAAAATACAATCTAGATTTGGGTGGTTTTGCTGGATGTGAATATACCGATACTGGAAAAGTGGTCGTAAATTTCCAAATTGATTTCGCAAGTTGAAGAATTTGTTGTTGACGATTATTTATTGGTAAGAGATTTACTTATTGGTAACGTAGTATGCCAATAAGGTAAACGTACCATTATAGAAGGAGACAAATGTTGGGTTCAAAATATAAATGCAATTGATTCAAAGAAATCATTAACGCCCGATGAAGGTAAACAAATTCAGACAGTTCTTACTAATCGAAAATCATGTTTTGCTGAAAATATAAACGAGTTGGGAAAATGTTAATGTTAAAATGTAATTGATGAACAGTTTGCTCAATTATCTGGAAACCGTTATTTCAGAACCCTAGATTTACGCATGGACTATCTCCAAATTGAAATTGAAGAACAATCGAAAAAGTTAACTGCGTTCGTTACATCAGAATGTCATTTTGAATACAACCGCATGCCTTTTGGACTCGTAATTGCTCCGGCGGTATTCCAAGCCGTAATGAATCAAATTATTAGATTAATGGAACCTGGTGAGGTATTAGCGTATCTGGATGACGCCGTAATTCCTAGTAAATCTGTTGAAGAGGATATTGAGCGTCTGGATAGATTTTTAAATACCCTAGAGGACAGTGGACTTACGACGCACTTAGACAAGTGCAATTTCCCTGCAGAAGAAATATCTTATTTGGGTCACACAAAATACTAATGAACATTACTGAGGTCCGCCGATTTTTGGGCCTGACGGAATTTTTCCGAAAATTTGTGGAAAATAACTCCATAACCACTTACGATGTTATTGAGAATGAGTGAGGAGAATAAATTTCTATGGGGTGAGCCACAAAAGCGGCTTGTTGTGCGCTCTAAACAATCGGTCCTATGTCACATTCCTACCCCAGGAACTCCGCCGCACTGACGAAACTCCTCAACTTCTTCCATCCTATGCCCCAAAGATCCCCCAATGTGGATATTTGGTCACTGGATAGTATTTCGACCCGGATCCCGGCAAATGCCGGCCATTCACAGAGATAGTGTTCCAAGGTCTCCTCGTCCTCCCCACAGGCCTTACACACTCTCGAGTCCGCCCTACCAATACGGTGGAGATGGGCCCTTAGTGTCGAGTGTCCCGTGAGGATTTCCATCAAAAGACTCAGTTTCTTCCTACTGAGATTCAGAAATTTTCCCGCTATACCACAGTGTCCCGGCACCCATATAATCTCAATGCGTCCCCGTGCAGAGAAATCGTTAATTTCCCCTTCACACCTGAGTATCGTCATTGATCCCACAGAGTCACGGTCAAGCCCATGATATTCACCTGCTTAATGCACTGCGTAATCGCGGTGACCTCCGCCTGTAGTACGGTATTATGGTTAGGAAGCATTATGGGTAAATCAAAGAATATTGCACCAAAACTAAATAAATTGTTAAAGGAAATGTCCCTATGGGGAATGAGGAGTCAATTGACCTAAAAGTGACTGGTTAAAGAAGGACTTATCACAGGACTGGTATAATTTAATACTGAAGTGGGTTAAGCGGTGTCAATTGGCCTAAAATTACCAATCATGTGACTGGTAAAGGGAGGACATACCACTTAACCAGAATGCTTATTAACAAGAAAAGCCAGTTGGCCAGAATTTTACCCATTGGAAGCTGTTTAGTTTCCATTTATTTTAAACTAAAAATTATTAATTTTGTTTTTTGTCGATATTTATGTTTTTTTTTGGGGATTATTAAAAAATTATCGGCATGCGAAAATTGACCTAAAAGAACCTAGACTACTGGAAAAGGACTTATCACAGGACTAGTATTATTTACAATTGATGTGAGTTATGTAGATGACATATGCCTTCTTTCTCATAGTTATATTGATATGGCTACGAAGTTGAAGCGGCTTACCGACATATCAGCAAAGGCTGCGCTTAAGATCAATATAAAAAAGACCAAGGTTATGCGGATTAATTCCGAAAACTCAAACCCTTTTCTCATTAATAATGAAACCTTGGAAGAAGTTGAAAGTTTCTACTACCTTGGAGCTATTATAAATCAAAAAGGTGGATCTAGTGCTGACATATCTAGCCGAATAAAAAAAGCCACACAATCATTTGGTCAGCTCACTAAGTTGTGGAAATCATCCTCAATATCACGTCGTGTTAAAATTAAAATATTTAATTCCAATGTCAAATCAACATTGTTATATGGTTGTGAAACTTGGAATGCTGCCTCCCGAGACATTCAATCTCTTCAAGTTTTCGTCAACAAATGTCTTCGAAGAATTCTAAGAATCTTCTGGCCACGAACCATATCAAACGATAATCTGTGGCGTGCAACACACCAAATCCCAATGGATGTAGAAATACAGAGAAGAAAGTGGAACTGGATCGGCCACACACTCCGCAAGCCGCCCACCGATATTGCCAGAAATGCTATTGAATGGAACCCCCAGGGAAGCCGCAGAATAGGTCGACCAGCTCACACATGGAGAAGACAAATTGACATTGAATCAGGAAGAATGCGCAAAAGTTGGAGCGAAGTAAAAAATATTGCGATGGACAGATTGGAATGGAAAAAGTTTGTTGAGGCCCTATGCTCCTTATAGGAACGACGGTAATATATATGTAGTGTAAATTGATCTAAAAAGACTAGTTCCGTGACTGGTAGCAGTAGGACATATCACCTAACTGGTATACATATTGAATAGAAAAACCTATGAGTTAGAAATTTATTGTTTCATTTTCTACCATTTTTTACATTAAAAATTATTAAATTGTGCTACATGTCCCTTTCATGATAGTCATGTGGTCAGTCCGTTTTGGTTAGTCCTCCTACATGCCTCTTGTGGTATGCGCATCTTTGGTTAGTCCTGTGGCATGCCACAATGTGGTTTAAATCAGGATGAATGACCCCCTCCTATAACAAGCCCATGTTAAAGTTGCCAGTTGTTTACATAGGGTAGGGTTTAGCAGATTACCGGTCTCTGGCACGAAGGGACCGATCCTGTAGCACACTCACGACCGATCCCATTCCCCATAGGGGTATTTATCCTTGTTCTCGAGACTAAAAATATACTGATTAAGCAAAGTAATTTTTTCGATGTGATTAACCTTAAAAATTCTGCAAAAAAAAATACCATTTAAAATGCCAAAATTTAGACCTTTGCAAGGTATCATGAAATAAATGCATAACAGCAATAAACAAAATCTGATGCTCAAAGTCTATGTTTTTATCTGTTAAAAATATTTTTATCGCTGTATTAATTACACTTATTACGATATATCTTACAAAGGTCGAAATTTCGGTATTTTAAGTCTGAAAAAATGGTTTTATTTTCGAAGAATTTTTACGGTAAATCACTACTTCTTTAGAATAATTTTTCATGATCATTATATTTCTAGTCTGGAGAACAAGTTAAAATACATTTTTTCTTAACAAATTATTTAGTTTTGGTTAAATTTTCTGATTTGGCCATAATGCTATAAAAGTAAAAATTTATTTTTGAAATTTTTTCTACAGGTAAAGTGTTTTTATCCAACTTTTTTGTGCATATACTATGTCTGGTAAAGGCTCGAGATTATATATTTCGTATGACATTCTTCAAAAAAATTAGTTTTTTAGTTTTGGCTTGCAAATTCCACATGTATGGTTGAATTTCGCAGAAAATTTAATTTGCTCCAACTCCTATAACAAAGTAATTAAAAGTTAAGAGCAGCGTCTATTTAAATTTCGTTCTAATTTTAATGTTTTTCTAGAAAAAGTACTGTTAAACGAGGTTTATAATTATAATATCTTATATTGTGTAAAGATTAAAAAATGTACCACCATATTAAATAAATAGTCTACAAAGCTTAGGGTTAGGTTAGGTCGAAAAGAGGATTCGGAGAAGGGAAATACTTCCCTAATCCGACTCAAGTCCCTTGAGGACTTACACTTAAGCCAGAAAGTCGGCTTGTATGCGACTATTTAAATTTCGCTTACTGTATATAATTTATTCCTTGGAATTTCGTCAGTCAAACAAAGTTGCAATAGAGAAATTGTTTTTCTTAAGCTTCAAAGTTCAAACTAGTTAAACAAAATATTTTGACAAACCAATTTGTTGCCCTGTCTATCACAAGTAACATTAAATTTTTAACTTTCAATTTAAAAAAAAAAATCAAAATTCAAAAAAGCATAGTTTGTAAATAAAAAAGTCAAATATAAGCTATTATTTACAAAATAAACAAATATAAAAAAATAAGCTAAGTTCAACTCTAACACATATAGCTTAAAATGTTCATAATTTCAAGATCAGAACATGTGTTTAATAGAAATAGTTGTATCCTTTCAAATAAAAAGCGAGCTCTAGCTTATTTTTGGTTGCTCTAGTTATTAAAATACTTAAATAATTGCTTTAAACAACTCGTACAAATATACAGTATTATTCTTAAGTTTTCGCCAAAATTACAAAATTTTATAAAAATCACCAAAATTGTAAAAAAAATCGCCAAAATTTAATCTTTTAAAATGGAGATACCACTAAGACTCAAAATTAATTTTACTTGCGCCGTAAAAGTCGTTACTTTATTTATAGTGCAATCTTTTTATTTAAATTTCGTTTGCTACGCACGCATAGCAAACATAGTTTTCAGTATTTTTTTACGATATATATTACGATATTTCAAAATCCATTAAAGCGACTCGTGTTCCACACACAGAGACCATATTTTTTTAATTTTTCGAAACAAACTTAAGCCTAAAACTTTGATCGATATGCATAATGTGTTAACGTTATGAGTTCTTAATTTAATCTTAGATTTTTTTCAATGTAAAACTCTAAATTTAGTTTCAACGTTTTTTTCCGTGTTTGTTATTCAATGGTGTAAGTTAATAAATGCCATAAAATCTTCATTTTCAAATTTTTTTCTCAAACAACTTATGTTTTTTGGTAATTTCAAGAGAATTTTTTGAATATAATAAAATGTCCAAATGGAAAGAAATTTGTTACAAATCATAAAGTTGTAAACCTTTTGCAAGTGGCTAAAGTCTAAAAGGATTAATAGATATTTCGGATTTTCATAAAGTTTTAAAATCAAAAACCGGATACAACTATAGCTTATTTTGTATATATCAGTATCACTTCAGATATAAATTTATACCGTTGTATAAAATCGTATTAAATTTTATCGCGTCATTATTCGGATGTTATTTAACCTGATATTATCAAATTAAAACTAAACTAATGCAAACTTATATAATTATTATGCCCATTTCTCGGATAAAACTGTATTAAGTAAGACTCATATTAAATTTCGTATGATTATATAAAGCAACATATTAATTTTAATCGGGTTATTAAAAGTCGAAACTTTTTTACTTTACATTTATCAAGTTTTAGCTACCCCAGACGTACATTAGCATGATCTTGATGCATTTTGAGAACTAGCCAGCTCTGTTTTGGAAAAATAACAAGACTGATAGCTATTTCAATGTGCCGATTTTGAGACCCATAGTTTTCTTTTAAGTTTACATCACAAAAATTTAATAGACGATCAAATTAACTCCTTGGAAGTGTTAACTCCTTGGAGTTTTTCTTTTGCAATAACATATTCAATATAAATCATTCATATAAATCATAATACTAGACTGAGATAATTAGCTGAATAAGTTTAAATGAATTTTTACATAAAATCAATAAAGTTTCACTGAATAGACGAGCGTATAAAACTTTTCATTAAATTAATGTATAGCTAAAAAAATAAAGTAATTTTAATTGTATCTTATGAAAAATAAGATCAAATCACTTCATTTTGATTCGGTTTAGTGCTAAACCGAATGTGGTAAGCCGAATGTGGAATGTGGTAAGCCGATTGTATCAGAAATTGTGAGTTGTTACTGACTGTTACCGGACTATGATTCTTAATTCTAAGCTATTAGTTCTTGTTTTCTTTTTATATATTTTACGGCTGGGGAGCCAAAACAGTTGGATTTGATTTTAGGTGAAATAATTTATGCATATATTATTTTGCTATTGTATATATATATGAATTTTTTAGTTTTAAGTTCTTATTCAGGATTGTTGTTGCTATGTAGTACGATTTTTTGATTTTGGGATGGATTTTGTATTGCAATATGGATTTTCAAAATAAAAAAATAAATAAAATGAATTTAAAGGTATTTTGGAAATCATTTAAAATCGATTTTTTGGAAGTGGAAAAGCAGCACATACTGCTTCATTTATATGCACTTAAAAATGCATTCATGAAGAATGCATTCGTTTTATTTTTGCTGGGATCTACAATAAAAGGGGGCTGTTGGCAAATTTATTCAAAAAAATCCTATTTCATTTCTGTTCCTTTCTGTGCCAGGGTCCACAAAATAGGTAACATAACATGGTTATTAAAAATTTTACTTCCTACAGTATTTCGAGATTTCGTAATATCTGCGAATTACGCCACTGCTTAGTTTTCTTGTTAGTAAGGGACTGTTCTCTAATATGGCCGATATCTAAAGTGGACCTTTCGTTTTTTTGCTGTTGTTTAATTAAGTTGCCAAAACTGTCAACTGTCATCAAATTAAATCTTGGCTATCTCTATTTTAAAAAAGTATTTTAACTGTTCTTGTCAATATCAGACAATTATTTAACATGTTTCACAAGAAAAAAATATCGTTTGTTTACCACAATTAAAAATGTTTGCATTACATATGGTAACCTCTTAAGCAGCTTAAAACGATACATAAAAGTTTTGATAAACAAAATTAAAATCAATTTTATTTTATTTAAAAATTTTCTTAAATTTTACTTTATTTTCTAACAATTTTATATGTTTTTAGAGAATTTTTTATTTTAGGTCCACTTTAGAGTAAAGTGTTTACTAATGTGGCCTTTTGAGTTGTTTTGAAAAATGTAATATAACTTTTTTATACTAGTTGCCACAAGAAAATATATACAGTAGTGGTCAAAACAATTGTAACTGAGATCACATTTGTTGTTTTCATTGATTTATTTTCTTCAAATCACACTTAGTTACTAAAATTTATTTTTTACATATTCTGCATACATTGTTTTATGTTAAACAAATAAACAAAATTAATTCCGCCACAGTGAAGCACGGAGGTGGAAACATTATAGTGTGGGGGTGTTTTTCAGCAAATGGAGTTGGCCCAATTTACCGCATTTCTAGCACAATGACAGCCACAATCTATAGAGATCTTTTGAGCTCAGTTATGCTTCCGTATGCTGAATGGGAAATGCCACACTCATGGACCTTCCAGCACGACAACGACCCAAAACACACGGCGGGGGTTGTAAAAGTTTGGCTGCAGGAAAATGAAATTAATATCATGTCGTGGCCGGCTCAATCTCCCGATCTCAACCCGATTGAGAACATGTGGATAATTGTAAAACGGAATATCGGCAATAAAGTATTCCGAAATGGTAATGAACTTTTCGTCGAGTTGAAGAAGCAGTGGAATGAAATTTCTGACGATTATATTAAAAAGCTCATTGCCTCAATGCTTAAGAGGTGTTCAGAAGTTATAAAAAATAATGGCTAGGCTACAAAATACTGAGCGTTAAAACCATTGTTTGTATTTCCTGTTAATTACTTTAAGAGTTGCAAATGTTTTGAACACTGCACTATCGACTTATTTTGTTAAAATTACTTTTTTTATTTTTGAGAAGTTATGAATAATTTTTTTGTATTTGTAAAATAATATGCTATAACTGAATTTAATAATAAAAAAAAAACAAAAACTTATACCACAAATCTTTTTGATCAAAAAAATTATAATTACCTAAACCATGATTTCAGTTGCAAATGTTTTGAACACCACTGTATATAGCTAAACAATGAACAAAGAATTGGCCTTTAACCCTTTGACGACCAGAGGCAAACATACTTGCCCAGGAGTTTTTGCCTCATATAATTGTCCACGTAAGAGATAGAGTAAATATGTTCAAAACTGATTTGTAACGGAGGGTTGGGGCAACGAAAATGTGGTAGGTGATAGGTTCCTATCTGGCCCCATTTGCCCCCTATGGGGCCTCAAAATTGGTCGAAAAGTCGCCTTACTTCAGGGGGTTCTGTGGGGAGAGCGTAGGGCGCACCTGGCTAAGACTTGGGTATATTTTTGGGGGCACCTCTCACCTTTCAAAAAATATATGGAGGAAATTTGTGTAAGTTTCAACCTGCCCACAATTACACCGAACATGTGTGGCAAGTATGTTTGCCTGTGGGTTGAAACGAAAAAAAACGCACCTAAAAAAATCTAATTCGAAGTAATAGAAAACACATGCCAAAGCAGTTTCCGGCCGATAAAAATATGAAACGTGGGGACATAAGCTATTTTACATCCGATAGCATATCCGTAGTCAAATGGATGGATAATCGCGCTGTTTACCTGGATTCAAATTTTATTGACCCAACTGAGGTATGCAAAGTAAAGCGGCGTGTTGCAGGACAATCAGGTAAAATTGATGTAGATTGCCCGTTGGTTGTCCAGCGTTACAACATGGGAATGGGATGTGTCGATCTGATGGGTCAAAAAAAGGTATATTATGAGTATGATCGCAGAAGCAAATGGCGGTTTTATATTCGATTATTTTTTGATCTCTTTGAAATATGCGTCCATAATAGCTACGTGATATACAGCAAACTCATGTTGGCTAACAGCTTTGCGACAAACGTGACTTCGATTGATTTTCGGTCAGCTCTAGCAAAGGAATTGATTAGTGACTTCTGTTCAAGATCGCGCACATTCCCAGAAGCAACCAGAACTTCAAGTATCGCTTTAAAAAAGCCAAAATCTTTGCATAAAATGAAAAAACGTGAAAATTGGAAAAGATGCGTCCGCTGCGTCAGCTTTGCAAAATATATACGCACAAATGTATTTTGTACTATATGCAATGTATTCCTTTGCTTCACTACATCACGTGACTGCTTTGGGGAATACCACGTATAGCACTTATTATCATCAATTTTTTCAAATTCTTTATAAATTACTTTTTAAATAGTTTAAATAATATAAAAATATATAAAACATCATACTTTTCAATTAAATTTTTTGGGTAAAAAAAATTCCTTTTAGCCCACAGGCAACTATATTTGCCCAGGAAATCAGTTTTTTTTTGGGTAAAAAATTCCCTTTCAGCCCACAGGCAACTATATTTGCCAAGCAAAATGAGGGGCAAGAAGAGGACCTGGGGGCCAATTTTTTTTGACGTAACTATTATTGGGGCATATATCATGAAAATAAAAAAAAAATAAAAATCGCTTCGGCAGAAAAAGTCTGGTCCTCAAAGGGTTAAGCAGACGTATTTGCATTTTACACTTAGTTTTTTTACAAAGCCCAAAAACTTGATAACATTTCCTTAAATAATATGCATTTTTTAACTTACTTTTTCATAAAACTGTTCAAAAGCCTTAAAAGCTTCTACTGCTATTTTAACTCGTTTTAATTCATCATTAATTGTCATTGATGACATTTCTTCACGCAACAATAGTTGATCTAAATTTTCTTCATTAAGATCTTTTGAATTAACTTGTAATTTGGGACTTTTAAATTGTTGCATAGTTAACATTGTCAGAGCATGGCCATAGGTTAATTGTTGAAGGCGTCTTAAACCATCCAATTGTTGAGACTTTGATGAAAAAGTCTTACATAATGATGAAATCTTGTCTAGAGCATATGTTTCTAATTTAAATTCCCTAGCTATGATAACAAAATCATATTGTGATTGTGAATGTTTCAATAATGAATGTAATAGTTGGGCATTGCTTCTACTATATTTTAAAATATATTGACTTTCTAGCCAGTGTAATAGTTTCTTACGCGTTGGTTCTAAATGTGGTCTAAACAAACACGTTGTCGTATAGTAGAGCTGCATTAAGCAGCTTTCATGTGGGACACATGCTGGTGTTTTATATTTTGCCGTATAAAATATATTAATTTGTGTTTGTATTTTTCCAATATCAATTTGTTCTATTGATTTATCCATCATTGATGCTATATAACACATTTGCAGATCTCGTCCCAGATTAGGTTCGCTAATTACATGTTCAGTTACTACTTTATATAGACGCCTTAATAGCAAAGGCCATTCATGGCTGGGGATTTTTGTTTTTATATTTAAAAATAGTTCACATATTGATAAGCAGGTACCAGCTTGTCGACTTGTTTTGGCATTTATTGTAGCTTGTTTAAAACGAGTCAATAGTATGTTTAGATCTTGTGAGGTACTCGTAATGCATTCCATGTTGTTGATTATTTTTAAAGCATGATTTACTATCTTTATCAAAGGTTTTTGTATTGTTTCTTTGTAGCTATCTGTTGACTGAAAAAAAAGCAAAAATATAATTTTCATTAAAACAAATTACAACGAAACAACAAAAATATCAAAGGTTGTTTATGGCATAGATTACATAGATCTCAAACTTTTTTACATTAGCTGTCAGTGTTGGAGATACGTGGTATACTTATACAAAAAATATTTGAATGTCTATAAAAAAAATGTGTTTGTTGCTAAAAGAAAAAGAATTTAAAATCTAAATCTATAATATATGGTATATGGTATGTTTTTTTATATGATCATAATTGTACACTCAAAAAAGTTTTACAGTTACTACATGAATAGAGTTGTCAAACCGGTTTCCAAATTATTCGATAAACAGTTTTTATTTTCTATTTTTCCAGTTTTTTTAAACCTGTTTTTGAAATATTCGAGAAACCGGGTTTTACGTCTATCAAGTAAAAAATACTGAGAAGACAAGTTAGATTTGTTCCTTTTTGGCTTTTTTATATTTTTTTACAGATTTGTGCTTTATTCGTATTTTTCGATACTGAGCTTTAAAAACTAGTTCTTAAGATTTTTAAGCTTAAATGTTTTTTTTTAAGATTTTCCGAATTCAAATGTTTTTTACTCAAAATATAATATTTTTACTACTTATTACTTACTTCTTTACTATCATATACATATTTTCTATTTAAATGATAAATTTAGGTATTTTCTAACAGACGATTTACTAAATACTGTGGGGAGCTCTTCTGAGTACATACATAGTAAGTACTTTTTCAACCTACAGATTCAAGCCAAAAAATATTTGACATTAGAAATAATACGCTGAATCTGGGCTTAGAATCACACTCCTTCTTCGTTCGAGTTATATTAACAGGATATATTAACAGAAATTTTTTAGATAAGTAATTTCAAAAGAGATTTAGATGTACATATTTTACTTAAAAAAACACTAAAAAATCGCTTGAGTTAATGTAAACCTAAAATTGAAATATCTTTTTATTACAGTTATATTAGTTTTTTGTTTTTATAAACATCGAGATTATTTTTATGTTATTTTCACCCGAAGTTTTAGAAAAGCTAGAGCCTCCATAATAGGCAGAACTTTAACAAAAAACCTATTAATCAATTTTGCTCCATTCTTGTCTTCTTAGTAATCAAGCACGTGGTTAGGTCTTTTCCTAACAAGCATCATGACGTTACTAAACTTTGAAGACCAAAAATGTTCTATTTATGATGAATTTCATTTAAAAATCGAGATAAAACTGAAATTTTGAACCCGACCAACTCAGATATCGATGAAATTTTGTTCATAGCTAAATTTGATCAATACAAACAAACTCTCATTTTTAGAAATGACTGTTTTGCGATTTTTTGGGCGTGCCACAGTGGGAACGTTTTGGAAAAAACGCGAAAATGGTCGAAAAGAGCTCCATTTAAACTACAATAACTCAGAATCGGCTAAACCGATTTCCATGATCTTGGTATCATTAAAAAGATATTTTAACAGGCTTTATGACACGTTTAAAAAAAAAAAAGAAATACACTGTAAAAAAATTTATAACAAAAAAAAATTTTAACTGACGAAAAAACCAAAAACATCAAGGGTTTTTTTACAGTGTATTAATTTTTTAGAAAGGTTTATCCTTCATCTATACCATATCAAAAAATAAAAATGGGTTCTTTTTTAGTTTTTTTTATATAATTTTTTAAGTAGTGTCACTTCTAGTAATTGCCCTTATATTTTATAACAAAAAAAATTTTAGGTAATGAAAAACCAAAAAGATCAAGGATTTTTTACAGTGTATTACTTTTTTAGAAAGGTATTTCCTTCACCTATAACATATCCAAAAAGTAAAATGGGTTCTTTTTTATTTTTTTTTAAATAATTTTTTAAGTAGTGTCACTTCTAGTAATACGTACCGAAAGTTTTCGAAATAATTCGAATAACAGCGAAAATATCTGGTCACATTCACAAAATAGTTCAACAATTCTAACATTTTTTAAATGTTTACAAATAAAAAACCATCAACAATTGTTTATATTATTTGCCATGTTTTTATTAATTTGTGTTTTATTTTATTTAAATTTTTTTTAAGTTAATTATTTGTAAGAAATTTTGCGCTGCTCAAATTTGGCACAGTCAGAATATCTGCGCACATGTACAAAAGTTTCATTTATCGGAATAAATGAATGAAAGCCTTGAGTTCCTGTTATAGTTTTAGCTTCTTTATATCTTAAAAATAGCTTTTCTTTAACGTTGTTGTATTCGTCAGCATCTGCGTAAGCAACTTGTATGGTGGTCTTATATGTTTCTGATGCCCAGTGATACGAGTTGCCTCGTTGTCTGGATTTCATTTTTATTTGCAATACTATAATTTCGAGCACCTCTCTTCAATGTTCCTCCGAATCTTACTACGAATTTAAAAAAAAAACATCCCTTGGCCAAAGTGGGTTTTACAAAATTTACAATGTTAAGGCCAAAAAATTGTATGAAACTTGGAGTTGGAAACCAGCAAAATATCTGTGTATGCACATTGCATCAGAATATGAAATTGATGTTTGAAAAAAGTGGCTTAAAATCAATTTGTATTGAAGGAGAATGCACATTTACGGACTACAAAGATGTTCTCAAATTCGTTGTTTGTAATGGTGACATAGAAAAAAGCGAGTGTTGCGTTTCAATGTGTGGTCACTGAAGAAACTGAAGAAATAATATACAAAAAGTGGAATACAACGATTAGATGTGTTCTGGAAACGTTAACCACCAACCCAGAATCATTTGTCAGCGATTTTACTGAACACATCAAAGTTCTGATTCCGCATCATTTCATAGCAAAGCGACAATCTGAATTTATCAGCAATAAAAGAGCGGCGCTGTTATCAGGAGAAATGTTAATTCAAATGGACTTTGCTGAAAATTATGCATTTCTTGTACAAGATGCCGTGCAAGGATACCATTGGAATAATGATCAGGCTACAATACATCCGTTCGTTATTTATTACAAAGGTAATTATTTTAATATTTTGGTATTAGTAAACACATCCATCCACACTCATCAAAATATTTAATAATTTTTATTTATTTGTTTTTTTCCTTTGTTTGTTTATTTTCAGATAACGATAAATTAACTCATAAAAGCTTCGCCATAATATTTAATTGCAATACCCATGATAGTATAGCAGTTCATCTATATATTTCAAAAATGATACAGTTCGTGAAGGCCAATATAACCAACAATATTAATAAAATCATTTACGTATCAGATGGTGCAGGAGCACAATATAAAAATAAATACAACTTCATTAAGTTATGCCATCACAAATCTGATTTTGTGATTGACGCTGAATGGCACTTTTATGCTACCAGTCACGGAAAATCTGCATGTGATGGAATCGGAGGAACATTGAAGAGAGGTGCTCGAAATTATAGTATTGCAAATAAAAATGAAATCCAGACAACGAGGCAACTCTATCACTGGGCATCAGAAACATATAAGACCACCATACAAGTTGCTTACGCAGATGCTGACGAATACAACAACGTTAAAGAAAAGCTATTTTCAAGATATAAAGAAGCTAAAACTATAACAGGAACTCAAGGCTTTCATTCATTCATTCCGATAAATGAAACTTTTGTACATGTGCGCAGATATTCTGACTGTGCCAAATTTGAGCAGCGCAAAATTTCTTACAAATAATTAACTTAAAAAAAATTTAAATAAAATAAAACACAAATTAATAAAAACATGGCAAATAATATAAACAATTGTTGATGGTTTTTTATTTGTAAACATTTAAAAAATGTTAGAATTGTTGAACTATTTTGTGAATGTGACCAGATATTTTCGCTGTTATTCGAATTATTTCAAAAACTTTCGGTACGTATTACTAGAAGTGACACTACTTAAAAAATTATTTAAAAAAAAATAAAAAAGAACCCATTTTACTTTTTGGATATGTTATAGGTGAAGGAAATACCTTTCTAAAAAAGTAATACACTGTAAAAAATCCTTGATCTTTTTTGGTTTTCGTTACCTAAAATTTTTTTTTGTTATAAAATATAAGGGCAATTACTAGAAGTGACACTACTTAAAAAATTATATAAAAAAAAACTAAAAAAGAACCCATTTTTATTTTTTGATATGGTATAGATGAAGGATAAACCTTTCTAAAAAATTAATACACTGTAAACTTTTTTTTTTGTTATAAATTTTTTTACAGTGTATTTCTTTTTTTTTTTTAACGTGTCATAAAGCCTGTTAAAATATCTTTTTAATGATACCAAGATCATGGAAATCGGTTTAGCCGATTCTGAGTTATTGTAGTTTAAATGGAGCTCTTTTCGACCATTTTCGTGTTTTTTCGAAAACGTTCCCACTGTGTCACGCCCAAAAAATCGCAAAACAGTCATTTCTAAAAATGAGAGTTTGTTTGTATTGATCAAATTTAGCTATGAACAAAATTTCATCGATATCTGAGGGGGTCGGGTTCAATGCATCTCGATTTTTATATGAAATTCATCTTATGTAAAAAAAATTTAGTGTACTCTGGCTCAAGTAATATTTTTTACAGTTATATCAATTTTTTGTTTTTATATACATCGAGATTGTTTTTATGTTATTTTCAATTTATAACGAGCTTTCAACCTCCGTATATTTACAAAAATAAAGCAATCAAACATATTAGCTAGGTTGATACTAGTATTTCGATCTGGCTAAATATCTCATCAGAACCCGAAGTTTTAGAAAAGCTAGAGCCTCCATAATAGACAGAACTTTAACAAAAAACCTATTAATCATTAATTTTGATCCATTCTTGTCTTCTTAGTAATCAAGCACGTGGTTAGGTCTTTTCCTAACAAGCATCATGACGTTACTAAACTTTGAAGACCAAAAATGTTCTATTTATATAAAAAAATTTTAGTGTGTACTCTGGCTCAAGTAATACTTTTTACAGTTATATTAGTTTTTTGTTTGACCTAACTTATTAAAACTGAGTATACCACTGGATTCTATGGCCCAAAATTAAGTTTACGTGTCCCGGGGTTTTGGTGTGTCATTTCAAAAGTTAAAATTTCACTGTAAGAAAATAAAATTGTGGCCGCAGATTTGACAAAAAGTATCAATAGAGAATATAATTTTTCATTTGAGATACATTTCGTTTATATCCCTTAACTTAAGGGTTTTGAAAGCAAAAAATTCAAAAAAAATAACTTGACTAACGCTGATATTGACGATTTATTAAATAATTTAAATTTTTCAATTAAATTCGCTTTAAAATGTGTGCTGTGGGCGAATTTACTTAAAAAAGTCCAAATTTTTTCCATTGTGACCGGATTTGACAACTCTATACACAATAAGTTTATAACTTTTTTGGGGTGCAAGCTCCCAAGTCAAATCCTGAAAAACTCAAGCACCGAAAACGATTTCTAAAATGTTTTTAAAATTTTTTTTTTTTTTTTTATTTTTTTATATCTTTGGAGTTCCTTCGTCCCTCTTTAGCCAGTAAAGAATCGAAGAAGTTACTTGGCCGTTCCACAGGAATATAAAGCCACCAGAATTACGGCAATGCCAATTATAGTTTAATGTTCGCGAATTTCAAAAAATCAGTTATATTGTGATAATTGTCAACATCTTCCCTGATGAAGAAGTCAATTATGTTGTCATACCTACTCAAGACTGGGTACTTGGACCTCTGTTGTGAAAATTTTGGACAATGAAAAATAATGTGCGAGTCATCATCCACCTCGTTACACGTTACACACATGTCATCCTCCACCACATGCATTTTACTTAGAGCGTGAGGACTAAAAGAGTGTCCAGCCATGATCCTATTCAACTGCCTAATCGTCAATGCATTTAGACCCTTGGGTCTACCAATAAACCAAGGCTTCCTCTTTAGGTTCGGAAATATTCTTCCATAGTTCTCCCCTCTTGTTCGACTCTTATTTTCATACTCTCTTTCCCATTCTTTCCATAGTCTTTCCTCGATTTCCAAAATTGCCTCATTTCTTGTCCATTTTACATTCAAAATTTCACCATGATCTGTCGCCCTTTTTGCTGCCATATCTACTGACTCATTCCCCTGGATACCCATGTGAGACGGTATGTAATGTATTTCAATTTTTTCCAGCATAGTGTTAGAGTCCGCCAGATTATGGATTCTTGTACATATTTCGTTGTTTTTCTGGCCTTTAAGCGATAGACATCCGCTTTTACTATCCGTTAATATTGCGATTTGTTTCATGTTTTTCTCTATTGCAAATTCAATAGCTTTTTCTACCACAATAAGTTCCACCGACATTGATGAAAATTTTTTCGATAGTTTGAACATTTTGGTCGTGTTTGACCTCGGGTGATAGAATGCGCCTCCCGCTCTGTTCTCCTTTATAGACCCATCTGTGAATATTAATTCAAGCCTTCTATTTTCAATTTGTCGTCTTTTCTCTTGATATAATTGTTTCACTATTTCCGTATTTGTGTTAGCTTTGCTGTCATGGTGAAATTTATCGCAAACCCAGATTTTGCCAGATTTTCTCTTAAGTGTATTTGCCTCTTCAATGTCATTCATTATGTACTTGTATTTCTGATAAACTTTAAAATAACTGGTATTTATTGGTTCCACTTGTGTCGTTAAAACTTCAGCCATAGGCATTTTCAAGTTGAAGACTTTTACCAAGTCCTTAACTGTGGCCAACTCAAGTCTATATTTTGGTGGTAGCTCCGCTGCCATGTGGTACATTACGTGAACCGGCGTTGATCTTATTAAGCCCAGCGATTTTCTCACATGAAAATTAGCACTTACTTGGAATTTGCCCAAAGCTTTTTTGGTGATATTAGAAAATGACGATGCTGCATATTCCATTTTGGAGCGCACGAAAGCCTTGTAAAACTGAATTGCCCTTCTGGGATCAATGCCATATAGGCAACCGCTGATGGATTTTAGAAAACCACACGTACGATTGATTTTGTCTACCATTTGCACCGTATGAGGAACTGACGAATTATTTGCTGCTACTATTCTGCCCAAGTATTTTATTTCCTTAACCTCCTTGATTACCGTGTTATTGATGGTCAGGTTCAGTTTATCTGCCCTAGTTCCGAAGGATGTTACAGTAGTCTTATCAAAATTTATCTTTAGGTCCATGTTATTGCACGCCTCTGCAAAAGATTCTACTCTTTCCCTTAGGATGAAACCCGCATCTTTCCATGTTTTATCAAAACTTAATATGAAGAAATCATCAGCAAACTGGTATATGTAGGTGTTCTCGTTTTCTATCAGGTGTAATGATGCCGTGTAGAGATTAAAAAGAAGTGGACTTAGGCCACTGCCCTGAGCCAATCCACGGCTGGTTCTAATTTTCGCGTCACCTAGTGTCAGTGTTCGATCCCTCAGAAAAGAAGTGATCCAAGCTATCAGACCGGCGTTGAAACCCATTTGAATTAATTTAGCTTCCAGTATGTCCGTGTTCACATAGTCATACGCTTTTTCAATATCGACACACGCCGCCACAACCTTGAATTTTCTACCCTTCAGTATCTGTATGACATTTATGAGGTCATTTATGCAATGTGTAGTGCTCATGTTCCTCCTAAATGCGTATGACCTTTCAGGCAATAACCTTTTCATTTGAACGTGTTTCTCCATTGCCATTTTCAACATGCCTTCAACACATTTTAGCAGTACTGACAGCAAGCATATAGGTCTAAAATTTGCTATTTCCGTGGAGTCTTCTCGCTTTGGTATTGGATGGATTTTTATCTCCCTCCAATTAGAAGGAATGTTCCTCGTTTTCCATATGCCATTTAATATGTTAAAAAGTTTAATTTTATCGTCTTCAGATATGCTTAAAATCATCCTATATGATATACCATCGCTACCTTTGGCGGAGTCTGGATTTCGGGATTTCAAAAATTCTAAAAAATCGTTGTAGACAAAAACAGGTTCGTCATCATTGTTTATAATTTGCGGTAATTCTATTGATGTTGTTATAGAACTGTTTTGCCTCGTAATTAGATTTAGAAACTCTAAATTCTCCTCTGAGGTCCAGCTATTGTTCGTCTTCTTAATGCGTTCATATTTCTTAAGGTTGTTCATTTGCCTCCACATTACACTGATTGATATTGGATTAGATAATTCTTGTTGTAACTTACCAAAGCTTTCATGTTTCCGTTTTTTGATGTGATTTTGAAACTCTCTTTCAGCCACTACCGTTTTTACGCTGTTTTCAAAGCTCCTATATTTATAATATTTTAATCGCGCAGCATTTCGAATTCTAAACAGTCTTTCCGATTCCTTGTCCCACCAACTTTTAGGTACAAATTGATTACCAGGATTTAGATTGATAGTACATTCTTCAACAGCTCTCTTGAATCCAGCATTTATTTCATCGATACTATTACCGATTTTCAATGACCTCATTCTTATATTCAGCTTATTCTGAACCACGTTCCTAATTCTGCCTTTGCGGTTATTATTCGCGCTCCATTCTACAATAATTGGCTTATGATTACTGTCCGTAATTTTGGTATTTAAGGTTCTCCAATTCATGGTGTTTCGCCTGTCATTCATTAACGTTAGATCTATAGCTGATTCATTCTTGCGGCCAATAAATGTTCCAGAACCATCATTTAGAATGTTGTAGCCAAAATCAAGTGCCGTGCTTTCAAGAATGAGTCCCTTGTCATCTGATAGTCTGTTTCCCCAAGTTCTGGATTTCGCGTTAAAGTCACCGCCAAAGATTGTTGTTAAACGAGAATTTCTAAAAAAGTTCATGATTTTTTTCCAACTGTGCTTCTAATTGGGCTGCTGTTGTGTTTGGCGGAGCATAAAAGCTGACAATGTTTACATTTGGAGTTAAATTCATAGTGGTTATAGAGATGAATTCGGCGTCAGTGTCGATTTTGTTTATTGAAAACTGTATATCCCTATGAATGTATATACCTACACCACCATAGCCATCAGTTCTGTATTTGCCAATGAAGTTATAGTTCAAAATACTGGTACGTTTGTTACTTCTCAGCCAAATTTCCGCCAAAATCGCTATGTCTATCTTGTTAATTTCCAAAAAAAGTTCAAGTGTTTGTTTATTACCCTTTTTCTTTAAACTCTGAATGTTATACTGTAGTAATTTCATTTTAATTGTTCATATTATTCGTTACACCTCTAATTGGTGTAATAATTTCATCTCTGTCTTTCATAATTAGTACTCTATCTACTGCCTTTGCCATTTCACCTAAAAATTTTCTGTCGTTCTGTGATAAGGTTGCATCACCCCATCTGCTGAAGAAAGAATTCGCAATGGATTTCAATTGGGAAGCCATTTTTTCAACATCTGATACCGTATGTGGGTTTGTCATATCTCTACGTCCCTCAAATGTTGTATTGCTGTCTTTTGTAGCCTGACGCCATTCGTCCATATTCTGTTTAGCATTGTTTATCTCCCTTTGTCTATTTATATTGACTTTTGTATTTTTTGTAACCTTGGCGTATGACTGCATCTTGTGTATGTGTCTGGCCGCCTCTCTAGAATTATCAATAAATTTGTCCGGCTTTGTTGGTAGTTGGGGGAATGTTGTATCTACTGTATCATCTCCCAAGATTTCAAATCTGTTTCCGCCAATGATTCCAGCATATTTGGCCCTAGCCTCTTTCAAACTCAGGTTTTCAAGCACCATTAGTCTTTTTAGATTAAGGGCTTTTTCCCTGGCTGGGCATTTTCTATCCGTAGGAGGATGATTGTCCTTACAATTTGTACACTTTATCACAGTTGTATCGCATAGAGATTCAGTGCCATGGTTGTTGTAACACTTTTCACAAGTTTTTTCCCTCTGCTTGCAATGTTCTGCCATATGATTAAATCTATAGCAGTTGTAGCACTGGCCGAATGGTATAAATGGCTTGGTTGTCAATTTCGTGTAAGCGAAATCCATTTCCTTTGGGATTTGTAATCCCTTGAAAACGACCTTCACTTTCATCGTGGCCTCACGCTCATTATTGCCTTTTCTTGTCATTCTGTTTAGTTTGACTACAGGTACTGGAGAAGAGATCATATAATATAATTCAGTCATCGTTATTTCCTCAGGAATATTAAAAACTATACCAGTCTTGGTTAAGAGGTGGGTGAATATTTTTGGTGTATATCCAGCAGCTTCTAATTGAGTATTTTTGGCAAATTCATTGGCGGCTGTATGTGTCTTGAAGACTACTTTACAGTGGCCATAACCGACTTTTAAAACGTTGTTCACATCATTGATTTTCATATCCATTAGTTTTTTCGTTAGCCGAAATTGATTGATTGGTGTCCTCGGTTCAGTTTTTACGGTGTCTACATATACTACATACGGGCCCTTATGGTCCTCATCGTACTCACCAGGCATGTTCATTGAGGTATATACCCAAGGATCATCCTCCATCTCCACCAAATCATTAATTTTTACTTTCTCCGTTTGCAGACCGACACCTGGGGTTTCCATTGCCAGAATGTTGCCGGCAAATTTTTCAAAGTCGTCCAAATTAGTATTAGATGATGTCAAATTAGCATTAGTAGTAATCAATTCAGTATTATCATTAGATTTAATAATCTTCTTCGGAGGCCCATCACCCTCACGCCCCCGGCGGGGTGGCGACCCGCCCGAAGCACCTTGCATTTTCACTTAAAAAAGGTTCCAAGTATCTTCCAGTCGAATGAGTATTCAAACAACACAAAAAGGTACTTAAATTAAATGAAAATAATGAATGAAGTGTTCAGTTTCAATGAGAAAATGATTAATATTAGTTTCTATCAAAATTCACAAAAATGCGGAAAATTTTACAAACCGACGCGCACGGCTGATGTTGCCAGATGCCTGTTTTTAAAATTTAAATTCTTCACTTTTTAAATGCTTTTTTATTTTATTAATATTCCAGGGGGTTTTCACTAGGCCTGTTTGCAGATCTGTATATTTCTTACAGAAATCCCCTTAAGAAGATGAGATAATCTGCATTAATTCAACAATAAATGAGAGTCGATAAAGGAAATTGAAAAAATTATATTTTTTATATTTTTTTCATTTTCCTTCACCTTCACCTTCTCTTTCGTGACGGAAATTCACGGGACCGAGTGTGCATACACATTTGAAGAGTGTAAATTTGCAGCAATTTAACAAATTAATCCTCTTTAGTCTTTACCTCGTTGATTTTACCAAAATTTCGTATTAAAAGTGGAAAACAATATTGTATTTGAGATAAGTGGTTTTGAGCCAAACCAAGCCGTTTATATCATCTAGAAAGCTGTACTGATTTTTTGAATTTTTGTAAAAAAATTTACTTTTAATTATATAGTTTTCAAGTTTTTAGTCGATTTAATTAAATTTAATTAAGTTAATTTGTATTATTTTAAATATATTCTCTACATTATTAATGCATAGTTAACAAAAACTTTTAATTACTTAAATTGAAAATTAAGCATTAAAAACATCACTACTAAAAGTTTTCCTAGACCCAGTTCACATATAAATTTTAACATGTATTTAGTACCTCGATTTTTTATTGCCTTTCTTGTTTTTATTGTGTCATATCAAAAAAAAAAAAAAAAAACGAAATACAAAGTTTAATTTTTCGTAAATATAAAAAGTGAATAACAAACAAGTTTTAAAGAATTTTCAAAGTCGATTTTTTGTAAATGGTAAGAATTTTATTTACAATTGTCGAAAAACTAATTGATGCCAAATATAAATATAATATAAAACAAAAAATGGGAAAGATAATATATTTTCATAATGTTTCCTAAAGTGTATCGTTGATATATTTTCTTTTTTTTTGATTTTTTTTCGAAGTTTTAGTCTTTTTTAAATGGTTTATTTTGGACAATTTTTCACCATGTTTAATAAACAAAAAATTATAAAAGTTTTGGGTCAAGAGCATGGAAAACATTTTTTAATTAAAGATAATGCAAAAAAATTACGAAAGTAATTTACAAATTTAAAGCAAATTATTACTGATATTAAGTAAAATTTTTCTACTGCTAAACAATGCAATAATATCGCGATTGTTAAATTTTTCGTACCAAAATGGTAAAAACGATTTTGTTTTGAAAATTATAAAGGAATAATAAAAAAAAGTTAGCAATTTGAAGTAAATTATCACTTTTTTGTTCTAAAGTATTTATATTATCTTATTTTTCTTTGATCTTTTTAAATAAATTTTTGTCTTTTGTTTTATTGGGCTAAAGATCCTTTATTTTATAATTAAAATTATTTATTTCCAATATTTCGTCTTCGCATTGGAAGACTTCTTCAGGGAAAATTTTTTTAACTTAAAACTTCAATGCGTTTGGTACGTGATCACATTAATTTTCAGTTTTGCATGCCCTACACGAATATGCCTTGGGAGAATTGATATTTTCAAAAAATTCAAACCTTATATCCCTTATACACAAAATGTAATTAACAGTTTTACAAAATGTAATTAACAGCTCCTTTAGTTATTTCGCTATATGTTAAAGTATTTAATAATTAATTGTACTTACATTATTACCACATTTTATGAATTCCTCTTCTTTTTCTTCTTCATTTGCAGCAACATTTTGACAATAAAAAACAAAAAAAGAAATGGCCGTTTGAGCAAATGATAAAATTGCATGTTTCCGTATACTCGTACAGCAAGTTATTGGAAATAATTTCGTTTCACCCGATATACATGAAGCCAATTTTATACATTCAGTAAACAATTGAAATATTGCTCTGTAACAGTCCGGTTTAGACATTTTATGCCAAAAATATGGAAATATTTGATTATTTTGTAGTTGATAATGTATATTACATAGAAGAACTAGTAAATCACCAAACCATCGTTGACTCATTATCAATTTGGAATTTTCATCAAATAGTTTCTTAAAACGTTCAATACGTTCATTAAAAACTGATGGTAAACATGAATCTGAGTTTTTGTTAAACAACAGCTTCAAATAATCATACAGTGTAAGCAGTAAGTCAGCAATTGGTTTATAAGATTGTAGACGATATTCTCTGCGGCATTGACTTAATAGTTCAAGTGTTAATTGTAACTCAAATTTATCCGTTATATCAATTTGCAATAAATTGTACAAGGTTTCGATTACAAATTGGGCATGACACTGAACCTCATCTTGGCTGGGTAGTGGATCAATTGTTTGTTGACCATAGAGCGTAAATAATGAAGTAAACATTTTCTTAACTTTTATGGCCGACAAGAGATTCATAAACTTGAAAACAGATGCCATAGTATTGCGTGGAAATAAACACAAAAGTGTAGTTTTCAATATATCCGGATATTGAAAATTGAATTGTTTATTTTTATCTAATAGTTCCTTAAAGAGTTTTGTTAAGTTTTCGATAACATCATTAGCATTGCGAAAAGCCGTTTTGTTATCCGATGATTTTAGAGAGATTTGTAATAAAAGTTGAGCCGCATATATGTTAAGTATAGTAATGCCAATATCGGTACTCTGTAGCTTGTTTTTAAATGATGATATATATTTGTATATTGCAGAAGCCATTTCATATTCTTTCTGTATAAAAAAATTAGAGAAAAAAAAACACAAATTATGTTGTAGATTAAAATGCACTATATATATATAAAATAAAATCTAAACTCTAGTTTATGGGTATAACTCGGATTAATTTCAAATTTTTTATTAGGCCTAAAATACCTTTTTTTGTCGGCGACCAACGACACAGTTGGGAAAATTTGACTTTTTAAGAGCAAATTTACCTACAGCTCACAGTTTTAAACGAATTTGAAAAAACTAAAATTTGATAAATAATATAAAGAGAGATAGAAAGGATATATACTCCCCAGAACCAGCTCCTATAGTCCCCTTACTATAAACAGCCGTCCTATTTCCCTGACAAATCTCAGTAAATATACTGGATTGCATCCAGCGACATACCCAAGTTCTTCGTGAAATCTATCTCCTAGCCGTTTCTGTCTGAGACCCTGCAACCTAGGACAGTGGCACATTATATGCTTAACTGTCTCCAGCTCATCAACATAGGGGGGATTTACCCCCCCCCCCCTCCCCGTCTCTTACCACCAAGTCCAGATTCGAACCCTCCCTCGCAAGTTCGTCTGCCACCTCACAGTGAATGCCTCCATGAGCTCCCTCAGAGCACACCTACATCGTGCGACCAGGCGCGAACGCACCGTGTAATTTGTCAGTGCTCTGAGCGCTGCCTGACTGTCGACATAAATTGTCACCCTAGATCCCCAACGATGTGACCCAGTATCACTTCCGTCGCCCTCCAAATCGCTAGGATCTCAGCTTGGAAGACACTGCACTCATCTGGGAGTCTGTATGACCTTTTCACATCAGTCTCAGCATTATAAACACCGGCACCCGTGAACGTGTCCATTTTGGACCCGTCCGTGAATACTACCCACCCCTCGAATAGCACCTTGGATCCACGCCAGACTTCCCTAGTCGGTAAGTCCACCGGAGGTGTTTCACCGAAGTCTAAGGTCAAGATCATATGATCCTAAATTCCCTCGATAATACTACCCTGATCAAGCAGTCCTACTTCGTACAATATTTTTGTGTATTCATCCCTCCTAGATCTTACCAACGCAGACTCGTAAAGCCTAAATAAGTTCCTAGCAGCCACACTCCTCACATAATGTTCAATTGCGGACAGATGCAGTATGATATTCAACGCTGCCTGTGGAGTACTTCTCCTCGCACCTGTAATACCAAGAGATAAACTCCTTTGGGCCTTATTGAGCAACTTCCTACAGCTATCTACTCTCAATGCATCCCACCAGACAGTACATCCATAAGTGAGAATAGGTCTTACTACCGACGTGTAAATCAGTTTACCATATCCGGTCTTAGTCCCCAATTCTTACCGATGGAGTTTCTGCATGTGTAGTAGGCATTGAGTCCCCTTTTTATCCTTCCCTGAGTATTTCTTTTCCAAAACAATTTGCTGTAGAGTCAACCCGACGCCATATAACACTGGCCTCCTAAACTCCTCTATTTTATACTTCCTGGTAAAAAGCACCAGTTCAGTCTTGTTAGATTTAACACCCAGTCCCCTATCTTTCGCCCATGCCGAGAGCTCGCCTAGCCTCACCTGCATAATCTCGCTGATCGTGGGCAAAAATTTCCCCCTAACCAGCAGCACTATGTCCTCCGCGTAGGCAACGACTTTCACACCCCTGGAATCAAATGTCCTGAGAGTTTCGTTAACCGCTAGCAGCCACAGAAGAGGAGATAAAACTCCCCCATGAGGCGTCCCTCTGGTAACCCTTCTTCTTACGTTATGATCCCCCAGGCTCGAGTTGATGATCCTGCTGCTAAGCATACGGACTATCCACTCAACCAGAAAGCCCCGAACTCCTTGTCCCACCAGCGAATCCCTTATAGCCTCGATCCTAATGTTGTTAAAGGCTCTTCTATATCCAGAAAGAGTATACTTCTTATACCTTAGGCCGTGCTCAATGTAGCCCACCACCTCGTGTAGCGCGCTCTCAACGGATTAACTGTCAGTTAAACGTGTTGAGCGTTGCTAATGAGATAGGTATCAATTTTACTTCTAAGATACAGATCTATCAGTCTCTCAAGTGTCTTCAGCAAAAACGAAGACAGACTAATAGGTCTGTAATTACCCCGTTTAGAGTGGCCCGCCCTACCAGCCTTATGTATAAAAATTACCCTGACCTCTCTCCACCCCCTAGGCAGATACTCCCCACTAAGGCATCTCCTATATATATTCACCAGCAGAAATAGTGCATCGTCCGGGATGTTACAGAGCATGGCCGGAAAAATACCGTCCGGACCCGGTGATTTATATGGGTCGAAGGTATTGACCGCCCATCCTAGCTTCTCCTTTGTGACTATTACCTCGATGAGGGCGGACGTATTGCCCGATATCACAGACATCCCGTCCCCTTGACAATCGTCCATACCTCCAAATTCCGAACACCCGGGGAAGTGCGCCTCCATAAGCAAGGTTAGGGTTTTAGAGCTCGACTCAGTTCATGAGCCGTCATTCCTTTGGATACACCCAAGGCATCTAGGATCCTTGGATAAAATCCGTCGGAATCTAGACAACTCGTTGAACTTCTTGATGGAATCACAGAACTGCCTCCATGAGAGCCTCTTTGCTCTTTTTAGATCCGCCTTATACTTGTTGAATTGCACCCTGTGGGTGTTCCAATCACCCGGTGTTCCCGTGAGTTTGGGCCTAATGTATCTCAACTTTTACATAATTTTATTCTCTATTGATAATCGTTATCAAATCCGCGGTCACTCCTTTAATTTGTTTCGTATAAACAAATTTAGTAGAACCTTTTAATTTTTAATACATTTTCAAAAAATTTAAAATCGTGTTGGTCTTTTATGGAGATGAATGTGGATATTCTGCTTCATCGACATGAATCTTTACAATATTCAACTGTATTTGTTAAAGTTCTGTTAAAGAGCAAAGAAAATAACATAATTTTGTTAACACATTTGTTAACTTTTTAAACTATAAAACATGAGTAAAGTAGTATGAAATTTATTACAAATATTTGGTATTTTACAAAAAAAAATTAATATGTCAGGTTCTTATTTAAAATACAAGACTTATAAATTTTTTTTAATTATTTAAATGATGAGCATTTGTAGAGCAAAATATTGATTTCAATATAGTTTTTCCAGATGTTTCAAAAAATGTTGCCTTAATTATAAAACCAAAGGAAAAGCAAAGTGTAAAAAAAAAAAACAAAAGCCGAGTTAAATAAAAAAGTGAATCCAATAAATTTAAAAATTACCAATGTTGAGAATAGAAAAACTGGCACAGTAGTTATTCAAAGAGAAAATATTGAAGAAAGAGAAAAGATCAAGAATGCAATAGAAAATGAGATAAGTGAAAATTATGAAATAATGAATTTTAAAATGTCTGAAAATAAATTAATAGATAAATTGAAGAGCTTATTGCGAAAACTTGATAAGCCACATTTTTATTTTTAGTTCGTTTTCGCCTTTTAAGGGTTGACAAAATGCACAAAATATGACTTTTGCAGGACGTATATAATGTAGTTACTTGTAATAAGTGTTTAAGTAAGATTTCTACTAAATATCAGTCAATGGATACCTAGAAAGCAGCGAAAACCCATTAAACATTAAATGTGGCTTATCATGTTTTTACAATAAGACCTTCAATTGAAAAAACAAAACGAAGTATTAAAAAGCAGTGAATTCGAATTGATAAAATTTTTCGAAACAAAAATTAACATATAATGAGAGACTTAAAATAGATAGTGAAACATATCCAAAAATTATAGCTGGTCAAAAACTTAATGTTGGATGTGATAGATGAAGAGTTTTCGATCGTACGAATATAATGCAGTGTTTAAATGTCAAGGATACAACCACAAGTCATCAGAATGTAAAAATGAAGATGTATCTAAAGCTTATTTCAAAGCTTACTTATCTGAGACAACAACCTTAACCGTTTTATTTCCGTTAATTTCAAATTAGTTTTTTTAACCAAAATAAAAGTAATAATACATATATATATAATAATGAATATTGCTGATATTAATAGCTGTATTAAAAAAGGTTGTACCATAACCAATGATTATGAGAGAATGATGTCCTGTTGGCTCTGTAATAGTCTGTGTCATTTTAAATGTTCTGGATTGTCTGGTCTAGTTGCTGAAGCTGTTAATAAAACCAAAAACTTAAGATGGTGCTGTGATGGGTGCGAAAAAATTGGTGTTGAATATCACCGTTTTTATCAAAGCACAAAAAACTCGTTTACAAATATTCAAAATAAACTAGCGTTGCTTTCGAGTGATGTGTCTGATTATGGAAAGCTTTTCAATGATTTTAAACAATTAAGTACCCTTAATTCTCCTCCGCAATCCTCTCCGAAACGTCGGAAATCAGCCCGAAAAAATAAAGATACTCCTGTTCTAAGTCCTGGTTCTAATATTATTGATTCTGGAAAGAAAACGTCGGGAAAATCAACTGTTCCACCCTCTGCACCTGCTTCAAATATTATTAAACCTATCGCCGTCAATTCTATTGAAACTAACTCTGTTCCTCCCCCTGCAACTATTTCCAACTTTGGAACTAATAATGCTTCTATTCTTCCTTCTACTTCTACTGGCGCAACTGTTCTTCCCCCTGTACCTGGTTCTAACCTGATTAATTCTGCTGCTGATAATGCTTTTCAAACCAATACTCCTGAAAATATAACGCCTCGTTCTACTACATTTGCATCAAATCTTTACAAAAAAGTCATTCCGAATAAACAACATACTCCACCTGTAAATTCTGATACTGATAATAATGCAGTGATTTATAAACAACTACGTATTTGGCCTCCCAAAAAATCAATATTTATTTCTCGATTGGATTCTGAAACATCTGTTGAAGAAATTGATCATTATATAAAAACTAAACTTAATTCGAATGCCGATATTTTAACTCATAAATTCACATATCTCAACCGAGAAACATAATATCATTTAAGATAACTGTCCCATTCAATTTGTTTGATGAAATGGTTGATACTAGTTTTTGGCCTGATAATATATTAGTTCGTGAATACGAGAATAAGCGATTAAATAGTGTTCCCCGTTCTTCATCACGTATGACAAGTAATCAAAAAAACTAAAGCTTGCTTCTGATAATCAGCTGTGTTTAACCTACCAAAACGTAAATGGAATAAAATCTAAATTATCTAAGATTTTTATTGAAAGTTTTAATTTTAATCAGCACGTCATAATATTTACGGAAACCTGGTTAAATGATAAAATCTTTAATACAGAGATACTTTGTGAAGCATATCATATTTATAGACTCGATAGAGAAACCGAAACTACGGGTGGTGGTGTTATGATTGCAGTCTCTAGCCTTCTTTCATCTGAAGTAATTGTATCTGGTTCGTCTCATAAAATTGAATTTATTGGAGTTCAGATAAAACTGATAAGTAAACGTGTTTTTATAACCTGTTCATATATTCCCCCAAAATCTGATAGTTCACTATATTTTGAGCATTTGAAGTGTATTAAGTCAGTCGTGTTAAGAGCAAATCCTGAAGATTCAATTTTTGTTTTTGGCGATTTTAATCTACCTTTGATCTCTTGGACTTTTTTATCTGATTCCTTCTATTATTCACCATTAAAGTCAAATGAATGGATTGATGAATTTCTGGAAAATTTATCTGAGCTTTGCCTTTTTCAAATTAACGGTATTTATAACAATATTGGAAGATTGCTGAATTTAGTGTTTGTTAATGAACCTGCAGACTGCTCTCTAAAACGAACTGATCCAATTACAAAACCTGAGGACTGTTACCATCCTTCTATTGAAATCAGCTGTAATTTACCACTGGTACTTAATCGTAAACAACTGGACAAACCCGTAAAAACTTTCTGTTTTAAACGTGCTAATTACAACGATTTAAATTTTCTTCTATGTAATACAAACTGGCTACAATTGTTATCAATTTCCAACAATTCTTTAACTGCTATTGATGACATGATTAATATTTTTTATGAAACAATTTTTACGTATATGGAAGATTGCATCCCAAAACAATACGTTCGTAAACTTTCTGGCCCGCCGTGGAGCTCTAAACAATTATCGAGAATCAAAAATTTAAAAAATAAACGTTATAAAAACTACAAGAAATCTGGTTCTCTTACAGATTATGGTAAATATTCAGTTACACGAGCTGAATATCACTTACTTAATACGAAATTATATAATGAATATCTAAACAATATGAAACTAAATTTTAAACGAGATCCGAAGGCGTTTTATAAATTTGTTAATTCAAAGCGGAAGTCTTGTGGATATCCACCTGTCATGAAATATTTATCTAATGAGTCTAGCGATGATTTACTGATAAGTGACATGTTTGCCGATTTTTTTGCAACTACGTATTCTGATGCTCGCTATGATGATTCTGTCAATTATCCAATCCCTTTAACTGAACAACAGTCGTTATCGTTTTCACTTCTTACCACTTCAGATATAAAAAAATGTATTAAAAGCTTAAAATCTTCATTTTATCATGGACCTGATGGCATACCCAGTTGCATGCTAATTAATTGTGCTCATGCTTTAGCTACTCCTCTATCGATTATGTTTAATGTATCCATCAAATACGGTTATTTTCCTAAACAGTGGAAGGAGTCCTACATTATACCTTTATTTAAATCTGGTAATAAATCGGCGGTAACAAATTATAGAGGTATTGCTAAATTGAGTATTATCCCAAAACTATTCGAGAAATGTTTAACAGAACAACTATGTCATAATATCTCCTCCGTATTGTCACCATTTCAACACGGTTTCCGAAAAGGTTGCTCTACAACTACAAACCTGTTACACCTTACAACTTTAGTTAACCGGGGATTTACCAAAAGCCAACATACTGATGCTATTTATACAGACTTCAGCAAAGCCTTTGACAAAGTAAATCACAATCTTCTTGTAAAAAAGTTATTTTTAATGGGATTCACAAACAACGGTTTGGATTGGATTAAATCTTATCTAAGTAACAGAAAACAACGCGTTCTATTTAACAATTCTTTATCTAAGAATATTGATGTTAAATCAGGAGTACCTCAGGGTAGCCATCTTGGACCTATTTTGTTTTCGTTATTCATTAATGATCTACCGTTAGTGATTAAATTTTCAAATGTTTTAATGTACGCTGATGATGTGAAAATCTTCCATAGCTTCGATAATTTTTCTGATCACATATAACTTCAGGAAGATTTGGACAGTCTTAACGAATGGTGCAGTTTAAATTTAATGGAGTTAAACCTAAAAAAATGCAAACATATGAGATTTTTCAGAAAATTCTGTGTTCCCGATTTCTATTCTTTAGGGGGCTATCAGTTGGAGTTAGTTGATACCTTTAATGACCTTGGTGTTCCTTTGGATCCTAAATTAACTTTTATACAACATATTACTTTGACTGCAAATAAAGCACGCGGTGTGCTTTCATTTATCAAACGATGGGCAAAAGAATTCATTGAACCGAATATCACAAGGCAACTTTATACTTCCCTTGTAGGACCAATTTTGGAATATGGTTCCATAATCTGGGATCCTCAGGAAAATGTTCGTATCCAACTAATTGAGTCCGTCCAAAAACAATTTTTGCTATTCTGTTTACGGAGTTTTTATTTGGGGGCTGCAGCTGATCTCCCATCCTACACTACTAGACTGGCTCGCATCAAGTTGCCAACCTTGGAAAGCCGAAGAAAAATGATGAATGTTACGTTTTTATTCAAGCTGATTAATGGTGAAATTTGCTCGGAATTCCTCGTCAATAACCTGTTATTTAATGTTCCTCAACGCCCAACGAGGTACTATATTCCTCTATTTATTCCATTTCACCGTCAAAATTATGCTGATGCTGATCCTCTTTTACGAATGAGCAATGATTTTAATAATTTTTATAATTGTATCGATTTTTCAAAAAATGTTAACTTTGTTAAACGTAGTATAATTTTAACTTTGAATGTCTGATTTCTGTGATATTATGTTAGGTATCTACTTATGTAATTTTTATGATATTGTCTGTAAGGATTTTTTCCATAGACTAAATAAATACAAATACAAATACAAATGTTACAAATGTCATGGAAATCACTAGTGAAAAGGGGAGAATAAAAGGGGAGAATAACAAAATGATGTTAACTGTATGAAAGAAAATAAGAAACTTTATTTAGGAATTGATAATAACCACATCACGAACCACAGAGCCTGTACAGTTTATCAAAACAAACGAAGTTTAAAAAATGGAAGGATATGTTGAACAGCCTAACAATCAAAGCTAATACATGGATTATATACTAACATTCAAGGACTAGCTAATAATTTCAACCAATTGGAAATAATAGCTGAAATCACTAATCCGGACTTTATAATTCTCTCTAAAACCCATCTAACCGAGATTAAGGCGAAATAGAAATTAAACAATAGAACTGGTGAAGTAATTATGTATTTTAAAAAACAATAGAATATCAAAAAAATTAAAGATAATGTTAAAGACTCAAAATATTGGATTAGTGCATATATGGCAAAATGTGAAAAAACATCATTTGTAATATTATATAGATCACAGAGTAGAGGAAAGGCGGAATTTTGTGAAGTATTTGAAAACTTTATAGAAGAAATCTGTGAGGAAAACTGTGATATTACAATAGCTGGAGATTTCAATATAGACTGCAAAAATGATTTTTATTGTAATAAACTAGAAAGTATACTTAATGATAATGGCTTAAAACCAAATATGAGTTAATATACCAGAATTACACAAAATTCAACAACTCTAATATACTATATTACGAGAGCGGATCAATAAGTCCGTGACTTTTTGAAAGAAACACAGTTTTTTTTGCAAAAAAAAAAAAATATTTTTCAACATAATCTCCTTTTAGATCCAACGTTTCTCCAATTGTTGTATCCCTTCCAAAAAAATAGGATTTTTCGAGGTCCATAAAATAGGCATTTCTTGGCCATATGGGGTCGTTTTTTTTTAAATCCTCGTTAAATCGATCCAATAAGTTGGCATAATATTCGCCGTTTATTGTTTTCCCCTTTTGAAGGTAATCGATGTGGATTATCCCGCGTGCATCCCAAAAAACTGTTGCAGTCACCTTATTGGCCACGATTACGTTTATGGTCAAGTGAGAGCAAACACGGCACACATCTTGCAGAAGGCTTTCTTAACCCCAACTCATCATTTAAAATCGAAACCACACCCAAATGCCTATGGCATCAACAATCTCACGCACTTTTACTCTTCGATCGGCCAACACCATATCGTGGATTTTTTCGACATTTTTGGACCTCAATTGGATGTTTAGCTGTTAAACGCAAAGTAAATGAAGAAACTTGCTATTAGTAGTAGTATATTAACAGGATGCACTTGATGGGAGCAGTGTTGCATTTCATATAACTACGAAAGAAGTTCGAAAAGTCACGGACTTATTGATCCGCCCTCGTATAACAAACAGTGAAAAAAAAAAATTATTCTCAATGTATCTAAAGGATTGCGCAAATTCTTTAGATCTTAATCTAGCAACATCGTTTTTATTTGCGGATGATATTCATATATTATTTATATACCAGATTTTCTATCACCCCTCAAATTGTCGAACCCCATTTTTCTTATTCGATATTTGAGCGATCATTTCTAATACGTACGGCCAGAAACTGGAATTCTTTACCGAACTATTTGCAAAACTTTTTATTAACACCTAGTGTATTTAAAAATAAAATGCTATATTACTTCCAGAACATTGACGACTATTGAATAATGCACCGATATGGACGCTACTACTGATGATCCAAAGTCTTGCCCAAGAAAGAAAATTGCACGATTTTAAATAAGTGCATTCCTATAAATTATCCTGTTCTAAGGATTAACACATTATACACGAACATTTATCTTAGTCTTAGAAATGATGTATTATAAATTTGAATTTGTATGTTATATTCTAGCAATACATTTGGCTTATAGTATTGTAAATAAAAAAAAAAATAAAAAAAATATTTTGGCAAAAAATAATATAAATAACAAAATACCTGATCATGAATCTATTGACTTTTTTAATGAATACGAAATTGGTGATGAAGAGAACAAAAATAAGAAAATAGAAATTTTTAGATACAACAAAATTAGATCTAATAATGAAGTAAGTGCAATACTAAAATGTGATGAAATAATATACTTAAATGATTATGTCGACAATTATGATACGCGTTTAGAAAACACAATACAAAAATTTACTGTAAATAAGATAATAAAAGAAAAATATTGTAATAAATGGTTTAACAATGAACTCAGGGGGGTTATTATGTAATTCGATTCGAAAATTTTTGTTCGAATTCGGAGATTTTAAAACTCTTGTAACATGATATCCGTACTTAAAAGTCCAACTTTTCTTTACTTTTCGCATTTACTAGATCATTGTCTACACGTTTTCTACATTTTTACCTATTAAAAATATTTACCTATTAAATACTTTATTTTCAATGTGAAAGTTCTGTTCGAATCGAATTTCTTTTCGAATCGAATTACGTAATAACCTTCGTAAAAAGAGGAAAAAAATATTTAAATATCAGATGTAACCAAAAATTACATAAATAAAAACTGAAATGAAATAAAAACTGCGATATTTAACCAAATAGAGTATAAGAGGACAGTTTTAAAATAGCTGAAGATTTTAATAATTATTTCGTAAAAAGCATTAAAGAAATAAAAATTACCATTGATGATGTGCAGTATGAAAATAAAATACCCGTGATAAATTTAATATATAAATAGATGGAAATAGATGGAAATTCACCAAGAGAAACAACAAAATCGCCGCGATCCTCACAGCAGTCGGGTCTATGCCCCGGGATCGACGCAAGGATCCTTTCCTTGCCCAAGGACTGCCACACTCCCAACGCGGGATCAACACAGGTACGCATTTTTCCCCTTTTCCCCTCCAACCTATCCCTTTTTTCCCCTAACTGAGCAGGCAACACCGGCCTGCCTGCTCAGCCTACCCCTACTCTGCGCCGGTGACATCGAAAGAAATCCAGGTCCAGAGATATATAAGTGTCCGGTCTGCAATAAACGGATTTCCGAAAAAGTATGCTCTGTCAAGTGCTATGGATGCCAAGAATGGGTCCATCTACGCTGCTCGGGACTTAGAAGAGCTTGCGAACACAACGCAGTCTACACCTGCCCCACATGCAACTCTCCCACAGCACTCAACCCACCCACAGCCACACAAACAACAACCAGACAAGCAGCTGCTCCCTCACCACCTTCCCTACCTATAACACCAGCACAAAACACTGGCCCTCCAGGGAATACGCCAAACCCCCAAATTCCAACTGCCGACTGCCGTATGTGCCGGAGGCCCTTTACAAGGGCAGCCAAACCCATCAGATGCTCAATCTGCGACACCAGCTCACATTTCCGGTGCCCCGGATTGAGAAACTCCAACCAGCACAACGAAAATTTCATAGGCCCATGCTGCCGTCGTAGCCGACCTCCCACTCCAGCAACGCCGCTCAACTTCGCATCAGGGAGACCAAACACAAACATAAGAACAACTCCACATACCACCATCCTGGACCCTGCCCCCGGCAAATGATGCAAACCCACGGCACAAGAAAGGCTTTAAAATCCGACAATGGAACTGCAACGGGCTCAGCCGTAAAATAACTGAAATTACGGACTACATGGAAAGAAATAAAATACTAATTGCGGCACTCCAGGAGACCAAACTCTCTACCAGGAACAACTTGGCAAGATCAACCTGCTACTCTGTTCTGCGACAAGACAGAGACAGGAACGCCGGTGGGGGCTTTGCTTTCCTGATCCACAGCTCTGTGACGTATACCCCACTCCAGATGAGTCCTTCAGATCCACATATAGAAGTCCAGGGAATAAGCGTTGAAACGGGGGAAGGAACCCTGCGACTAATAAACGTATATATCCCTCCCGCAACCGCTTGCCGGTCAGGCTTCAAGCCTACGATATCTAACTACCTTATGGATAGGCAGACAATCGTCCTTGGTGACCTCAACGCTCAACACGACAGTTGGTTCTCATCTCGGAACAGGTTGATGACTCCAATTTCTGCATAATAAATGAGAATCACCCCACGCGCATAGCACCAACCTGTCGCAGCTCTCCCGACATAACCATTGTGAGCAAGGACCTCTTAACAAAGTCCACATGGCACGTAGATGTGGCACTAAACTCCGACCATCTCCCAATAACGATACAGATCAACACCAATACAAGGTTTGTGACATGGGATGAAATTTCATCAACTTTGGGAAGGCAGACTGGGAAACTTTCATGAGGCAAACGGAAGAAGCTTTCGCCTCCACCCCCCAATCGAACACCACACCATCCGGTGAGAAAATCTTCAGGGGTATAATATCAGGTGCCTGCAAACACTGCATCCCGGCTGGGCGCATCCCCAGGATCACGCCAAATTCCCACACCGCAGCGTCCAAATTGACTGATGTAAGGGACGGGTTAAGGAAAGCTGACCCGGCAAACCCACGTATCCAGGTACTCACCAGGGAAATCAACAAAATGGTTGCCGAACACTGGCGAAAGCACCTGGAGGAATCAGAGCTTGGCACTAAAAAACTCTGGAGCACCATCAAAAACCTCACAAACCCAAAACGTATAGAGAACCCCCATAAATTTCGGGGGAAACACTCCAACTAATGGCAGAACATGCGCCACCGCCTTCAATAGGCAATTTAACCTTTCTAGTAGACAGTCCTTCGTGGAATTCCGGGGTAAAAGATCAACTATGAGGAAGAACAAACAAGGAGTACCGCAGGGTGGTGTTCTCTCCCCCTACTTCTATGTCTCCAAGGCACCACAACCCCAACCGGAGGTTAAACTAATATCATATGCAGACGATTGCTCCATCGTCTCCACCAGCCGAATAACCTCTATCGCAGTGAAAAACATAAATACCTACTTACCTATATTAACCGACTTTTTCACTAGCAGAAACCTGCAACTGTCTGCACCTAAGACGACGGCAACCCTCTTTACCTCCTGGACAAAGGAGGTCAATGATGTATTGGACGTCCACATCCGTGGACAACAGATCCCAACAACAAAATATCCCAAAATCCTTGGCGTCACCTTTGACAATTTATTCTTTTTCTCCAAACAAGCCGAAACAGTTGTGAAAAAGGTAAGAGGCAGAAACAAAATCCTCAAGGCTCTCTCAGGTAGCACCTGGGGGAAGGAGAAGGAAACTATAACCATCACGTACAAGGCCATTGGACGATCGGTACTCGATTACGCGGCACCAATCTGGACACCCGCCATAAGCAACACCCAATGGAGGAACCTTCAAACGATTCAGAACAACGCCCTTAAAATTGCAACCGGCTGCCACTCCAAGGCACCGGAGGAACACCTACACCGTGAAACTGAGATGCTGAATGTGCAGACACAGCACGCTCCTTACCAGGCAGCATCTCATTAAATGTGGGCACCCTGAACACCCAAATCATGATGCAACGAGGGAACATCAACCGATGAGGTCCAGATTAATAAGACACGACCTCAGGAAGGAGCGGGTGAACATCACACACCTACTTGGGGACAATACTAAAGAGGGCATTGACAATGCCATAAAGCAGGCACACACCGAGATGGGCAAAGAGGCTATAGAGGGATACCCAGGTAGCATAGTTCTGGGCGGAAGACCACAGCCTGTCAACTACGAAGAGGCCCGGCTACCGAGGGAAACAAGAGCGATCCTCGGTCAATTACGCTCCGGTATATCTAGATACCTGAACAGCTACATCTCACTGCTAAATCCTCCTGCCCCGCAAATCCCACAAACCTCACCCCACTATCCCTATGGATCAACCCAATAGAGGTAGCACACTTCCTCGAACTGGACCTAAATTTCTAAATCTCTAGATGTTCCTCTCTAAACTTTAAAAATTTCTTTCTTTTCTTTTCTCTGTTTCTTTTCTATTTCATGCGTACTGTCGATCCAGCAAGGGCTACAACAACAACAACAAAATCGCCGCTATTTTTTGGATTTCAAAAGATCGTTTGAAACAATTGATCTAGATATCCTAATATAAAAGCTATATACAGTGGTGTGAATTGAAATAGGGACACTTGAATGCAACAAATTTAAAGTAAAATTTAACACATAAATCTTGGGTGGAAACTACCGATATTACTTTTCGATTATTGTACAACAACAAAGTTTAATTTTACTTTACAATTAAAACTTTGTTGTTGTAATTTAGAACGACAACATTAAAAAAATAATATAAAATCTCTTATTCTAGTGTAAAGAGAACGGTTTGATTTGGAGCAAAGAACGGTTTGAGTGCCTTATTTTATGCTTTTGAATGCAATCACAAAAAATAAGCATTTCAATAAAATAACACAGGATACAATTGAAAAAAGTGAGTATGACGAATTCCATGCATTACATTGCATGTCTTCTGTTAATCTTACCTAACATGCACAAAACTAACGAATATAAAACGATTGATATGAATGGTCGCAATGCTGATTGAATAAGAGTTTAAAATTAATACTGTAGTAGTCGTGATTTGCTAAAAATTTCATAATTTCATAGCAATGTGCAAGATATATTCAAACTGTTTGCACAGTATACTGTGAAATTATTTCTTGTGTGTATTTTGTTTTGATTGTGTGGCTGTCACAGCAATAGCTGTATTTTCTATGTATAATTTTATAGTGCTGCCATAGTTGCTATACTTAGCAATGTGGTATTCATTTTTAATATAGAGAATATTTAATATTTCTTGCTGCTGTGGTGAGCATATTTAATGAAATTGAAAAGTGAAGCAAGAATATATTCAATTAAATTGACGGTGTGACAAGAATCATTTTTATAAAACTTTTAAAAACTTAGAAAATTTTTAAAAAAATCGATAAATTACAAAAAAAAAATGTAATCAACTTTTAAAAAAATCGAAAATTTAAATTTTTAAAAAAATCTAAAAATTTATAGAAAAACTTAAATTTTTGTTAAAAATTAAAAAATAATAAAAAAAAAATTTAAAGAAATTCGAAAAATGTTTTTTTTTTAATTAAAAAATTTAAAAAAAAAAATCAAAAAATTTAAAAAGTTAGACTAGGTTCACACACGGCAATTATAATTGCGCAATTCTTGAGTTTATAGAAGAGGGAGGGAAAGAGAATGATAGGGGGTACAGAATTGCCCGTACTCCAATTCCGTTTTGATTTGTCATTCGCAATTTTCAATACTGCAGGTTGATATACGAAAAATTAAAAATAATAAAAAAAATTTTTTTTTTTTTAATTTTTCGATTTTTTTAAATTGTTTCGGTTTTATTTTTGCAAATTTACACAGGTGTGTCCCAAAATTTGCCTTATTACATATGTATATTTATATTTAATAATTTCATATGGTACTGCAGCGCAATATTAAATATTATCATAGAATAACAATATTTTCGCGAGCGTCACTTGTTTAATACTAACATATTATTCCTCTTTTATCTAAACTAATATAAACGGGACTATTACATTAAAAAAATAAATGAGATTCCCCGAACTTTACTTTAATGCTTTGTACATTCGTTAATGAATGAAAAACACGATGTGTACATGTATGTCTTGCCGCAGCCACATCAGCACAATATACAATATTAAATATTACCATAGAATAACAAAATATATACATATAAATGAATACAATATTGCAACATATATGACTACCACAGCACATATCAAAGTTCAAACAAAATGCTAATACAGCTGCGCCAGCACGCAACTGTCGAAGATAAAATAATTTCGTAGCATGCTTTCACCACAGTTGAATATATCTGGCTAGCAATGTGAGAAAAATTAATGTGTTCAATATATCTTGCTAGCAGATATTCAACAAACATTTTTGATATGCTAAATTTTAAACTCTGGATTGAATAAATATTTAACTATATTTTTTGGTGTTTATTTTTTTTTTCACTTTAACATATATTATTAAATATAAAAATATATGCATATTTCATATTTAATAAAAAAAAAACGGAAAATTAAATTAAGCTTCAAGAAATTGCGTTTTTACAGGATATGAACAAATTCTACATACAGTTGTGTTCAAAATAATAGGAGTGCTGATACCCAATATTTTCACATGCACAATTTGTTAGTGTAACATATTGCAAATGACTCGACCTGCTAACGGTACTTCCAACGGTATTCAAGAAGTTAAACACAAAAGAGGAACTCATGATAAATATTATGTGTTTAATGTTATTTATTCATTTTAATATTTTTCCTTGAGTTTAATTGATCAAAAAAAATAGGAGTGCGATTGATTTATAAATAAAAAAAGTGGATTAGATTAAAATTCTAAATATAAAGTGAAAAGTAAGTATGGAAAGGTGATAAGAGTCTGGTTTCTTTAATTTTTAAATATAATTTTTGTATGGTACTGCTCATAGTGGGTCGAGGAAAGCACTGTTCTGAAGAAAAGCGGAAATTAATTCAAAACCTTCGAAAACAAGGAAAAACATATAGAGAAATTAAAGAACTCTTGGGGTGCTCGGATCAAATGATCGCAAATGCCTTAGCATTTAAAAAAAAGCCCGAAACACGTGAAAGAAAACGTAAAACATCCAGTGTAGATGACCGCCGCATAGTACGATGTAGCAAATGTGACCCGTCGGCGTCGTCAAAAAAGATTCAAAAGGATCTTAATCTCGCTATAAGTGGTGTTACTGTCCGTAGGCGCTTATTGGAGAACAATTTATTCGCAAGAAGCCCACGAAAAGTGCCATTACTGACCAAGAAGCAGGCAGTTTCACGCTTAAAGTTCGCCAAAGAACACGTCAACTGGCCGAAAGAAAAATGGAGAAACATTTTGTGGACAGACGAAAGCAAAATCGTTTTATTTAAAGGAACTGGTTCTAGACAGTATGTCCGACGTCCACCGAACACAGAATATGAAGCACAGTATACAATAAAAACCGTTAAACATGGTGGTGCAAGAGTCATGATATGGGGATGCTTCCCATACAACGGAGTTGGTCCAATTCATCTATTAAGAGCCATTATGGATAAACACGTGTATGTTGGAATAATGGACGAAGTAATGCTACCATATGCAGAGTGGAATAAGCCACATAAATGGGTATACCAACAAGACAATGACCCAAAACACACCAGTAAATTGGCAAAGAACTGGTTCCTTGTCAATGGGGTTGAGGTCATGTCGTGGCCTGCTCAGTCTCCTGACCACAACCCTATAAAACATCTATGGGGAGACGTTAATAAAAGTGTGGCAGAGAAGAGACCGTCAATTGCTGAAGAGTTGCGGAACACAGTGCGAGATCGTGGCAGCAAATACAGTTAAAAAGATGACGGGATCTTATAGACTCCATGCCTCGCAGATGTGCTGTTGTCATCAGAAATAAAGGTTATTCCACTAAATACTTAATTTATTTAACTTTTTCTAAGATAAATATAAACTTTTATGTATTTTAATTTATAAAAATTAAAGCTTCTGCAAATACTCCTATTATTTTGATCTGTGAATTTTGAAATAATTTTGTTTAAACATTTTTTTTTTTCAATTTGTATGTCTTTATTTCAATTCCAAATAGGTCTAAAAATTAAAAAAATAAATAAATAATTTAGATTAGATTAGAAGGCACTATGCACCGCGACCAATGTAGGTCTTTTGTGCTGCCTAAAGTTACCTACAGATTCAAGCTACCTATAAAGCCAATTATCCTATTAGGCAAAATGTTCGCGATGTCGAAAGGCGAAATGAAGCGATCACCTAGAAACCTAAGTCTCCTATCACAAAGCCTGGGACATTCGCAGAGAACATGCTCCGAGGTCTCAGACACCATCTGGCAAAACCTACACATATCCGTGTCCGATTGACCCTTCTTGTGCAGATGGTATCTGAGATTACAGTGTCCAGTTAAGTACGATAATATAATTCATTTCAATTAAAAAAAATTATTAAAATTGTGCTTTTTATTTAAAAATTTAAACTTTGTTTTTATTAATTGCACTCCTATTTTTATGAACACAACTGTACATAAAAATAATTTTAAGCGCTGGTTTTTACAAGATGTTCGCCGCTACACGAATGAGTGACTACGTATGTATATTTTGTTTTTGTATTGCATGTATTTTGTTATTGTTTTTTGCTTCGAGTGAAGGAAAGCGTCATTTAAAAACAGGGAATAATTTCGTTAGGTTCATTTTGTATGAGAGAAAAATATTCCATATTTAACGTTTTGTGTTTTCAAAATTAAATAAAACTTTTCTTTGATTTTAAACTCACTTTCAGTTGAAGGTTAATAATAATTAAATGTTTACTTAAAAATTAATTTTGTGCACACCAAATTTCAAGTTTTTATAAAAAAAATACTATTTTTCCCAACTTTGTCTTTTTTCTTTTTTTAATTCAGCAATTTTTTTCAATTGTGTTGATTTTTGCAAGTTTTGGTGCTTTTTTCCAAATATCGATTTTTTCCAATTTTACTGTTTTTCCAATATTTTGAGTTTTTGTTTTTAATTTTGGCGTTTTTTAAAATTTTTGAGATTTTTTTTTTTTAATTATGGCGATTTTTGGAAATATTAACGATTTTTAATCTTTGGCGATTTTTTTCAATTTGCCGATTTAAACAAATGCTGAAAAAATCCTATTTTTAGCGGTTTTTTTCCAACTTTGACTTTTTGTAATTGTAATGATTTTTTAAAGTTATGAAATTTTTTAGTATGTACTGAGTATTTTTTTAAAATTTTTACGATTATTTTACAATTTTGGTGATTTTTTTTAAATTTTTTATTTTTTTTTAACAATTTAACAATTTTAACAATTTTTTAAATTTTATAACTAAAATTTTTTTTGAAATTAAAAACTATTCAATTAAAACCAAGATATATTTATATAGGTAGTCTTAGTAGCCCAGCTGTTTATCTTCCTCTTCCCTGGTTTTGACATTTCTTACATGGTTTTGACACTGTACTGTACTGTATTCAACAGCAAAATGCCTGTTGTTTTTGTATTGTTTGTAGTTGTTTGTTGTAGTTGTTGTTCTAGTAAGACTACCTATATAAATATATCTTATTTTAAACATTTTGTCGATATTTGACTAAAGTAAAGTTACGAAATAAGTATTTTTAATATTTTTATATTTGTTATATTTTATTTTTGTAAGATATATTATGTTTAAGATTCTTTCTCAGGAGTATTGCTATGTAATACAGTTTTTGGCCTAGAAGGCTTTGTATTATTGATGAATTAATAAATAAAATAAATAAAATAAAAAAAACTTTAAGCTTTAATTTATGATATTATATTCTACTTTAACCCTTCTAACACCACAGATATTAACAGTTAACAGTGTCCGACCGAACGGTTCGGCCAAAAAACTATATTTTGTCGGTTTTTTGATAGCTAGAGGCAATGATGACAAATTTTGGTATTGGAAACATGTTCGTTGAGCCGATTTAATTCGATTTTGTGTATAAAATTTAAGAGAAAAGCCGAAGTTTAGCTATAAAGTTAAAAGTTCGGCCGCCGAACTATTTTCAATTTAGCCGAACTTTTTGAGGCCGAACAGTGAATTCATTGCTTAGGTTTAGGTTAGGAAGGGTTATGTGCCCAAGGTCACATCTCCACTCGGAGACCAATACGGTCCATTGTGAATCCTTTCATACGGTCCATTGTGAATCCCTTCATTGCTTAACTACAGACTTTTCTTCAAATTTGACACTCAAAATAGCATCTAATCAGCCCAATAAACATTTTTCCATCCGCCAAATTTGTAAATAATGCTTTAAAATACAGAATACAGACCAAATGCATTTTCTGGCCGAACTGTTCGGTCGGACACTAACAGTTATATTCGATATTTAATGTTTTTTTTATTTTTGAACTTTTGTTGTTATACCTACATATCATCCATATCTGGAAAGAAAAAATTTCGCGATTTTTTATTTTTTTCTTTCCAGTAGAGAAAAAAATAAAAAATCATGCGTGAGTGTAAGTAAAAATTTGAGCTAATCATTGACAATTTACCTTAATTTTTACGTTTTATTTTTTCGGTCAGGTTTATTTCGTGAATTTGCTTGATTCACTTGAATCACGCGTGAGTGTGGGCAAAATCTAAATTTTTCCACGTAAGCGTGAGTGATTGTAAGTCGATGAAAAATTCTCGTGAGGGATTGTGCATGAGTGTAAATTTTCTCTCGTGTGCGTGAGTGAGTGTTAGTCAAAATTCACTCACGTGCCCAACTATACTTTCCAGATATGGCTGATTTTCGACGCGCTCGCTTCGATTGCGTGGTTGAAGTGAAGTTATCCATAAAAACTGTTACACAAAAAAAAATTTCTCAGCAAAGCCGATCTTTGGACATACTGGAGGAGAAAACCCCTAAGCACCGTTTACGTAGAAAGCCCTTGCTCAGCCACAACGCAGAAATGCTTTCCTCAGCGAAGTCTGGCTTTGGAGATACTGGAGTAGAAAACCCTTAAGCTACGCAGGAAAACTTTGCTCAGCAAAGCCACTAATTTAATTGTGGATGACTTATACGCAGAAAAGCTTTCCGGGCTTTGGAAATACTGGCGTAGAAAACTTCTAAGACCGGACAAAGTCCGGCTACACAGAAAAACTTTGCTCAGCACAGCCACGAATTTATGGATGACTTTCACACAGAAAAACTTTCCTCAGCGAAGCCGCTCTAACGACATATTGAAGGAGAAAACCCTAAGTCCGGACGAAGGCCGGTTACGCAAAAACCCTTTGCTCAGCAAAGCTACTAACTTTTTTATGAATGTATTTTGCGCAGATAAACTTTCATCAGCGAAGCCTGTCTTTGGACATACTGGAGTAGAAAACCTGTTGAAATGAGTTGAAATAACTAAATTTTTTTTCAAAAAAGTTTCAGTTCAAAAACGGAATTGTTTTTTTATACCAAATTAAAGGTATTTAAAAAAGCTTTCTAATGACACCCATATAGGCCGCCAACATAAAATTTAGCTAATTTCGAGCTTTTTTTGTTTTGTTTTGAGCTATGCTCATAAACTAGATTTGTTCCAACATATATTAGATGACTACTAACCACATCGCACTCGTCTTACCTTAGTTACTAGAGTGTAATGTATATATCTAATACAATTGACATATAGTGTCCAATATTTAAGATTACACTCTGGCTTTAATTTATCTCCAAATGTTTCCGTTATGATGTGGAAATAAATGTCCAAGTGTTTTTCTTTGCATTTTGTTATCACACTCGATATTTTGCAGGCAAATACCAATTGATGTTTATGTGCATCCTGATGTCCCGATTCACCACAGCGTATAAAATATTTAAGAATTTGTTGCTGTGCGTTTATGGCTTGCTCCAATGTTCCCTTTAATTCTGGTTCAAAATCCTTATCCATTGTGTGAAAAAACACTTCGATTTATTAAATAATAATTATAAATTTTATTTATCTGGCAAAATTGTTTATTAAAATGTATAAAAATAGTAAAAGCGCGCTGTAAATATTGTTTCGAAATTTCTTTTGAACAAGCCATTTGACGCTAAATGTCAATGTAGTATGACACATAGGAAAAGAAAACTACAGGGTGTTTTATAATTAGCAGTTAGCTTGTTGCTTGGAGACGCCAGACTGTAAAAATTGGTTAAAATCGCTCACTTGTATCTCGTTTTGAAAAATACAAATTTTGCCAAACCGAGTGTAGAGTAAAGAGGTAAAATAAGTGTTTTGGCCAAACTTGTGTTTAGCTTTTAGGTTTGAGTGTGAGAAGTTTTCGCATTGAAAAATGCATGCATACAAAAAATCCTTCCTAAGTTATTAAGAGCATGATGAGAATTTAATAATTTTTAGATCGTGAAATATTTATCAATTTGTACAATTAGTTTCGTTAATTTATTTTTTTTAACCTTATTATTTTTTATCAACTAATAAAGTTTATTCCAGGGATGGAAGGCAATACCGTCATCGATTCATACCCGTTTAAACTGACCATCGTTATCCCTAAAATATCGCTACCGAAATAATTGAAATACCGTTATCCGTAAAATACCGATACCGATATAACTAAAATACCAATATCTTTAAAATGCCAATATCTTTAAAATACCTTTACCGAAATAACTATAATACCGTTATTGCTAAAATACCGTTACCGAAATAATTGAAATGGCATTATCCTTAAAATACCGTTACCGATATATTCTGACAAAATCAAAAAAATAATCGTAAGTAGATATATATTTTCCCAAAACTTGATCATAAACTAGCTTTTTATTACCTTAGTTAGTCTCTTTACAGGAAGAAGAAGAAAAAAACATTTTTATTGAAAAATTTTACGGACACAAGGGATACACCAGACTGCCGCAGTTTCGTCCCCCTCCTGGGACTCGCCAGTGGTTAATTTATGTGTCAATAGAACAAAGTATTTTATATTGTTAATTTGCTCTATATGAAAAACTTTTTTTTAATTTTTTTGGTGTCGTACTAGGATTAATTAGACTGTAATGCTACCTTTTTTTATTTTTTTTTCTCTCTTTATTTTTAGTCCAGATTCATCTCAAACGGTCTTCTAAATGCTTGTGTTAGGTTTTACTTGAGTCATATGGCAATGCTTTAGAGAGGTAAGTTTTGAATTTTTTCTATTAGAGAACCATAACACGTAAAATCTAATACTGTGTTTCCACTTCCATGTTTTGAGCAAAACATGTGTTTTGGTGAAAAAAAGAATTAGGGGAAAACATGTACAAAACACGTGTTGTATCAAACCAAGTCCAAAACACCTCCAGTGGAAACGTTGTATTAGTTTGATCAAAATTTACATTACTAATTGCGAAAAGTGAGAAAGAGATTACTTTTTGTAATAAATAGAATATAAATTTTTTGAATTATGAAGAATTTTTAAGCCTATGAAGTTTAAAGCAAAGCTTCTTGGAGAAAGTTAATTGCATAATTCTCATTGGACGACTTTTGAACTCTAAACTGTTCCTGTTATTATCCAGACAATACAGTTCAGCTTATGATTGATTTTCGTCGCAGAGTAAGCATCAAAGTCCATAGAGGAGGTTAAAAGGTCCACCAAAGCAAATTTGTTCTTGCATCATTTAAACATAAATTAAAATGGTTCAATGCAACTCAAATGCTTCTATTCTTAAAAACTAATTAGGTGTTAAATTAGTAAAAATGTTCTTGTTTTTTGCGTTACAAAACATCGACCTATTGCCTTCCCATATACACAAAGTTTAGATTAAGTTAATTTTCTATTTTTAAAATAGATATGCAATTATAATTTTGAAATATTACAAATATTTTTTTGCGGTCTAGTTAAAATAGCCTACGTTAAAATTGCTAATACACCTATTGTCTCAATTAATTTAACAAAAATTATAGGTGAATTTTTGAATATAAAATTCAATTAGAATTTACATATTCTTTATTGTAATATTACCGTAAAACATAACAAACTCTATGTTGCCTTTGAAAATATGTGATATCACCCTATAGTTTTATGCAATACTGCCTATAGTTTTTTTTGTGTGCAAATATGTTATATTTTCATAAAATCGCTAAATTTTTTAAATTATATTTCCTGAAGACTGGCAACAATGTTAATATAGGGCAGCTCTAATTATTTTTTAGAATATAATTTACAGCGTATTACCCTGTTTAAATACAACTCTGCATATCTACGATTGTGACCACCTGGCAGCACTTTTGGGGAGACTTTTCTAATCGTTAAACAGTGCTACCATAATGCATTTTGTTCATCCCCCATTTTTCAAATTTGAAATTCCCAAATAATTCCTACAAGTTTTTAAATTGCAAAATTGATCACAAATTCAGTATTTAATTTAAGCAAACCATAATTTTTAAAGAACAATATTAAATCAGAATAAACTTTAAAATAGAATTCTTTTAGAACATATGGAACTTTTAAAAAGAATTTATATTACAAAAACTATTAGAATCCCCCAAAAATACTAAATAAAAGTTTAAAAATTCTCAACAATTATTTATTAAAAATCTTTCAAAATCTGTTGCTAAACCGCAGTTGAAATCCCCAATTTGGGCCAAATCCCCTTTGTCTGGCAACTATATGCAAAACTTCCAGTGCAAAAAAACTCAACGAAACTAATATTTTTCGTTTCGAATTTTCTCATAAATTCGATGACGATTGAGTGAAATTCTATCAGTTTCTTAGTAGACATAAAGCAAACACCAATTACTTGAGAAAAAGACTCTTACGCTAGTAAAGTGTTAAAAAATATATTTTATTTTTTCCATTAACAAATAAAAAGTAACAGTTACAAGCGCTTTTTTGTTAAACTTTTTTATTTCTGATTTTTTGTGTTATCAATTTGCAACCATTAAGTATAAAAATGCCATCAAACATGAATAATAAACTGTAAGTAAAAATTAAGTGATTCAAAGAAAAACGAAAAAAAAATTTTTTTAGTGAAAAATCGATTTTACAGTGATGTTGATTCAGTGAAAAAAAGAATAGATAAAAGAAACGGGAAATATAAAAATAACCCGTTTTTTTTTCTTAATTATAAAAATGATGGCTATTAGTAGTTTGTTGTAATGGTTGATTTTTTTTTCTAATGAAAAAATGGTTTGTAAATTATTGGTGGATAAAAAAAATGGAAGTGTTTATGGTGGTGGTATAGGTTTAAGTGTATTGGTAATATAATTAAAATATTAAAAAAGCGATATGCGATAAGTAAAAATTTTATTAACCTTGTTCATGCAACAATAATATATATTTTTTTTTTTTTGCATTTGGATTCTTTTAACGTAATATACCAATTCCGTAACGTACTACGTCATGTGGTACGTACAAAGGCAGTAAGTAGAAAAATTAAATTTCAAAATAAAAAAAAACTGCTTGTTAATTTCTTTGCAATTTAATTTTTTTGCTTAATGGTTCTTTATTGTGATTTCATATACAATTTTCGTTAATTTTATATACATATATTATTTTTTTTTTGTTCGTTTTTATTTTATATTTTTCAGCCATTTTATTATAAACCGAGTGTTATTTTTTTTTTACTCGTCATTGTCGAAGGTTTCGTTAAGTTGGAAATATTCGCTCATTTGATTTGGTAAATTTCTCTTATTGGATTTTTTGTCGTCAATGCTGTCTACTATTTTTTTTTTTTTTTAAAAGCGTCAATTTAAATAAAAAAAAAACAAAAAATAAAACTAAAAAATATTACTTGAGCCAGAGTAAAGGTTGAATTAAGGCCTCATTATATGTTACTTTCAGTTGCCGTTCTGTAGGTAATATTTTGTAATTACTTTTTCTGTGAAAGGTATTAGCTGTTTTAAAAAGTAAAAGAAAATCCAACCAAAAACATTCAAATAATACAAACTAATATATACGCACTTTAGGCTGTCACTTAGGTTAGGTTAGGAAGGGTTATGTACCCAAGGGCACAACTCCACTCGGAGACCAATACGGTCCATTGTGAATCCCTTCAGAGAAAAAACGGTGAGAAAGAGTAGAAATAGACAGAAAAACATAGCTCGAAAGATAAAAATAAAGGTAGAAAAAATATATTTACTCCCCAGAAACCGGATCCTAACGTCCCCTTACTAGAAACAGCCGTCCTATCTCCCTGACAAATCTCAGCAAATGAACTGGATTGTATCCAGCGACACACCCGAGTTCGTCGTGAAATCTATCTCCTAGCCATTTCTGTCTGAGACCCTGTAACCTAGGACAGTGGCACATTATATGCTCAACCGTCTCCAGTTCCTAAACGTCCTCGCACAGCCTGCAAAAATCCGGTATGTCCCTGTCCCATCTGCTTGTGAAAGCCCTGACAGCACAATGACCGGTCAGGAACCCCGTAAGGGTCCTGAGACCTTCCCTATCCAGTCCCAGAAGAACCTTGGTTGCCCCTGCGTCCAAAGCGGGCCATAACGCCCTAGACACCCTGCAGTCCATTCTGTTCCTCCATGATTGGTTAACGGTTTCGCGGAATCCCTTCCGTATAACCTCGAAGTAGTAACATAAAGGGGGCTTTACCCCCCGTCTCTTACCACCAAGTCCAGATTTGAACCCTCCCTCGCAAGTTCGTCCGCCAACTCATTGCCATCCACCTTGCAGTGTCCGGGTACCCAACACAGCCTCACCGTTAGGCTGTCACTTAACGTTGAATTCTATTTTCCACAGATTTGTCCGCAACAGCACAGAACGAAAAAGTGAAAACTAACCACACATACAGACTTTCAATTGAACAGAAACAAAACAGCTGATTCATAACAGAACGTACCAACTAATTCTGCCTTTAGTTTGTACGTTCCGTGACGAATCAGCTGATTTGTTTTTAATGTATGAAAATGAGTGTGTGGTTAGTTTGTAAAGCAACGTAGCGTTCCGGACGAATCTGTTAAAAACAGCTGATTGCTCTCACATAAAAAAAATTAACAACCAACCAAAAGTTTTTTATTTTATAAGTCAAATTGTACAAAATAATATTAAAAAAGGCTTTGTGGCATATAATAATAAATTGGATAATAAATGAATACTATATTAAAACTAGTTAAACAATATCTATAATTACAATTGCTGTGTCGTTCCGGAACAGACTAACCACACAAAAGAGCCATCCGGAATGGCACGTTACAGAAACATCACGGAACGCAAAAACTAATAGAGCCTTAAAAACTAAATTTTTTTTTATATAAATAGAACAATTTTTGGTCTTCAAAGCTTAGCAACGTCATGCTGCTTGTTAGGGAAATCACATAACCACTTGTTTGATTCATAAGAAGACAAGAATGGAGCGAAATTGATGATTAATAGGTTTTTTGTTAAAGCTCTTACTATTATGGAGGCTCTAGCTTTTCTAAAGCTTTAAGTTCTGATGAGATCTTTAGCCAGATCGAAATAATAGTATCAACCTAGCTAATATGTTTGATTTGCTTTATTTTTGTAAATATTCGTTATAAATTGAACATAACATAAAAATAATCCCGATGTATATACAAACAAAAAACTAATAAAACTATAAAAAAAATTACTTTTAAATGAGAAATGGTAAACAAAGTACGAAAGCTATAAAAAAAAGGGAAAAGTCATTTTTCAACCCAGCACGTTAAAGAGCTATATATATTACTTGATAAACAAAATGAGATTTAATAATCTTAAAATTCTTCAACACATTGACTACAAGCAGAAAAAACCTGGGCGAATATTATCTAAGTTCTTAGTAATTAAACAACTACATAAGTTTAATGTCAGTTTTACAAAGTTCTAATTAAATATTTACAAATTTTTGTAAAATATATACAAATTCATATATTTTACAAGGAATTTGATGAAACTTATGTGGTTGTATAATTACTAAGCACTTCGATAATATTCCCCCAGTTTTTTTCTGCGAGTACAATCGAGAATTAATATTTTGGCTAAATTTCACTTTATTTGGTGTTCCTCAAAAAAACAAAAGTAGGTGGTTCCCTCTAGAATTAAAAAATATTTTTTTCTATCTTCGGGTAAGGGGGGGGGACTGGCCCAAAAACCAGTAAGCGTAGTGACATAAGTGTGGGTATTCTAATGAAAGAAAATTTCTTCAGGATTTTAAAAATTATATTATTTTTAGGATCAATGATACATAGCACCCTATACATCCACTATTTCCGAAAACACAAATACAACGAAATCACAACAAAATATTCCCCATATTTTTTATTTATTTTTATTTATTTATTTAATATCAATACAAAGGAAACCTTCATGGCTTAAAATATACTTAAAACAGCGCTAGAGGGCGATGCTTATCATGGATCATAAAAATAATATCTTATTCTGAAATCCTAGGATATTTTTTTTTTTCATTTGAGTACCCACACATATGTTTCTACGCATACCGGTTAATGTGCCCTGGGGGTCCCGGCCCCAAAACCCAAAGATTTTCTTTAGAAGATTTTTATCCAGAGTTACCAAGTAATTGAAAATAATTCTATTTTTGATGGTAGTATAAAAAATCCCAAACAAAATCTGAAAGATCGGATCATGAAATTTTGAAATACACAAAGTGTAAAATATTCCAAAATTTATTCCGTTTTCAGTCAATACATAAATAATGGCTGTTTTTTTTTTATTTAAAAATTACCACATTTATAAAAATTATAATTTCATATGACAATTTTAGAAAATGGTAGAAATAAGGATATTTTCCCAAAAAAAAATTTAAATTTGGTTAACCTAAACAAATTATTTTTTTTTATATATTTTTGTAGTTTGTTAAAGTTTGAAGTTTGGTTGCCAATATTTTCATTAAAAGGCGCTTTTAGGCAAAAAAAAAGTCTGAAAAAAATTTCTTAATGAAGCCTACCCAGACAGAAAAATAGAAATGGCTGTTGTTGTCAATGCGTAGGCGAGAGTAGTACAGTGTTGACAAAACATCAAATTTCAAACTCATACAATACTGTCATGACGTCGAGATGATAACAACGGAGGACGGTTGGTTAAGAGTATTGGCAAAGCGTTGGCAATACGAAAATTTAGTACTTCCCTAGCACCATAAATACATATAATAAAACCTGTGATTTATATACTGATTTTCCAGTACATTCAAACTAGTGTGATCGAGTCGGTTTCGGTTTTTTTTTAAGTTAAATTTTCGAATATCAAATAAACAGGGTTTTTTTTGTCGAATACCCGGTTTTTTTCTTAATTGTACTGTTTTGGCTTCTATAAATTAGAAAACTTAAATTTACAGAATTCATTATTAGAAACGGAATGTTCTGAAAAATCGTCTTAAAAATTTAGTTTTGTATATAAATGGATCATTTTCACTTGAAAATTATAGTGGAATCGCAGAAACGTGACATGAACGTCCCAGAAACATGCACTTTTTTTTTAATTGACTATTCCAAAACGTTAACAAAGTGCAATAGCTCTAAAACGTGAACACTTTTTTTTTAAGAAATGTTTCTTTTTCTTCAATTTATTTTTATAATTTGGGGAATCCCCTAATAATAATTTCATCACCTTCTAGTAAACACCTTTTCTAACGTCAACAGAAAAACTCAACTCTTTTTTTCCTGTATCACCGAATTTAAGAATTTTTTATATCAAAATTGAAATTAAGAACTGTTAAATATCAATAACGTATTAAAATCAGTAATTTGGGTATGCAAAAATTGTTTTCGATTCTGAATTTGGTCTATTTAAAAAAGTCCCAGAATCAGATAGTTTTCTTATATACAAAATTTCTTAAAATGTTAATATTTTTCTATAGGCAAGTGTCGGAATATTTAAAAATGTTGTCTAAAAATGTACATATGTTTGAATTTAAGAATTTTTCAGGAGAAAAATATTCAAAATCTTTTCATATTTTATTTTTTTGTTAAATAATTAATAGTGTCAAACCGAACAGTTCGGCCAGAAAATGCATTTGGTCTCTATTCTTTATTTTAAAACATTATGGACAAATTTGGCGAATGAAAAAATGTTTCTTGGGCTGATTAGAGACGATTTTGAGTGACAAATTTAAAGAAAAGTCCATAGTTAAGCAATAAATTCACTGTTCGGCATTCAAAAGTTCGGCCAAATCGAAAATAGTTCGGCGGCCGAACTTTTAACTTTATAGCTAAACTTCCGCTTTTTAATTAAATTTTATACACAAAATCGAATTAAATTGGCTCAACAAACATGTTTCCAATACAAAAATTTATAATCATTGCCTTTAGATACCCGCAAACCGACCAAATATAGTTTTTTGGCCGAACTGTTTGGTCGGACACTAATAATTAATATATGATTGGTTCTGAAGTACTTGGAATATATTTTATTCTAAGTGGATCAATTCTGTAGTAAAATAGTTAAAAAAAACGTGAACAAATTAAAATTAAAAAAAAAAAAACACATCGTTGCCTTATATTCAAACGGAGCTATCTAAAGAGTATTTACATTGTAGATAGTTTCGTTGCCATCTTTGTTTTTTTTTTCGTTAATTAATTTTTGTTTATTAATATTTTTCTTCAAAATATGTTTCTTTTAAAACGTTTTAATAAATTGATTTTAATACAAAAGATGGGCGCTCATAAATAAAAACTGATTTATAAAAATGATGATTATTTTTTGGAAACCATCGAACAAATTTTCTCAAGCTGACTTTTAAATTAATAATAATTTTAATTTAATTTCTTTATTTATAACAATAACCTAGCCCAATGGCCATAATAGGTTACAAATTTCTACTACCAATTTACAAAATAAACAGGAAATATTATACAACATTATGTATAATACAACCCAGGTAAAATTGCCAACGGTAAGATTATGACCAAGCTGTATTGCTGCTGTATTCAACAATTTTCGATAAAATTGGTAATATAGAAATAGGCCTCAAGTTATCGGTGCCACTCATACCAGTATTCTTACATATGACAACAATTTTAGCAATCTTCCATGACCTTGGAAAAGTCGACGTGGTTAATATTGTATTAACAAAATGAAAAAATATTAAACGCTAGTCATTTCAAAACTGTCTACTGAAAGAAATGAAAATTTAAAGTTTGATTAGAAAAAAAAAAACATTATTCAAATAATCAAGATCAGAAACTTCAAAGTTATCAGTATTATCTCATAATCTCTAAAATCTATTTCTGAGTATAACAGTATAACAATTTTAAAACCTTTTATTATGTATTTTTTTTTCCAATTCCATAAACCGAAACTGTTTTTTTTTTATTAAATTAAAACTATTCGGAAAACCGGGGTTTGAAAAATGTCGATAATTGATCACCATAATTCAAACAATAAATTTTTTTAATTGTTAATTCATTGTAATGTGAACAAAAGACAAACGAAAATGTTATGTAATAAAAAATACATTAAAAACATACAAACTTAAATCAATTATGCTCAAGAAATTCAAGCAAGGAATTTTTTATTTCATATTTTTTAAGGGAATATTAAAATTTATTTGATTTTATTTTTAAAACATTTAAATAATCTTTATTTAATGCACAGCCAATACTAAAAATGTTGTTTTTAAGGTACTGGGTGGGTATGTACCTGAGAACGGTTTGAGTGCCTTATTTCATGCTTTTGAATGCAATCACAAAAAATGAGACCATTGTTGTCAACTCACATCATTTCAATAAAGCAACAATTGACAGAATTGAGAAAAGTGAGTGTAACGAAAACCATGCATTGCATTGCTTGTCTAGTGTTAACCTCACTTAACACTTACGAAAACAACGAATACACAACGATTGGTATTAAGGGTCTCTATGTTAAATGAATAAAACGTTAACAAATTTTGAAACAATTGAAAAATTTTATACATATTTAATGTTTAATAAAACTAAAAAAAAATATTATTATTGCTACAGGTCAACGAATACTACGCGAATGTTGTGATTGATTTCATGTTATTCATGTGTCATCATTTCATTTCATTGCTGGACATGTAACGGCAGTATAAAAATGAATGTTAAAAAGGCATTCAACGAAAACAATAAATGGAATAAACAGCAACAGCATAAGCTGTTGTTGTTGAATAAAAGCAATGAATGTGTGAATGGACAACAAAAACGAATGGTCTCATTCTGTTCTCTGGTATGTACTAAATGTTAACGTAATGTCAACAACCTCGAATAACGTCAATTGACCGTCCCCCGTTGTTATAATTTCGACCTTTTCTGCGTTAAATTCATCCTTAAATAAGTTAGTGACTTTTTCTGCATAACCGTACTTAGAGGTTTTCTACTCCAGTAAGTCTAAAACACGGCTTCGCTAAAGAAAGTTTTCTGTGTAACCGTTTTTATGGATAACTTCCCCTGACATTCAATTATATAATTATATGCATATAACAAAAGTACAAACAAAACAAAAAACGAAAATATATGGAACTTAACTATTAATATCTGCGGTGGTAGAATTGTTAAATGTTTAAATTATACCATAAACTAAAGCCTTAGATACAAATAACTAATTAAAATAAAATAACCTTCGCTATTTGCGTCGAGATAAAAAGTACATGCTGCATTTATGATACGTGTTACGCAGCAGACAATTATTTCGTACTTTTACATTAGAAAAATATTGAGATAATGAGCTTTTTTTCTAAAAAGTTCGGTTAAAAACGAACTATTATTATTAAATGTGATTCAATTAGCTTTTAATATATATATATATATATATATATATATATATATATATTAGGGTGGGTCGATTTATTTTTCGACAATTTCCCTATGATTTCCGTATTCTATGGGTTATTCCATGAAAATTTGCCGAAGGAACCATACCTCTATCGTTAAAATCGAGTCCCCTACTTTTTGTTGGTAGATTTTTTCCCAAATTGACGTTCGTATGAAATATTACCTACACGTTCACATCCATAACTCATTTTGATCAATTTACAAAAAAAATCTCCAACATTGGTCCAACGGTTCAAAAGTTACGGGCATTTTGGTCCAAATTTTGGAGCATTTTTCCATTTTTTCATGATTTTGTCCAAGAATATTACTTTCACGGCCATTTTTTTGGCTCAATCCATTATTTAATTCAATTTACAATTCAAAACGAAGAGTTTAAGCCCAAATTTATCGAATTCGGTTGATTAATTCATGCGATATTGCTAAAACAAAATAACACATAAAACCAACTTTTTGTATTTTTTTTCCTTTTTATTTTTTTTTCTACAAAAATTCAAATTAAGAGATAATAAAGTATCTATCAACCTATTATCAAAAAAAAAATATTCAATTTGAGTGTAGTAAAAGACAAAATATGAAAAAAAAACATTATTTTTTCTGAAAGTCTTGTTTGCTTTCAAGTCTGGGTGTTTTCGTACGGCTTTCTAATGTCGTCGCCATAGCGCCTTCTACATTCTTTCCTGCAACTCGTTTAGCAGTGGCAGCCAGCAATTGGACATGTCTACTAGCGATTAAACCCGATCGATAGTTTTTGAGTTATGGATGTGAACGTGTAGGTAATATTTCATACGAACGTCAATTTGGGAAAAAATCTACCAACAAAAAGTAGGGGACTCGATTTTAACGATAGAGGTATGGTTCCTTCGGCAAATTTTCATGGAATAACCCATAGAATACGGAAATCATAGGGAAATTGGTGAATTTTTTCACTCCCTACAAATCGACCCACCCTAATATATATACATATATATATATATTGATTCGAAAATGGCAAAGAAAATACAAAGAATTCAAAATCGAAACTTTGTAGGTCCATAACCATTTGAGATCCAAGCTGCATGTAAAAAGTTCTTGATTTTTCAAGTTTTACGTAAAATAATTTTGAAAGTATTCCACTATTTCCTATAGTTATACATATATATTTTATGAAATATAATTTAGTTAAAGAAATAATAAGACATTTTTCATTTGAGTAAATCTGTTAATATTGAAAATATTTGCACTTTTTGGAGAAATCATCAAAGCTCACAATCGAGAGCTTGGGTCTCAAAGAGTTAACTAGTAACCAGGGGTCGCGAACAAAAAAAATTTTTGAGCTCAGCACTATAAGTTATATCAATCCTGAAAATTTGAAGCAAATACGAGTTATGTCCGTAAACTGCTGGAGTTTAGCAAAAAAAAAAAAAAAAAGAAACTAAACTAAACTAAATAACAAACACGAGAACTTTCAAAACTTTTTTTCCGTTAACCATTCACATAATTTGTGGAATATCCTAGCAGATGCCAACATTTATCTTAATATATTTCTGAAATGTTTTATCAACTTTAATAATAACATTTTGTATTAAATATATGAGCTACAGTCAACTCGCTAAAACGTAAACTAATTTTTACCAAGGGTGTTCACGTTTTTTGAATTTGTTCACGTTTTAGATTGTCCAATTTTAAAAATATTCAGCACTATCAAACCTCAGAAAAGCACTTCTAAGAAACATGTTTATGAGAAGTACACGGTTTTTAATAAATTACACGTTTTATTAACTTTGTACTTAAACAATTTTTATGTGGTACATAAATACGTATGTATAGTCTCTTTAGTTTTTACATCAAAATAATAATAATAAAAACAAATAAAATTAGTAGTTAATTCAGAACTAAAAAAAATACTTAAAATAATAAAAAATATTAAAATATGTTTTTTAAAAACAGAACAAGTCAATACTATTTAAAAAAATACGAAAATTTAAAGAAAAACATCGGTTATCTGCTGTGTTTGTTCTACCATTTTTAGTACAGCCTTCTCTCTTAGATTTCTCAAAACTTTAATATCGTTTTGGTCAATCATATTGTGTTCATTCCATATCAAACCCTTATCAAATGCTTATAATGCTTCCTTTGATTTAATTCTGATATCCGGCTGATCAATGATGAAGGTGTACGGTATTTGGCCAAAGCGAATTTTGAACCAAAAGTACAAGTGTAGGCAGCCACTTCTGCAAAAAGGTATATAGTAAAACTAGAAAAATTTATCAGAGTTAGACATTAAAAATGACATATTATTTTGGCCAGGTTTAGCAAGCTCATTATGCCAAAAAGACGTTAGACTTAATGCTAAAAACATAACTTTTGTACCGAAATACTCAAATCCTCCAAACGTCCCAAAAGCCAAAAAGCACGTCCAATTAAGGAATTTTGTGGTCTTTTATGCAAAAAAAAGTGTGAAAATGGTTGGAAAGCCAAATACACTGAAGAGTTGAAGAAAAAAATTAAAAGCAGTGAAAAAAATGTACATGAATGTCGTTCAAAGCATGATTGGAGGTATCAAGCATAAAATACGCCAAATAGAATATAGCGGGTCGTTGGCTCTACAAAAGTGAATTAAGAATTTATAGCATATACTGTGTTATAAATAAAAATACTTTTTAAAAAAAAATTATTTTTTTAAATACAAGTGTTTTAAAATTGTGCAACTACTAAATTGGCATAGGTTACATAATAAATCCAAATTCAGCTTGGCTATCAAATATCTTAATGTAAACAGAAATGTTTCGAAACTGGATTTTAAACTAGATTTACAAGTAGTGTAAATTCAGTATAATCTACATTCTTAACCCCCTAACCGGCATAAGCTTTTTTGGACTGAAATTTATTCCACTTGTTCGGCACGAGAAATAAATAATATTTTGTTTTAGCGAAATTTTTTTTGTTGCCCATTTTAGGCGATATGGGTCAAAATAGGTTTAGAGGCTATCTCAAAAACTAACCTATAAAGTTTAAAAAGTTAAGACATAAGATATACCAACAGTGCAGTCTTACAAAGATATAACAACAGTCCAAAAATTAGTCGTTTTGAGCTTTTAGATAAAAAGATATGGCGATTTTCGTTTTTCGAAAAACGCGAAATCGAGCGAAAACGAACCTTAACTTTAATATATATTGACGAAACTTTGAAGCTTTGATAGTGTTACCAAATATAATATTTCTGCCAAATTTCATCCGTCCACTTGTTTTCAAGATGATGTCCTTTATATGTATCCTTTTAAAGTCCTGTATGTCCTTGGAACAAACTTAGAGTATTTTCCAAAAGTTTAAGCTTTAATCTTCATTTGCGGGGAATATGAAAGGTTTCATGTTAACAGAAATGTTAACAGAAATGACTTCAAAATTGTGGTTGTTTCAAAATATTTATTTTTTGAAATTACTGAATTTTTTAACTATAACGCTTTCTCGCTTCCAAACCTTGACATGTACACAAAACATTACTTTGCAAAATATGTGGCTAACTTCGTTCTCTATCGATATAGATTACATTTTTATAATAAAACACTTTTTTAGCGAACTTATGGCCAATTTAAAATACCCCGCCTAGAGGCGGGCTTGCCGGTTAAAGGGTTAAAACTAGCCACTGTAGTTATTCTATCATGAAAAGAATTTTCTACATTATCTTCTTTAAATGACAAAAAGTGAGACAAGTTAAACAATTACGACTGCATTATGATATTTGCAGTGTAAGCAAAAGATAAAAATTCTATATCTACACAGTAAAACAAATAAATATTAATAAAGAAAATAGACAAAGTAACAAGTCGTCACGTTCACTAAACTACTGCTAATAGCAACTTGAATAACAGCATTATTGTTGCTGTACGTAACGTTTATATGTACTACAAAAAAGAAAAAAATAAAAAAATATTTTATTTATTTTTGGCTTTTTCGACGTGAATTTATCATTGGCTTGAGGGGGGTACGTTGTTCATATAAAGCTACTTTCCATTGCTTATTTCCTAATCTTTAAATTCTATGAAAATCCAATGTTTGGATGTTATTTTGTATGATTGCAAACTATTAATATTTTTGTTCAGTGTTAAATGTAGATATAAAAAGCTACTTTTGAAGAATGTATAGAAAAATATCCCTAAGAAGGTGATTACACGGTATTACAAATTCAAAAAAAAAAAAAAAAAAAATGTAATATACTTTTAAAATGACCTAGCAAAGGTTGTAAGTTATTAAATATTTTTTTGATAATATTTCCACATGGGTTTGATAAAAGTATAAACATATAATGACTTTAATAAATATTGTAACTTAATAAGATTCAACAATCTGGCATCTTCAATATCAAATGTTTTACATATCATCTTAACAGACACACTTCTATGTGTCTCTCAAAATTCTTATAAGTTCTTTTTTTTCATACTTCAAACCTTAAAGATAGTCATACTTACTTTTATTCTTCTTAATTAAATTAAATTAATAAATTGAATTGGATTAAAACATTAATCAAGGCTGTACCTTTTATTTGAACAAGATCAGAATATTAAATAATTGAGCTCAATTATTTAATAAAGTCATTCATTTCAAAGGTCGAAAAACATTTCATAATGTATAAACTTATATATATATATATATATATATATATATATATATATATATATATATATATATATATATATATATATATATATATTTGGAAAGCTTATCTATTCGTCTTTCTAAAACCGTTCAATTTTAAAATCGGTTCAAAACTGACTTAGTTAAAAATAGTTTAGCCCGTGGAGTCTTGAAAAACGTTTTTAACGATAGCTTCAGATTTTGAGGGTGTATTCAAAATTCTGAAAATTGAAAAGTGATCTCAACTAGGCTAGGTCATTTTAAAAGTATATTTTCACTGTGACACTGTGTCTTTATTAGTTTTGTTAGGGCATTTTCATTGAGACTTTAAAATCAAATTATGAAAAAATTAACTCTGGAAGAAAATGCGTTAAAAAATATTTACATAAATTTAAAGTAAATATTTTGTTTAAAAATGCAACTAGTTAAAGTAAAATTTAAGAAAGTAATAATAAAAATTAAAAAATTGTGTTCTTTGGTAAACAATTTAATTAAGTACAATTGAAGGGCTTATTGTAAAAACTTTTTTTTTTTTTTTTTTTTTTTAAAGAGAGGCAACACTCAGGAAATACTTCCTATATTTAGCGTGTTGCTTTCTTTGGAAAGGGATAGTATAGAGATGAAAGGTGGGGAAAGATGAAGGGCTTCAGACATGGCAACACTGTAATTGCGCGAGATGATAAGTCTTAGAACAGTTGTTGCTCGCCACCTGATGGAGAGTTGGCGAACTTATTGAAGCTTTTTGGTTCATAGCCCTGATTCATTATTTTACTTCGGTGGGGTTAATTGATATGGGAACACCGAAGGTGGACATTGCGATACGTATGAGGGATAGAAAAAACTCATACATATTAATTTGATGTTGCCGGCACTGGGGATCGAACCCGGGACCTTCTGTGTAAAAGTCCAACACGCTAACCCTTACACCACAACGCCCACAATGACTTTTCCAGGACTTTTATTTGCTAGAAACTTGTATTAAGTGCACAAGCAAAGCTTTTATCAAATATTCATCCATAGGTGACTAGAAAACAGATGAAACCAGCAATAATATAAATGTGGCTTATCAAGTTTTTGCAATAAACTTTTCAATTGTATTGTTAGAAATAAATCCCAAATCAGCATATTTAAAATGTGTGTAAGTAAATCCAGTAATAGTCCCAAACTGATGGTTGGAAGCAATGAACAAGTAAACTATTAAGACTGCATTAAAAAGGAGCCCAAATCGCTGTATTAAAATAAGAAAATATAGATTTTTGGAGTTGTTCTAGAACCACTTCCAAAATGCTGAAAAACTACCTTAACTAAAACTTTGGAACCAGTGAAAGAAGTGGTTTGTTAAAAATGACTTCCAATTATTTTTGCTGGCTTAATCTTAATTAGAGTGAAAACTACAAAAACACTAAGAAATTCCAAGGCTTAATTTAAAAATAAAATTTGGAACAAATAAATAGTGTCCGACCGAGTATTCGGCTTCGAAGTTCGGCCAAGTTCGGTGTTCGGCCAAATTTTGGCCGAACTACCGAACTTTTTATGATCATTTATAAAAATCACAAATAAATAACAACTGTGGTTATATTTACTTTTCAGAATTTACAAAAAAAAATACATAAAAAATACAACGTTGAGTATGATAGAATACCAAAACAAACCACGATATTTAAATATCAATGTGTGTGAAAAAATTTCAAAAACCCAAAAGAGTTTAAAAAAAAATTTCCAGAAATATACCTACAAGACTTATAAGCAAATAATCAAATTTAATGCGATATAATTTAAATAAACGTATACTTTTATATTTTGCAATTAATTTCGAGTGGTAATCCTAAAAAGAGAATAACAGGTTCATCAATTTGGGATAGACATGATGCAGTACCAGACTTAGAAGTAGCAGAACCAAACGAAAATTTTATTGAAAAAGAAATTAAAATGTTTATTACGGAGCCTTTACGTCCCGAAATAAAAATATATTTTAGTATTGGAATTCAAGTCCATTTACAAATATAAAAGTTGTAGCAATAAAATATTTATCAGCCCCATCAACTAGTACAGCTAGCGAAAAGCTTTTTAGCGCTGCCAGACAGCTGTATTCTGATAGACGAAGCAATTTACATGGTGTGAATGCGGAAAAACTGCTTTTCTGTCATTACAATATCAAACTTTTAAATTTTCAATATTAAAGTTTAAGTTTTTTTCTATATCAACTTAAAAATCGATCAACTATTTTTCTTTGACTATAAAATATAGTACAAATATTTTATTCTTTTTTTTTTTACTTAAAATAGTACAACTATTTTCCAAATATGATTTTTTGAAAAAATATACCTATAAATTTGTACTTTGTTTATGTTTAATAAGTTTTTGGTTTAAATTTATTGATCTAAAAAAAACAAAAGTTCGGCTTCGGCCGAACATTGATATTATGGCCGAAAAAAATGAGTTCGGTCGGACACTACAAATAAAGTTTAGGCGCATAAGACCAACATTTTATAATTTTTGTTACCTTGAAGATTAGATCCCGCTAAGTTCAAATCGCTCCCTCTTTCCAAGGGGTGGAGTCTGAAGTTGAAAGTTTGCTTTGCGATTTTAGACAAAAATTGTGAACAGATCTGAACGATTTAAACACCATCGTAAAGGTATATCAAATATATTTTCAATTGGATAGTACGCACTAAAGTAAATGAAACATAAAATATAAAATAATAAAATTAGTTTATATAAAATACCTTTTTTTTTAATACATTTTGTCAAAATGGTCTAGAGCAACCGAAAAGATATTTATGTAGCAAACCTTCTATAGTTAAACCAGATACCGACCAAATACGTTTTCTGATGAATATAAGTATCACAAACCGTCTTTAACAAAGCACCATCGTTTTTATAAAATCAGTGCTTTACGGGTAGATGGATTTTTTTTATCCGTTGGACATTTCAAACTGTGTGGTACTGGAAAAGTACTTTGCCAACGTTGACATAACGCTATATAAGCCAGTTCATCGCCAGAGCTTTTTTAAACCAATAATTTATTTTCATTTCCACGGTTACAAAGTGGATGTTTTTTTTTTTTTTATTATGTCATTTAAGAAAAAACAAGATCGTGTTTTTGTAAAATGTCTTGTGTTACGTTAATTTATTAAAGATAAGCAAAACAAAGTCAACAATAACAAGTGACAGTGTAGCGGGGGTAGATAAAAATTAGTCATTAATGTTATTTGTTTACGAAAAGATAAAAGTACCTAAATTGAAATATAAAAATATTCTTCTATTTATTTTCGTTTATTCAAATCTTAAAATTTCTACAGCTAGAATAATTTTTTTTTGTTTTAAATAGTGGTGTTTAAAGATAAGATAAATTCCATTTGTTGATGATACCGTTGTGTTGTAGGTAATTTAAGATCCTTCGAGAAACTAAATAAAATTCAGTAATCTCTTCTAAAGAGTGTAAACAATTTTTTTTACACATTTATGCTATAAACACATAGACGACTGCAGCTACACGACTACAGCCTGTCAAAAATAAAATACACACGTTTATATGAAAACGATTATTTTGGCACCAACACAACTACACGGCTACCCGACTACTTTTGCCGCTGTAGTCAACTTAGATTAATTTCTATTTTTGTTGGCTGCAAAACAAAAATAGTGTTGACAATAAAACAAAATATGTAACAAATTAGTGCTTAAAAATATTTTATTTTGTTAAAGACAAAAAACGTCGCAACATCAAATGGTATAATTGCATTAATATTCAAGAGGGGTTATATAAATTTATTTTCACGTTATAATAATGTATTATAAATAAGTAATTGTATTTTTAAGTGAACTTTATATACGTGTCTACAACCAAGCATGTTGTTCTATTTTAATAAAGAAAAAAAAGATGTAATTGGCACTACTGAAACAAAAATGCATTTGTATCAGGGATGTTAAATGGAGTTTTCAATTTTGTACCAACATCCAAAAAAAATTGTACTTTTTGGACGTTGACGGTACCATTTTTTTTAAATTTATTAAAACAACAAAAAAAAAAAAATACATAAAAATTCTCTTGTACAGAAAAAAAAAAAACAAAACCTTCCAATAACATACATTATATGTATGAATAAAATAAGGCATAAAAAAGACTTATGAATATATGAGACCAAATCATGGAATTATTTGTTTAGTTAATAAACTATTTGGAATTTCTACATCATAGCAGCATAAATTTGTCGCTCTTAACCAATCCTTAGTCTGTATGAGACTTGATAATGTTGGCTAATGTAGTCTGTTTCTTTCCTTAGTTTTTATTATATTTTGAAAAGAAAAAAACTCTTTCCACATTTGCAGACCAGTGTTTAATGGATAAAATTCCAGCAACGACTAGAAATGTCTGGAAACATATTGACATTCAGTTCATTTTGAAAATTAGCTACTACCGACCAAAAACTACAAACGTTTTAATTTTTTAACGACTTCAGTTAAAAAAATTTTAGTTTTTACTCTGGCTCAAGTAATATTTTTACTAAGAAGACAAGAATGGAGCAAAATTAATGATTAATCGGTTTTTTGTTAAAGTTCTGCCTATTATGGAGGCTATAACTTTTCTAAAACATTGGGTTCTGATGAGATCTTTAACCAGATCGAAATACTAGTATTAACCTAGCTAATATGTTTGATTTGCTTTATTTTTGTAAATATACGGAGGTTGAGAGCTCGTTCTAAATTAAACATATATAAGATTGTTTGGAATTTTCTTTCATTTCTTTAACAATAATTTAATTTTCGTTTGAGTTTGAATTTTAACGTCTTTTTCAGACAATTGCAGTTAATACTATAATTAATATGCAATTTTATTTAATTTAATTGTGAAAGGCGTGGTAGAGAAGAATGAGTGTATTTTCTAAAAATCATAACTACATTGCAAATATTCAATTTTTTCTGAATCAGACTGCGCAGTTTCTGGTATCGAACGTTCGTCAGTGACACTGTTTTTTTGAATTTTTGAATAATGTAATATTTGTTATGTTTTTATTTGTTCGATTGCGTCTATATGAAATTTTTCTGTGCAATCACTGACCGTGGTATAGATAAACTGATTTCTAATGCCACATGCACTCGCACTACACGTTAGACAGAGCGCTTTAGCCCTCGGAGCTATAGTTAGGTCGAGTTTTGTTGTGATTAAAACTAGTTTTATTCAATACACGGTGTTTTTGTTCTTGCATACATAATCTCAGAAGTACAACTCCAACAACACAACAGCTCTATTTTTAGAAACTCACCTCACTCTAATGTCCACTGTTTTTTCATATGTTATAAGTGATGCCATATCTATATATCAATTTTCACTTCTTCAGAATTTTAATAAATTCAAAATAAAAGTGAAGTTGGCTGCAACAAGTGTCAATATATGTAAGAGCTGCCAGATAAATTTTGTAAAAAATTGTAAATTTTTAATCGATATTAAAAAAAAAAAAATTGCCAACTTTATTCTTCAAAATCCTTAAAATTATGATAAATCGTAAAATCTGGCGGATATAGTCGCATATATTTTAAGAGCTCATTACATAAAACGAATAAATGCAATGAAAAAGGACACAATAACAATTTGTTTGCTATACTAAAAATTCAAAAAGGGGAAAAATTAAAAATTTTTAAATTGTACCAAATGAGTCGCGGTAGTACCACGGTACTCTAGAAGGTCAAAATGTACCAAAAAAAAGTACAATTGTACCAACTTTAACATCCCTGATTTGTATAAAAAAAAGCTGTTGATATTTTTAAATTGAATCGTGATCAGCTGTTTACTATGCTGCTGTCGTTTCCAAAATAATAAGTAGCTGACCACACGGCGACGATTGCAGTCAACGGCATTTGCAGTCGTGTAGCTCTGCAGTCTGCTGTGGTCTATGTGTTTATAGCATTAAACGCCCATTGTAAAACTTCTATAAAGCTAAAAAGAAAATTCAAATATTTTTGGAATCTGAACTTTAAACTTTAACAAATAACAATTTTTTATTCGTGAGCATATATTGTTCCATATATGGGCATATATGAACATATATGTAATGTATGGGAGCTTATATGGGTAAATACCCAGGTGAAAATGTTCATATATGATCATATATTGCCATATATGGTTTCATGTATGAGCATATATGGTTCCATATATGGGCATATATGAACATATATGTAATGTATGGGAGCATATATGGGTAAATACATTCAAATGAAAAGTTCATATATGGATATGAATGACACCATATATGATAATATATTGCATATATTGGTGCATATATGCCATATATCTCCATATATGAATTCATATATTATTCCATATATGGTTAATATGTTTTAATTTTTGATCAGATATGACCGTATATGAGGATGACATTTTTTTATTTTTAACCCTTATTCTGCCTGTCTACGAATTCTTGACAAAAATATATAAATTAATGTTTTATTGATTTATAAAGACGATTGCAGAGAATGAGTTTTGAATTGAAATTAGAGTTGAAAATTGATGAAATTGGTCCATCAACTGATATTATCACGCTAAATATAGTATACCATTGGTAAAATTTGTGTGCGAACGCACCCCCTTTCCGGGGGAGGTGTTCAAAGTTAGAATTTTGTTTTGAGATTTTATCGAAAAGTTGTGAATTGGTCGGAACGATTTATGCACCATCGGAAAGGTATAATATGTCCCATTCATTAACCCATTACAAGCTATCTTAAAATTTTGTATTTTTTCATCTTTTTTTTATTAAAAATTCGTAACTAATAAAACCCCCACGTTTAAGTTTAACCAAGTTTATAGATTCACAGGGTCGTATTATACCTTAAATGAAAGCTCAATATCTTGTTATAAAACTTACGTATAATACAGATAATTTTTAAAATAAATAAAAAAGACAGGAAAATTGGGTTAATGAATGGGGACATATTACTCTTTGGAAAGTATTTAAAACACCTTTCCGATAATGCCTAAATGATGCGGATCCATTCACAACTTTTGTATAAAATCGCAAAACAAAACTTCAAATTTGAAAAATTTGGAAAAAAAAACTAAAAAAGCTCTTTTATATACGAGAATATAGGAAAAGTAATAATATATGACAATATATAAACATTCATATATGACCATATATAAACATTCATATATGTCCATATATGAGCATATATGTCCATATACCCTCAAATTTCGGATCCGAACATATATGTATTCATATATGAACTCATATATGTGGCCATATATGACAATATATGAACTTTTTCACCTGGGTACATTCAAATGAAAAGTTCATATATGGATATGAATGACACCATACATGATAATATATGATAATATATTGGTTCATATATGCCATATATCTCCATATATGAGTTAATATATTATTCCATATATGGTTAATATGTTTTAATTTTTGATCAGATATGACCATATATGAGGATGACATTTTTTTATTATTAACCCTTATTCTGCCGGTCTGCAGTTCTTGACAAAAATATATAAATTAATGTATTATTGATTTATAAAGACGATTGCAGAGAACGCGTTTCGAATTGAAATTTGAGTTGAAAATTGATGAAAATTGGCCCATCAACTGATATCGCGCTAAATATACCATTGGTAAAATTTGTTGGCGAGCACCTCCTTTCCGGGGGAGGGGTTCAAAGTTGGAATTTTGTTTTGCGATTTTAGCCAAAAGTTGTGAATGGGTCGGAAGGATTTATGCACCATCGGAAAGGTATAATATGTCCCCATTCATTAACCCATTACAAGCTATCTTAAAATTTTGTATTTTTTCATCTTTTTTTTTATTAAAAATTCGCAACTAAAAAACTAATAAAACCTCCATGTTTAAGTTTAATCAAGTTTATATATTAACAGGGTCGTATTATACCTTAAATGAAAGCTCAATATCTTGTTTATAAATTACTGGTCTCAAAACATACCTATAATACAGATAATTTTTAAAATAAATAAAAAAAAACAGGAAAATTTAAAAAAATACCAAATGTTAAACTGACTCGTAATGGGTTAATGAACTTTTTATTACTTTTTGGAAATATATTTAAAACACCTTTCCGATGATGCCTAAATGATGCAGATCATTCACAACTTTTGTATAAAACCGCAAAAAAAAACTTCAAATTTGAAAGAATTTGGAAAAAAATAAAAGTAATAATATATGACAATATATGAACATTCATATATGACCATATATGTCCATATATGAGCATATATGAGAAAATACCCTCAAATTTCGGATCCGAACATATATGTATTCATATATGTGGCCATATAGGATAATATATGAACTTTTTCACCTGGGTAGCTTAACTTATCATATCGAATTGTGGGACCCATCGTTAGTTTTGTTGAGAAAAACAAATATGTTGGTTTGGAAAGTGCAAAAAGGCAAGTGTATCTAAAAACTGAAATCATTTCAAACATAAAAGCAGGGATGGCGGACAATACCGCTAAAGTGTAGGGGATCGTTCCCTACATGAACTTCTATTTCAAAACTTACATTGATTTTAACTTCAATAATTTTGAGTTTTCAATATATTGTGAAAAATAAAATTATTCGATTTTGTGACTTTGTAAAATAAACATCCTTCGGGATTCTTAGTATTGTTAGTTATCAACAAAAAAAAAAATCCAAGCATATGCACTAGTTATTAATTATAAAGAGTTAATTAAGTTGAGTTAGCTAATTGTTAATAAAACAAATAAAAGTTCATATATATAAAAACTCATTAAATTTATTTAAAGAAAACAAAACAGATTATAATTCAAAATTTTTTTTTTTAAATTGATATAGTAATACATTTAATGCATGTAAAAGCAACCAATGGGTTTTTAGCACTTTTCCCAAATTTAACCACAATTGGTATGAACGTTACCTTTTACAAAACAAATACTCTTACAAAGCCTTCTAGTTCCCGAAATGTAATGTCTTAAAAATCAAAGATTTTCCGAAAAATCTGCTAATTTTCCCTTACATTATGCATGCATCTTTACAAGTATTTGAGGTATATGCATAACTAAGGCATCATATGAAAGGTATACATTGCACCTTATAATTATATGCAACGTGATTTTTATTTTCAAAAGGTTAAAGTTAATTTTTAAGATTATATTTCAAAATTAGAAAGCTATATTTCAAAATGCGACTTTTTTAAAATTGTAAAAAAAAAAGTTTGTATGATATGTTTTCTGTACTTTTTGAAAGCAATTTAAAAATTATTACGAACTTTTCTACATAACTTAGGCAACAACATATAACTTTCTTAGAACTTTAAAAATGTCGCATTTTGAAATACAGCTTTCCGAACTTTTGATTTTAAAAAATTGTATTTGACACTTTGAAAATGTTTTTCAAAGGTTCTTTGAATAATTTTCACATGATGCATTTGTTATGCATGTACCTCAAATACTTTACAAGATATAAGCAATTATGTAAGGTCAAATTCGCAGATTCTTTGATTTTTGTGATATATTTCAGGAACTAGAAGGGCCAGGAATCTGAAACGTTGTGAGAGTATTTGTTTTGTAAAAGGTAAAGTTCAGAACAATTTTCATTACAATCAAAGATGATGATGGTGCCAAAATGATCTATTTGGCGGCGCAAATAAAAATTCGGCGGCTGCCGCTTTAGACGGCTCACATTTTAAGCCGATGAAAACGGCGGCGGTGATTTTGCGATGATCGGCTTGTTTCCCTGGTAGCGATATCCTTAAAATGCCGGTGCAGAAATAATCTAGCAATGTCTTAAAAGAAAAATCGCTGCAAATAGATATGTTTTCTCAAAGTTTGATCATAAACTTAACCAGTCATTGGAACTCGGGCATAATGGGGCTAAAAATATCGGTGTACATTGACATTACCTGAATAACTAAAATAACGCTAACATTAAAATACCGTTACCGAAATAACTGCAAAACCGTTATCTCTAAAATAAAGTTCCCGAAATAATTAAAATTCCGTTACCGAAACAAATGAAATACCGTTAACGCAAAAAAAACGTTACCTAAATAACTGAAATATCATTACCCTTAAAATACCGTTACCGAAATAAAAGAAAATAGCGTTACCCTTACCGATATCCGCATCGAATCGGTTACCATCCATGCATAAATTTAAATTAGGAAATAATTTTAAAATGTTTTCCAACGAACACAACTCATGTTAATTTAATATTTAATATTGCTCTATTTAATTTATTTCATATGTTATACAGTAGGGCTAAAACTTTTTTTGTCCATATCGCGAAACAGTTCTATACTTTTTTCTTGTCAAAATCCGCAAAACACGTCAAATTTAAAAGCATTTGCGTCCTTTGAAATATTTAGGCATCGTAAATAAAAGTCTAAGTAATTTAAAATTTTTGTAAAATATTTATTTTTAGTTTAATAAAAAATTGTGTCGAACTTCAATTGAAGATTCGTTCAAATAATGTTAATTTTGACGAATTTTTCCGGAGCAAAACGTGTTAGATAATTTAACACACAAACAATTATATGCGTTGCAACTATTATGTCTAGGTTTTTAAAATCTGTCAATATCATTGTTACATTTTTTGCATTCACACTTTTTTTATTTGCTCCTTTGATTTTATGTTGCAAAATAACAAAAAATTCAGTTCACGCAGTAAACTGGCCTATTTAAAGCTAAACACCGAATGTGCCTTAGAAAAAACTGCTTTTTGAACAAAATTCACGCTCATGTTATTCAACGTTTGTAGTTACCGTACTCTTTATCTGTTAAGGGCACATCAACGATACATACCTCAAACTGTGCATAATTACAACATTTACGAACCATTGTTTTAAAAATTTTATTCAATGAAAGGGAATCAGTTTGGTACAAAAAACACTAAAAATGATAAAACAAAAAAAATTGGTTTCAATTTTCGACTACCACGTATTTGTTCGGTGATAAGGTGCGAGCTGAATTTATCTCAAGTGATGGCATATTTTGTAATACCAATAGGAATCCAAAAGTTGAAAGCCCCAAACAAAAAAAAAAAGAAAAAGAACAAAAAAAGTGGGCTTGTTTTAAACGATTTTTAAACATGTTGTCAACTTTGCGTATCGATAACAAGTAGAAATAAAGACCTATCGACCTAAAATTTCGACGAGTTATAGTGTTGTTAATCCAATCATATAAACTATTCTAAATAGAAAAATTTCAAAAGTTATCGAAAAATAATACCAGTTTCCAAGGATTTAAAAATGTTTGTCATAAGCCCATATCTGTTCTCAAAAGACTAACTTTTTTTGTTTTTCTCATAACATTGATCAATTTTTTACCAATCGAAACACAGTTTCATTACCTTATTTTTATTTAATTTTCATTTGCTCTATTAATTAACTTTCAAGATTGAAGTTTCTAAAGTGAACGACTATTATTTCATTCAATTCGCATACATTTTTCAAAATTCGAAATGCCTAATTAAATAGAAAATGATTTAAAAATATATCTGAATCACATGATAAAAATATAAAATACTACTATAATATAGTAGACGTGATGCTGGTCTTGTAGTTTTTTTTTTATCAATTTTTTTTTTTATTTTATACTTTTATAAACGTACAGTGGAAAATTCCATTAAAACAATAAATGCATTTCAAACAATAGACAGACGTTTATACTCGAAATAAAAAGTTATTCAAAAATAGTACACACAATAAATATTTGAGATAAAAACAAGTACTACATGCATTAAAATTGGTTTTAACAATTTTTTTTATACCCTACAAATAATAAAAAACATTGGAGATGAAAAACTTTTGTCGATGAAAAAAAAATGTTTTTGTGTTTAAATAACATTTGTGGAGTGAAAAACTGTTTTTGTGATGAAAATAAAAATTTGAGGTGAATTTGAAATAGTATTCACTCACCTCTTAGCATCTGCTGGTAAAATATGACGTTATATTTTATACACTAGACGCTACTATGAAATTGTAGTAATTAATATACACTGTATTTATTATAAACTAATTTGTATGGAAATTTTAGAGGTATCTTCATATATTCAATCATAACTTTTGAACCGATTTTGCTCATTTTCAATACCAAACTTCTTTGGTAAATGTAAATCAATCTTGTTAAAAATGAGCATATCTTTGCGTTTTCGCGACGTGATTGTCATTTCAACAGACAGACGGACATCGCTAAATCGACTTAAAATTCAATAAGGCTCAAGAATATATATATATATATATATATATATATATATATATATATATATATACGTTATGGAGTCTTAGACCTATATTTCGATGAGTTACAAACGGAATGACAAACTTATATATACCCTCATCACATATGGTGGTGGGTATAACAACACAAATATATGATTATACGGTTATCATGTAAACTTCAGTTTAAAATTTTGTTAAGTATATGAAATTTATTTTTGTACACTGAAATAAATTTTATTTTAATTATTTTCTTTTCATTCTTTCATATCTTATCTTATTTCATTTAAACAATAATAAAACAAATAATAATTGTACATGCAATATTTTTATTTTATTTACTGATTAACATCTACTCATATTATAATTTTATAATCTTAATTAAAACCTAGAATAGTGTAAACATTTATTTGCGTTTTAGAAAATGTTAAGTACATTTATGTAGGTTTATATGTTTCATTCCACATATGGCACACCTAGTTCAAAAGTGACTCAATTTAATTTTTCAGAAATCGAAAAAAAATATTTGCAACTCTATATATAAAATACAATGTTTGTATGTTTGTCCTCTATAGACTCTAAAACTATCCAACCGATTTGGCCCAAACCGGTTTCATTTGAAAGGTTATAGTCCAAATTAGGTATTCGGCTATATATATTTCAAGTGGGCGTGGCCCCTCCAACATAAATTGAATAACATCATATATCTTGACTATTGTGATAGCAAGAGTTTTGAAACATTGCAGTATCCCATATGTTACTGATTTGAATAACCAGGAAAAAAATGGGCGGGATCGGACCAGTGGAAGTGGCAGCTCCCATACAAAGTAAATATTTAATATCATATATCTACAGTACTATAATAGTCATAGTCTTAGAAATTTGTGCACGTTGATTATTTGTTAATGTGAATAGTCATGGGAAAAATGGGCGTGATCGGACCAGTGGGCGTGTCAGCTCCCATACAAAGTAAATATTTAATATCATATATCTACAGTACTATAATAGCCATAGTCTTAGAAATTTATGCACGTTGATTATTTGTTAATGTGAATAGTCATGGGAAAATTGGGCGGGATCATACCAGTGGGCGTGGCAGCTCCCATACAAAGTGATTATTTAACTCATATACAAAATTAATATTAAATATCTAGGGTTCTATATTAGCTATATAGCCTTTAAATTTTGTACGAGTCCATCAATTACAAATATTAGTAGTCGAACTGAAAATGAGATATCAAACTCTTAAATCGGTTATGTAGTTCCGAAGATATTTACAAAAAACCTATGTTAATATTTACAAAAAACCTATGTTAATCTTCAAGCTATGTTACACGAACACAACAGCCTCATCCGTCTATTCAAAACAGCCCTAGACCAGATGCCGACAGATGAATTTACGGTTGTGATAAGAGCTGACCAGACAGCGGCTGGTGAGCATGAGCGGCGCTTTAATGCACCGGTAATAGGTGACGTCGCAGTTGTTATGGCAGTTGTTTTCAGCTATTTATTTTATATACTTCAGCAAATAAAGGCGATAGAAGGACAAAGAGGCGTTGGGCTTCCCATGAAATTACAAATTTTAAAATGATTTACTAATGTGAATTTATTTTTTTAATTATTTATATACGTAAAAGAAATTTCTTGATTTAAAGAATTAATTACAATTAAAATTTGAAGGCAAAACAACGTTTGCCTGGTCAGCTAGTGGAAACATAAAGAAAGACATAACTGTTTTTTAGACACAGTTAACAACAACAAAATACACTGATATTTTTTATATAGATAAACACGTGTATTGTGCATAGTTTAAGCATATGTTTATATGTATAAACCAGAAAAATTAAAATTTTGAGTTGAGTCACTTTTGCACTAGGTGTGCGATATTATCTTTTTAAGGAAAACTTCGAAAAAAAACAAATTCTGTGGGACCAGTCAAATTAGGTTATAGTTATTTTTGAGTTAATCTAAATATAGAATAAAACTAAAAACACAGTTTACCCGATAAAAAAAAAATTATATGAAGCTTTATATAATGTTATCTAATTTAAAATGGCAAAATAATCGATTATATAAAATTTCATCCGAAAAATGGCCCGATTAAATTGTATTAAAATACATCTAATTGTATCATATCATATTAATTTACATACAATTAGAAGTGATTTGATACAATTTTTCTAAATTTTGCTATCATCCAATTTTATTAAATTATACGTTTCTATATCTTATTTAATATAATAGTATGGTCTATTTATTATTTTAAATATAAATATCCTATGGAATGTTTCAATTCAAACTCTCATATAACTTGTAAATCTGGCAAAACTATGATAAAAATAAAATTTAGTTTGTGGAATTTATTTAACGTTTCAGTTGAAATCAAGAAAAATTCAAACAAACCAAATTTTTCCATTTTAAATACAGAAAATTTGAAATTGATATTGAAAATTTCCATTGTAATCAAAAAAGTTATAAATTAAAAAAAAAAATGTTTTACATTTTTAAGCGATAATTCGAATATTCAAATAGAAATTAAGATTTTCGAGTTATTTACAATTTTACTTAAAATTTTCTCCATTAAAAATAGTTATTCACAATTTAATTTATAGTTTTTGCAAGTTCTAATGCAATATTTCAAACTTATTTAACAAATTGGCTGTTGTAGGCTGGTCCCTATCCCTATTCTTGCCTAAAAAAAATTGTCAGGGCACAACAATGTTCCTATATTTGTTAGGTTAAATCACAAACTTAACTAGGATTTCTTGTTCTCGCCTAGCAGCATGATTTACCATTTGAAATATGAAAGAAAAAAACAAAAGCAATAAAAAATTATCGCACCTTTTTCCAACACTCCGAAGTTCGATGAAAAACAAAATTTTAATATACACTAAAAGTTCTATAAGTGTCACCTGATTAAATTTTTTAAAAAACAAGACTCAGAAATTTTAGACAATTATAGCTTAAGAGGAATCATTTTTCTTTTCATATACTTTTTGTTTGTTTTAAGATTGATCCACATGTTATCCATCCCTGTCCACCCATATATACTATTTCCCAGTATTAATAATACGTAACATGACCAACTGCAAAATTAGAAATTAGAGATGGTATAAAAAACAAAGCGCTTTCAAAGCGTTTATTTTCGATGGTACAAAAATAAAAGCAATTTCAGAGCGTATAAAATAAAAGCATTACAAAAGCATTATTTTATAAAATGTGTCTTATCAAGTTTTTACAATAAGCCCTTCAATTATTTTAATATGGCAAAAATACCGATTTGTTAAAAATTGTATATTGCAGCTTAACTTTCCGAGATGAAACCATAGTTCAACTCTTAGTATAATATGTGAATGCGTTTGAAAAGTATATGTTAAATAAATCTGCCAAAAATGTATTTAAAAATGTTTTTGTAACGAAAAAAATACTTTTGTGACAAATATGTACCAAAACGGGAGTGTTTGTTAGGAAAAATTTTGCAAATACATATAAACATTTCTAGCTGAAAATGTAGAAACATACTTTTGACATTTTAAATTCATTTTGTTTAAAAACTGTACCATAGATCAAAAAATAAAGTACACCATTGAAATGTTTTTTTTTTTAGTTATTAAATGTAGATGGCGGTATAAACAATACACAAATTGCCAAGTTATAGAAGGCGTTTAACTCGAACGCTTGAAAAAAGTATGCACCACAATTGTTTAGAGCAGGAGTGCCCAAAAGTTCCTTATGGAAGAGCAAACTGCAATACATTTAAAGAAAAACTAATTTTTATTCAACATTTTTTGTTGTAAAAACCAATACATACAAAGAAAAAAGAAAAAAATATTTCAATGTTTACCAGCAAAGCATACGAAAGTGTTGTTGCTTTGCGCTTGCGTGTATAAAGTGAAGAACGACAAAAAAAACTAATAAGACAAAGTTGTTTGTGTAATTCGTATTGCTAGTGCTGAGCGCTCTATATGTGTATTAAAACACACAGCCTATAGCTAAGTGTTTTTACAAAAACAAATGAGTACCAAGCGCATAGGCCGTGGGCACCCCTGGTTTAGAGGGTGCCTGATGAAAACGTCTTCCGGTGGACGCTCGACGCGCCTTGTAAAAACGAGCCAGAATCACGCGCTCAATGAAGTAAGCACCCCGATGGTAGATCAGGATTATTGTAAACAAACCGATGGCCATTGAAAAATGCCTACTTCCACATAATACCTCTGTAACAGTGAGGGGTTGTGTTCACAACAAATAACGTTAACTTCAAAAAATGTTCTTTTCTTATTTTTCTTTCCATTGAAATCAGCATGCCCGAAATATATATAATTGATGTTCAGAACCTTGTTAATTTGTTTTTGATGTCATGTCGTGTTATTTGTCTTATCTGTTATGTTGTCAGATAAAATATCAAGTATATATGAGATACTTCAATAAAGATTTGTTTGTTTTTTTTTATCCCTTAAACATAAAAAATAACAAAAATTTCCTTTTCACTACGTTTCCACTGAACGTGTTTGAATCAAAACCTGTTTTGTACATGATTTCCCATACATTTTTTTTCACTAAACACATGGTTTGCTTAAAACACGTAAGTGGGAACATAGTATTAAAGAACTTCAAAAAAATCAATAAAGTTGTCCTGGATTGAACAAGCTAATGAAAACTTTCATTAAATTGTTTGTTTAGCTAAAAAAAAAATAAAAAAATAGCTTTAATTGTATCGTATGCAAAATAAGATCTAAACACTTAATTTTGATGCGGTTTAGTTTGAAATTAAAGGCATTTAGGGAGCCATTTAAAATCAAATTTTGGAATTGAAAAAGCAGCATATACTTCTTCTTTATATGCGCTAAAAATGCATTCTTGAAGAATGCATTCCTTCCATTTTTGCTGGGATGTTCCGTTAGCTACTAATTGGAACTTTAAATGACACAACTGTTGATTCCAATTTAAATTTTACAATATTGGAATATCGAGTAAATTAAGCCTATTTGTGTTCCAATTTCATATTTTTTTTAACAAATCCGTTATGAATTTTATTTACAAACACATACATATTAAATAATTTGTTGCAATCATATTTTTCAATCAAAAAATCGTGAAAAAGTTCAATTGTTTTGTTCGAATAACAAACCATTTAAAAAAGATTGAAAAAAATCTAAAAAAATTTAGCTGTCTAACCTATGCCAACTAAGTAAATGGATAAAATTTAAATTTAAATTGCTGCTACGACATGTTTTTTTTTCAAAATACATGTCAATAAAATCTTATATTATAAACATTATTATAAATATTCAAAATTGAAAAAATTCAAAATGAAAGTGGTTGAACAAAACATCCTAAAAACGAAGTTTACATCATTTTCTTCAGAAATAAGTACCAATTAGCAAAATATATTTCATATTCAAACGGTTTGAAAATGGAGTGACATCAACCGAAAAAAATTTTAAAATAATTAAGGAAGTTGAAAAATACTTTTCTTTTGCTAGGAACGAAAAATTATTAATTCTGGATTTTGAGAACTTGAAAATAACACCCGACAAGGTACGGTATTCGGCCCAAGCAAAGTTTGAACCAAAAGTACTAGTGTGGGCAGCCATTTCGGCAAAAAGTATATCACAACTTTACATCCAGGATTCGAATGATGTGGCTGCGAACTAGGATGTTTACCTTAATAAAAAGTTTAGTAAAACTGTAAAAATTTATCAGAGATAGACACTCTAAAGACGACATATTATTTTGGCCAGATTTAGCAATCTGTCATTATGCCAAAAAGGCGTTAGAATGGCTTAATGCAAAAACACCTTTTCTACCGAAATGCGCAAATCCTCCAAACGTCCCAAATTGAGGACTATTGTGGTATTTTATGCCAAAAAGTGTATGAAAGTGGTTGGGAAGCCAAATGCACTGAAGAATTGAAGAACAAATTTAAAGCAGTTTAAAAAATTGACGTAAAATACGCAAATAAAAGATCGCGGTCCATTGGCTCTCTACAAAAAGTGAATTAATAATTTATTTTTATAAATAAAAACACTTTTTGAAAAAAAATTAATTTTTTAATAACAAGCGTTTTAAAATTGTCCAACTACTAAATTGGCATAGGTTATGAATATAAATTTCTTAAATTATTGTTATTGAAGTTAATTGGTTTTTATCAATTCTTTATTATACTTTACGATTTTTTTCCTATTTTATAAATATCACGTGATATTTCGATTGAAATCTTTGTTAATTAAGAATTTTCTTCTTTTTGTTTTTTTTTGTTTAATTTAAAAAAGAGAGAAAATATATTATTTATTCATAACATTGCGTAATATAAAAAAATATTTATATTATCTTGAAAACATTAATGATTCATTAACGTTGTTTCAGATTTAAGTTGAAAGGCCCTAACACGATTTTTTTTTAAGCAGAAGGATGCCACTTAATAAAAATCAGAAAAACTTAAGATGGTAACATTTTTTGGAATACATAAATAAATAATTTATGCCAGTAATGATTAAAACTTATTCAAAGATTTGATTAAGTTTTTAACTTCTCCTTCCCTTTCTTATTTAATTTTTTGTAACACGTGAATTGTACAATATTTATATTTTATTTTCAATATTCTGTGCGTCATATTTGATTTATTTTGTTGCTGTTGCTGTCAAATGCAAAAGTTTACTCAATTTTGTATACCTATACTACCGTAGAGTTTGTTTTTAAGTATGCGTGAATGTTTATTTGAATACATTACGTCTGCATACTTGTCTTAAACAACAATTTATTTAAAAATAACCAGACTGTGTTCTTTAATAATTTATTTACTTTTTCTTTTATATTTAATATGAACTATATACATTGGTCCCTCGTTACACAAGCCCACTTGTTTAACATAATTTTGCTACTTTTGACAGCTTTTTAAGCTAGTGACAAATAATTAGAAATATATAAATCGGTTTTCACAAATTTTTTTATCCGACTTTGTTTGTGAAGAAATTGTCTTAACATTTTCTGCCAAGAAACTAAATATGTATTGACTTTTTATTTAACTTCCATTCAAGCGCAGTGTGTTTTATCTGTAACCGTAAAAAGAGTGCCAATGTATGTACAAAATTTATTTTCATGAGTTTGTTTTTGTTTATTTTGCCAATTTTATAAAAAATCGATAAACAAAATACACATTCAAAATGATTTACCAGAACAAACAGCAATCTAACAGTTGAGTTTTAGTAATGGTATTTGAGTAAATAATTTTAATTTGGCAAAACTTTAAATTCAAAACCATTCATCGCCGACTTTTTGAGATAAGCAGATTATCATCTTATTTGATAATTAAGATTAACCACAACTGACTTGTTAAAATGTGAACTGATTTCAATGAATCAGTTTTCCAAAAATGTCTGTTAAGTTCCAATTTTTGAGGAAATTTCGGTTACAAAATACAAAACATTGTGTTTTTTAGTTTTTGAGAGGCTGTTTAAAAAAAGACTACAGCATTTTAGTGATTTCGGCAAAGTACGGGAACACGCATATTTTAAGCAATAACCGGTAATCCGATTTTATATTTTCGGTCGAAGCAGATTAATCGTTCGGACACTACACATAAATCCCAAAAAAAAGAATAAATTAGTTCTTATAATTGTTAAATAATCGCGCAATCTTAAAAAAATAAAATGTTTACAAGTTGCAACGTTATAAAACAATAGACTTGTTTTGTTCATAATCGTGCTACCAAAACCCATACATATTTTGACATTGAGCATATTAAGTATTTAACTCTTTTTTAATATGTTCAGTCGATAAGTTGTCAGTTTGTATGCAAATATGTACATTAAAAGTGCTGCCAATAGTTTTATCATTTCCATGCTAAGTGTGAGCAACAAAATAATTCTATTATAAGGAACTGTTTCAAGGCAAGTTTTCTTGGCAATCACATACTTAACGGTCGAAGATTTGAGCAAATAAATCCCCTCGTATGGGAGTTTTAAAAGTATTAAGTATTTGGGTATTTATTACTTAATACCGACCGTTTTTTCTTGTGCATAAAATAACCTACTTCTGTATACAAATGTAATTTTGCAGTGGAAAACTACTGAAAACCCCTACATTTTGATATGAAAATACAGCCCTGTTTTTGTAGTGGTGTTAAAACTAGAGCAAAGAATTTCATGCAACTTAAAAGGAAAATGTTTGTACTTAAATAGTCATCTAAAAACGACAAATATTCACTAAAACTCTTAAAAATATGCACTTTAAACACTTTTTGTAAAAATCGAAGCTTTAAAAGATGAAAAACAAATATTTTGAATTTAACATCTATCTTTTCAGCAGGAACACATTCTTATGGGTTTTTTCGGTTCATCAAGATTTTAAAATGTAAAAAATGAGTTTGTTGAAACGAAATATAAAAATTTATCCACATTTTTTTTAACAAATTAAAAAAAAAAAAACTAGTAAATCAGAATATGAATGCAGAAATATGCATTAAATGCAGGGATGGCAGGCAATGCCGCTAAAATACCGTTATCAATTAAAAACCCTTTCAACTGACTGTCGTTGTCCTAAAATACCGTTACCGAAATAATTGAATTATCGTTATCCGTAAAATACCGCTACCCATATAACTAAAATACCAATATCCTTAAAATACCGTTACCGAAATAATTGAAATAGCTTTATCCTTAAAATACCGTTACCGAAATAATTTCGCAAGATAAAAAACCAAATAAATAAAAAATAAGCTTAAAAATATCGATGTTCACTTACATTAGCTGAATAATACAATAACGTTACCCTTGAAATGCCGTTACCTAAGTAAATGTAAAACCGTTATCCCTAAGATAACGTTACCGAAATAACTCAAATACCGTTACCGAAATAAGTAAAATACCGTTAACGCTAAAAAACGATACCGAAATAAATGAAATATCGTTATCCCTAAAATACCGTTACCGAAAAAGACGAAAATAGCGTTACCCTTACCGATACCCGCATCGAATCGGTTACCACCCATGCTGAAATATCGTTACCCCTAAAATACCGTCACCGAAATAAGAGAGAATAGCGTTAGCCTTTCCAATACCCGCATCGAATCGGTTACCAGCCATGATTAAAAGTCAAAATATGAAGAAATATTAACTTTTGCCAAAATGTGCGACATTGGCTATTTAGAACCAAATGGCATCGATTTGAAGTACTTCACATAAAGTAATAAAGTATTTCTTCAATATTAGTTTTCCAAGAAAAGCCATATTTAATAAAATCTAGATTATTAGACAAAAAATTAAGTATTATTAGTACATCAGCATTGCTCCACTTTTTGGGTGTGTTTTTTTCTTTTATTTTCATTTTTTTAGTTCTTTTTTAATATTTTTAGTTTTGGAATTAACTTTTTACTTAATATTTATGTGTATTTTTTTATTTAGAGTTGCGTTTTTTTTAGTTATATTTGTGAAATTTGTCAATTTTGGCAAAGCTATAAAATATTACATAAAACATATGTAATTTTTTCCTGACAATTTTACAATCGCTTTGACGCAGACACATTTACAACACTACCCAGCCAGAAAAAATACGAACGGCAAAGCATTGGCCCAGTGCTTTCAACGGTGGTATGAGCGTTGGCAGAGCGTTGGATATCTGAAGATTTAAGTGCTTTGCCAACCCCAAAATGATAACACCGGCAGGGCTTGGCCGTTCCTTTTTTAAAACGTTGGCAAAGCACTGGCAATGAGCGCTTTGCCAGTACCAAAACCATAATTTTAAAACGTTGGCAAAGCATTGGTAGAACAACCAATGAAGTGCATTTTTAATAATATAATAAGTGCTTTGCTTACCCCAAAATGATAACACCGGGCAGGGCTTGGCCGTTTCTTTTTTAAAACGTTGGCAAAGCACTGGCAAAACCAAAAAACGACCAATAAAATCCTACTTAGTAATTCACTTCAGTAAAGAGTTGTATTATTTCTTATTGAATGCACAGAAATAACAATAGGCTTGCTTCAGCTAAGTTAATTACAAAATAACTGAATATTTTTTTTATAAAATTATTTTTGAGAAAGTTAGCACGAGTTTTACTACAATTTTACTAAAGAAAAATATTTGAAAATAAATTTCTTAAGTAAAATTTTAGTACGAAAACTTCTTTGTGCTGACTATAATAGGAGACCTTAATATTCTTAACTTCAAATCATAAATTGCAATTTAGTTTTGAATTTTTCCACTCTTGTTGTGAACAAGGGATGTGCCACTGTTTTTTATTAAGTTAACGGTTGAAAATTTTGTAAATAAGTACTGGCAATGCACTTTTTGCCAATGTTGGGAAAGCGTTCTAAGTCAGTACTGTGCCAGTGCTTTTTTATTTTTACGATTGTAAATTTTGTAAATCAAGTACTGGCAAAGAACTTTTTACGAACGTTGGCAGAGCGTTCTACGCCAGCGCTGTGCCAGTGCTTTAATTATTTTTACTGTTGTTCAAGCACTGGCAAAGCACTTTTTACTAACGTCGGCAGAGCGTTAAATCAGTGCTTTGCCAGCACTTTATTTGTTGGATCATTGGCAAACAGTGCTCTGCCAGTGCTTGATTTTTCAGACCATTGGCAATTTCTGGCTGGGTAGTGGAAAATATTTTTTTTTCTTTTTCAATACCAAATTTTCTGACATGAATACCCTTAATATTATACAGATACATACTACGTAGATATGTATATTGTATATTTTGAGAAACGAAAATATACACTTTACAACAATAACAAAATCAATAAATGTAGGCTTTTAGCTTTGTTATAAAAAAAGGTAATAAACATTTTGTTTTTAAAAATTAATTTTTTTATGTAATCTTGAATAAACATTAATATATGTACATATGTGAACTTTTCGCAAAGGAATTTATTTAAATTATTGTTTTTTTAAACAATGGATGTGGTTATTAGACTTTTTTGTATTTATTTTTATATAGATAAAAAAAAAGCTGATATTTTTGATCTTTTAAAAAAGTGCCTCCTAAAATTACCATTGGAAAAAACCCAAGTCGATTTAAGTTATTTTGCCCATAGTATAAAGTTTATTCACAAACGTCTAGTAAAATAAACAAGTTTAGTAAATCTTTTAATTAAGTTTTGAATCTTCATTAAATTTGAACGGACATTTTTATATAAAGGGTCCGCCAAATAACTTTTTTTTTTTTTGAAAATGTTATAAAAAAAACTACTAAATATTTTCTCAAATTTCTTTTTTTATTTGAAAGTACAATCCTTCCGGTTAATAATGAAAAATAATTTCATTCAATTGGCTGGCCATGCAGTAGCCTACACGATCGGCCCAATTTTAAGGCACATTATCGATAGTGTGCACCAATGGCTTCACCAATGGCTTCACGAATATTGTCCTTTAAAGCGTCAATTGTCTCTGGCTTGTTGGCGTAACACTTATCTTTGACGGCACCCCACAAATAATAGTCCAACGGTGTCAAATCGCAGCTCCGAGGTGGCCAAACGACATCAGCTCTGCGGCTGATAATGCGATCTTCAAATTTTCGCACACATTCTGCAACATTACCATTATATTCAAAGTAATGTCGCAATATTTCCCAGCGTTGTTCAAGCGTATACACAACCATATTCGTTCAGCGGAACGATAAAACTAATTATCTGTCAAATCAGAATGTTACCATTCACGAAATAAGCACTAGTTGAAAAAAAAAAATGTTAGATGGCGGACCCTTTACAATATAAGCTTTCAATTATATTATTTTTTTTTTTTGCAAAGAGCTAAATAAAAAAATGTACAACAAAAAAATAATTCAGTTTAATTTCCTATAATTTTTATTAAAATTATTAAAATATTTTTCAATGTGCTTTTATTTGCCAACTGCGCGTTTTTTTGTGAGAATATGCAAATTTAATTTAAACATATATAATATATTCTAGAATTTTAGTGTTGCATATTATTTTAAAATAAGCCTATTTTCTTTGAATTGACAAGAATGAAACGACTACCGTTTGTTTATCTCGTTTAATATTGTGCATAATTAGCAAAAGATTACAACCATACAAATTTGTTTCTTTTAGTTTAATATCCCCTTGCTTTTGAAATAAGTATTTGTTAAACTATAAAAAAATAAAAGAAAATTACAAAAAGTTACTACATGTATAATGTATGTTTTGTGTTTCTTGTTTATTGTCAGCTATTTAAGCTTAAATATATTGTCATCATCGCCGTTATATCCTCCACACGAGTAAGTGCGCTGCCATTCATCTATTCGCCCAAACACCTTTACCCACTTGCCTGCCCTATATAAATTTTCTTATAAAAATCATTGTCTAATTCGTTTTTAGTTTAGTCTTTAATCGGACGCAGTTCTTTTAACGTCTCTTAATAATAATTATTCAACAATATACCAAAAAAAAAAAAAATAATAAGAATTTAATTCTTGTTAATTTTAATACACAGATGTCTAACGTTTTAAATAAAATATTTAAATTTAATTTAAAATTAAAATAAATTTGAATAATTTGCAACTTTATATTCAAATATTTGAATTGCAACCAAACTGTGATATTATTTATTTAATAAAATAATTTTAAAATTAAGTAAAGCGACTAAACATTTAATTGATATTGCAATTAAATTGTAAGATATAATTTATTTTGTAATAATGTCTACTGCTACTGTTACCTGTGATAAAATGAATTCTAGGTATGACGTGTTTACGTTTTTGAAAGTTAAAAACATTTTTTAACAAATCTTCATATCTGAATTATACTTTAAAAAACAGAAAAATGATCATACACAATCAGAGATGTTAGGCAATACCGCTAAAATACCGCTATCGATTCATAACCCTTTCAACTGACTATCGTTATCCCTAAAATACCGTTACCGAAATAATTGAAATGTCGTTATCGGTAAACTACCGTTACCGATTTAGCAAAAATATCAATTTCCTTAAAATACCGTTACCGAAATAACTACAATACCGTATCGCTAAAACACCGTTACCGAAATAATTGAAATAACGTTATCCTTTACTTTGTTTGTTTATAATTTTTGATTAAATGAAAGAGAATGGATCTTATATTGATAAATGTTTTATTTAATGTCGGCAATTATGTATGGAATACAATATCAGATAAATGTCCTGTAACAGCCAGTTTAGAAAATACTCTAAAAGAAAAATTTCGTATTTTAGCTCCGTCCTGCTTGGAATGTTGAAAGTAGGCTAAGCTCGCCGGATTGGGAGGGGTTCTTGACCGAACTAAAATTAGAGCTGTTTCAAGAGAATTAGAAATGCTCATTCCAAGACTCAAAATTCCAATAAAAAAAAACTTATAACCAAAAGTATTGTCAGTTAGATTTAAACAAAATATATTGCATTTGCTGATGACGAGTTTAATTTAGTGAAAGATGTTGTTTTCACTAGGGACACTTATAATAAATACCCTCCCTTCATCTCTTTAGTGATCCGGTATCCCTTAACTATTTATTGAATCACTCCCTAAAATTAGAATTCACACAAAATTTATTTACGCCCCCATATCAATCTACAACCCAACATTTCCAAAAATTAGCAAACTATTCCATTTTTAAAATTTTAAACAGATTCATTTATTAGAAATACTTTGACTCATAATATATTCTATATTATTATTTAAAACGATCCTATACCTATAAATATCCGTTTCTTAAATTGGTATAGTAAATTTAATTAACTATAATTCATTTCATACTTTTAAAATTAAAAGTAATATTAAGTGATAATTATCGTTATGATGATTCGAACGCACTTTTGAATTTAGTTTTTATAAATTAATAAAAAAAGATAACTTACAATTTGAGATCCTCTTTAAAAGGATAATGATGTCCTGAAAATTAATGAAATGGTGTGGTGATCTTTCATGGTATCAAACTCTTATGACTTCGATGATGTATTGAGCTCAATTCACCTCTGTTGTCATTCTGTAAATTTTTTAAAATTTCATTAATAATCTTTTAAAAAAAAATTTTTAAATCAAAAAAATAAACTGTATGAATAAACTCTTTACAGCAATAATATAACGCATCAAAATGATACTAGTTCACTGCTATGTAAAGAATTTTAATTTCTAAATTCAATCATGCAAAGTGTTAGTATATAATGTATTAGAAATACAAAAGCATTAATATTAATTATTTGGTGTTTAATATGTAGTTATTAGTTATTTTCAAAAAAAAGGAAAATTAATAAAAAAAACTATATTTTATGCATGAAATAAACTTAATTATCGTCTTGTTAAAATGTTAACTTTCATGCATTCAATATAGATCATTATGTTAAATTTTAGATTTAAATGTTATGTTAATTCATAAAAAATTAAATAAAATTATTTGAATTATGCATGATGTTAAAATGTAATAAAAAAAATTCTGTTAAATTAATAATTCAGTTAACATGCATAAAGCAAATAATCAAGAAAAAAAATAAATTGATAATATATTTGTTAGGATGAATGTTTTAATACTTAATTGTAAAAAAAAATGAAGATTTGTTTCTTGATTAAAGAAGACAATGACAATAAGAATTTAAAAAAAAAAGAAGTTGATGATCCAGTTTAGCACTCTTTGTTAATGACGTCATATCTTGTAATTTTAGTAGAGCACTAATATTTTATGTTTGGTGTTGTTGTAAATGCGAGATGTTAAATTGGCACAGTGGGCAAAGTGGTGTTGATTAGGATTTAAATTTTAATTGCACAATAATTTATTTTCTGGACTTCCATTATATGTTTCCCGTATTTAAATTTGTATTAAGCAACAAACTTACTGGTAGTCTTCACTTGGTGGTTGGTATGAAATTTTTTTTTTTTAAAAAAAAAGCAATTACACATTTCAGCTATTCGTTTGGGATTAACTAATCACTGTGCAATGTGCACCCAGTTTTACGACAGTAAATTATATTAAATTGGAGTTTTCTTAAACCAATTATTTTAATTCTCCTGATATTTTCTTTCTTATATTTCACTGGGTAAAAAAAAATAATATTTTTTTACTAAAACCCTATCGAACAAAAAAAAATCAAATTATTTAAAATATCACTCACAAAAATTATCCACTTCTTACCGACTGTTCGGGTTTTATTTCGGTGCACGTTTTCTTTGGGCTTTGCCGAAGTTATTTCCAAAATGGACGTACCTCAGAAATAAGATGTCTTTTGGAATAACTGATCACTCGATATATTGCAATTTAATCTAAGTAATTTTGTAAAATTTAAGGTATTGTTTCAATTTATATGAACTCCACAATTAATTTTATAAATGGGTGTCTCACCTTTAAAAATTGCCTTAATTTGATTCCACGATATAAAATTTTCGAATAATTAGTTTTTCTAGTATTTTACGTTTTCTTTTTTTTTTTTAAAAAAATCAATACCGATATCAACTTTTGTCGATATTTGTTAAATAAAACCGAAAAGAACTTTATTCTTTTATTTAATTTGCACACGATGTTTTAAGATTAAGTAAGCTTACAATTTTAATAAAAAAGAATCTGTGGCTCTCCAATATTTTAACTAATGCGCATGATCACCAAAAAGAGAAAGATCGACGGAAATATTTAGTGAGACCTTCTTACCTCGGTATACTATAAGAATTCGATAACATTTGTTATCGATCGTAACACAATAAAATGATTGCCACCATATACACCTAAATACCCTTATGGTAAATACAAAACTGATTAAACCACCTCAATTCTATAAGAGCATTCCAAAAGACTGAATTAACATCTTAAAACGTAATCATCTAAGTAATAAATACCAAATTTACTTTCAAACTTTTAGTTAAAACAACACAATGATATCATGATAATTTTAAAATCCAATGAATATAGAATTCATTAGAATTATAATTTATTATTTCCAAACCTCATACATATAAATAAAATTTATTTTATAATGATCATCAACAAAAAAATTTCAATATCATTACTTTTGTGCCACTGTAATGTTAGATATAAGTAAAGATCTAATTTACCATTTATTTTTATCGCATGATATAAAAATTTAAGTAATATCAAAAATTAAATTTTATCGAATAAATGAAGACAAAGTTAAAAGATGTTAAATCATAGAATTTATAATCGTCGTTACTAAAATCAAGGATGGTTACCGTAACGGTAACAATAACGTTAAAAAAAATTTTCATTTTAGCAATAATAAAACGGTATTAAAATTTTGTTTTTGCGATAAGGATAACGGTAACGGTGTTCAATTTGAAACGGTATTTTAGCGATAACGGTAAAAACGATAAAATCTGCAACAAACCTTCTTTGTAGACTAAATCTATGACAGTCGAAAATAAGGAAAACAGATTAAATCGAAATTCGTGGGGCACGACCATACCCTGAGATATATAACTAGCTGGGCAATAATTGAAGTACACTCAAATAAAAAAATGGTAAAAGTTAAAAAAACAACTGTAATTGTTACAGCCAGTCTTTCGAATTTTAGAAGAAGTAAATATAAAATTTTTTTTTTTTTGTGAAGTAAAAATAGTAGAAAATTTGTAAAAATTACCAGAATTTTTCAACATTTTTGTAAACTCCTTATGAAAATCAACCGAACTTCGCACGAAATATTAGTGAAGGTAAATTAGGAAAATGATTAGCAAAATTACTAAATGTTAATGAAGAAATTGCAAAATAATAAAGCAAGACTCTGATGACATTACAAAAAAAAGTTTTATTCAATATAAAAGTTGAAAATTTTGTTTTTGTATTATTAAAAAAATTTGAATTATATCAACAATTTGGCCAAAACTAATAAAATTAGCAATTAAATTAGGTAAAAAAATATATATATATATATTTTTTTCCATATTTTGTAAAACAGCTACAAAACAATTTCCAAATATAATAATTTTTATACTAAAAGTTTATAGTAAAGAGTTATTACATCTGTTTGATTACTGCTTTATTTTCAAGAGTGTAATATATTTTAAAATGATTTGATATCTTTTGCATGAAAGAGACCTATATATTTTCCGTTCAAAGTTTCCAACTGGTATAAGGAAGTGCCTACTTTTTTCCGAACACGACATTTTATATAGGGAGGTAAAAGTTTGGCATTTATGCCCTTGCTGAATTCACTTTGTTGTCTATTCTTTCTATAAACCTCCTGGCCTACTTTAAAGTCTACCTCCCTGCATCTGGTATTATATGTCTTTGTTGCCTTTTCATGGGCTACAACTAAATTTTCACGTATTTTCTCATGCATTAAACCTATTTTAGTATCATTGGGAACAAAACTTGCTTGGCCCTCCTGTAATAACCCTAATCTATTTAAAATCGGATAGGCAGAGCCGTGTTGAATCATATTGTACCCAAATAAGCAAAAATAAGGTGAACATTTTAGCGCTTCATGGTAATCAGATCTCAAAATACTGGCTATTTTAGATACGTAAATGTCCCATTTATCCTGCTTATCTTTTATAAAAGTCCTTAGCTTTACAAGAAACTCCCTATTTGTCCGCTCTGAAACATTTGCCTGTGGCGCATATAAAGCTGTTTTAACGTGTGTAATTCCATAAGCCCTAAGAAAATCTGTCATCTGGGATGACACAAATTGTTTTCCGTTATCGGAATGAATGAATTGGGGTACCCCAAATTTGTGGAAAACTGCCTCTTCAATATAACTAATTATGGCACTAGTTGTTGCCTTCTTTAAGGGTTTAAAAAATATATATTTTGAAAAATGATCAATCAAAACGAAAACCATACTATTGCCTGACTTTGTTCTGGGGTAAGGTCCTAACAGATCCATATATAGGCGCTGGAAAGGTCTCTCTGTTTTCACCTGTTGCCCCATTGGAGGTCTTAAAATCCTATTTGTGGGTTTAACAGCCCTACAGACTTCACATTTGCTAACAAAATCTTTAATATCCCTACCCATTTTAGGCCAAAAATATTTTTCGCGGATATGATTAAGCGTTTTTGAAAATCCACCATGGCTAGAAACAATATCATGATTATTTTTAATTACTGATTCTCTTAATTCGGTTGGCAACCATAATTTCCACAAATTGACATCATCCTCAAATTCACCCCTGCGGAATTTAACCCTTTGGTACACAAAATCGTCGGAAATACAGGTGTCAGGGAAATTTTCCTGAAATTGATCTATCTTGTCCTTTAGGTCACTATATTCAGTGGAAGAAAAATGGTTGGAATTAAGGTCTATTTCTGAAGATACGGAAGGAATAACAATTTCCCCAACCTCTACTCTGGACAACGCATCTGGGACAATATTACAGGACCCTTTCCTATATTCTATCTCAAAATCATATGCCTGTAATTTAAGACTCCATCTGCCAAGTCTACCGGATAGGTCTCTTTGGGACATTAGCCAACGCAAGCTACTGTGATCCGTTACAATTTTAAAGGGCAACCCCTCAACATAAGGACGAAACCTTTTCAAACACACAATAGCAGCCAGACATTCTAATTCGGTCACAGTGTAGTTTCTCTGTGCCTTATTCAGCTTCTGAGAAACATATGCAATAGGATGTTCAAGGCCACTACTGTCCTTTTGAATTAATACGCCACCCACACCTACTCTGCTTGCGTCGCACTGGATTGTAAAAGGCTTACTAAAGTCTGGTTGTACCAAGACTGGGGCCGATGTCAATGCTTCTTTAAGTTTACAGAAAGCCACTTCCGCTTCCGGAGTAATTTTGAATTTTTCGCTCTTCCTTAGACAATCAGTCAAAGGGGCTGCTAAATCAGCATAATTAGAAATAAATTGCCGGTACCAGCCGGTCATACCTACAAAACGGCGTATTTGTCTAGGAGAAGATGGTAGCGGAAAGTTGTTTATGGCCTCTATTTTCGTCTGATCTGTCCTTAAAGTGCCCTGACCAACTATGTATCCCAAAAATTTAATTTCCTGCTGGCAAAATCGACTCTTTTCCACATTTATAGTTAAATTTGCGTTTCTTAAGCATTCCGAGACCTCCCTCAAAACATTAATGTGACTTTTAAAGTCAGGTGTACAAACTAACAAATCATCTAAATAGATGAACACGTTCTCTCGGAGTCGGCTTGGAATTACCTTATCCATCAAACGGCTCATCCTTTGTGCGGCGTTGCAGAGCCCGAAAGGCATAACTGTATATTGGTACAGTGGCCGACCAGGTACTGCAAATGCCGTTTTTTCTTTCGAACTCTCATCTAAAGGTATTTGCCAAAAGGCGTCCTTGAGGTCAATACCTGAGATAAAATGAGTGTCCTGGAGTCTACTTAAAAGTCCGTTAATGTGAGGCAAGGGATACGCATCCTTTTTTGTAAGTTCATTAAGCTTACGTGAATCTAAACAGAGTCGATTTTTGCCTGGCTTTCTAACTAAAACAATGGGACTACAATAAGGGCTATTGCTCTCTTCTATAACCCCTAAGGAAAGCATACGATCGAGCTCCGCGTAAGCTTCTTCTTGTCTGGGTGGAGATAAGGGGTAGTGTTTCATCTTAAAAGGCACAGAATCGCCAGTATCAATAATATGTACCTCCATTGTGGTTTTGCCCAGGCCAAGTTTAGAATACGAGGGAAAATCATCTATAACTTTTGCCAATTCCAATTTCTCTAAATTAGACAAATTGTGGATATCAGAAAATTTGTTGTCACCATCTATTTCAACTTCAGAAATGAATAATTGAGGAGCTATGTTAAAAATTTTCCAAAAATTTACACCCAGATACACTGGTTGTCGCAACGAGGGAGACAAATAGAACAAAACCTTTTCCTTGCGGCCCTTATACGTAACAAAAATCTCAGTGTAGCCAATAACCTTCTGTTTATTACCATCTGCAGTTTTAAGAGAGCTTCTGAGTGGAAATATTTTTATCTTAATCTTTTTAATTAAATCCTCGCAGTCCCTACCCAGTACACTTATAGATGCACCAGAATCTAATAATCCATATGCCTCTATAGAGTCTAGCAATATTTTGGCATATGGTCTATCATCCCTAGTGTCATCGATAATTGTTGATTCTATAATTTTGGCAAAATGGTTCCTTTTCTTGAATCTTTCTCTACATTTTATTATCTTCTTAGAAACATTATCCCCAAATATTCTCTTTCGAACCTTTTCATAGTTAATTTTTCTTTCATGCAAAGACAATTTTCTAAAATTTTCAACTTCTTCCTCTATTAACCTTTCTGAATCTTCTTTTTCCTTATTTTCTAAAATCTTCACTTTTTCATTTAACTTAATATTTCTTATTTTTAAATTATTCACAATTCTAAAATTTCTATCTATATTTTTATTATCATTACTAAAATTACAATTTTCTTTCTCTTTTTCATCAAAATCCAAAATATTTATCTTAGCTGGAATATTTTTATCACCTACACTCAGAGAATTCTCAGAATTATTCACAACTTGACTAGAAAATGAGGGAACTTGACAACCGAACGAGTTACCCTCTAAGCCTTCTCGTTCTTTGGGTTGTTTCCCGAATGCTTTTTGCAATCAGGAGTTGCAACATCCTTCTCGCCGCATCTATAGCAAAACAAATTTCGCTTTCTATCCTGGCAGTCGTAAAATGAGTGACCAATTTGGTCACAATTCCAACATTTAAATTTTGAAGTGTCAATAGGCTTCCTATTTTGGTAATTATTTCTAAAACTAATTGCAGCTAAATCTTCTTCTACATACTCATCTAGGCCCTGGTCATCTGGCAAATCTATCTCAGAAACAAATCTCTTATGCTGTCGTAACTGGCTTTGTCTGCTTAAATAAATTTCAGCTTTTCTGGCTGCGTCGCGCAAGTGATCCAAACTAAATAAGTCGTAAGAAAAGAGCAATGAACCTAAGGATTCCCTCGAATTATTTTTGATTAATTCAATCATCTTTTGGCTACTCATTGGCTGACTTAAGCGTGAATTCATGTTTATCAAATCATTATAATAATCGTCAAAGCTCTCTTTTGGCATCTGACGCCTCTCGACCATTTTCACTATCTTGTCACAATCATTCTCTACCCTCAAAAACTCCTTAACTATTGCCTCCTTAAGTCTTTCGAAAGTTGTCCCTGGATTCTGTTTCAGGTAAAACCAGAACCAGGTATCCGCTTTACCTTTTAGAAACAAATGAAAATTGTTTAAAACCTCATTCGAAGTATAGTTGTATCTGTTCCTAAGTGTCTCGACTTTAAACAAAAAATCTTGTATATCTTCACTACCATCGTATGTGATATTCCATTTATCCATCTTCACTTGACCAAAATTAGTTAAATTCCTATTCGCATTTATGTTAGCAGTTTGCGCGGACTGGCGTGTCAAATTATCTTGATCAAAAGGGGCTTCGTGCGAAATATGGGATATATTTCCACTATTGTCTCCGTTTTGGTTCTGATTTCTATTTAATGTGTCTACAAGGGTATTTTTCAAATCATTAATTC